>JBBGZY010002515.1:215000-501120 GCA_037952925.1 Lithobates clamitans | reverse complement strand
CAGGCAGGCAGGTGTTTTTACAGTATTTCCAGTTACTGTACTGTGTACCCTGCACGATTGCTCCTACAGTATAGCTACTTGAAGCCAGGTGCTTGTGTAGGCTCTTTGAAGTATTTCCAGTTACTGTACTGTGTACCCTGCACAGTTGCACCTACAGTATAGCTACCTGAAGCCAGGTGCTTGTGAAGGCTCTTTGAAGTATTTCCAGTTACTGTACTGTGTACCCTGCACAGTTGCACCTACAGTATAGCTACCTGAAGCCAGGTGTTTGTGTAGGCTCTTGACGTTATTTCCAGTTACTGTACTGTGTACCCTGCACAGTTGCGCCTACAGTATAGCTACCTGAAGCCAGGTGCTTGTGTAGGCTCTTTGAAGTATTTTCAGTTACAGTACTGTGTACCCTGCACAGTTGCACCTACAGTATAGCTACCTGAAGCCAGGTGCTTGTGTAGGCTCTTTGAAGTATTTCCAGTTACTGCACTGTGTACCCTGCACAGTTGCACCTACAGTATAGCTACCTGAAGCCAGGTGCTTGTGTAGGCTCTTTGAAGTATTTCCAGTTACTGCACTGTGTACCCTGCACAGTTGCACCTACAGTATAGCTACATGAAGCCAGGTGCTTGTGTAGGCTCTTCACGTATTTCCAGTTACTGTACTGTGTTCCCCGCACAGTTGCACCTACAATATAGCTACCTGAAGCCAGGTGGTTGTGTAGGCTCTTGGAAGTATTTCCAGATACTGTACTGTGTACCCTGCACAGTTGCACCTACAGTAAAGCTACCTGTAGCCAGGTGCTGGTGTAGGCCATTGATGTAATTCCAGTTACTGTACTGTGTACCCTGCGCAGTTGCGCCTACAATATAGCTACCTGAAGCCAGGTGCTTGTGTAGGCTCTTGACGTATTTCCAGTTACTGTACTGTGTACCCTGCACAGTTGCGCCTACAGTATAGCTACCTGAAGCCAGGTGCTTGTTTAGGCTCTTGACGTATTTCCAGTTACTGTACTGTGTACCCTGCACAGTTACACCTACAGTATAGCTACCTGAAGCCAGGTGCTTGCGTAGGCTCTTTGAAGTATTTCCAGTTACTGCACTGTGTACCCTGCATAGTTGCACCTACAGTATAGCGACATGAAGCCAGGTGCTTGTGTAGGCTCTTCACGTATTTCCAGTTACTGTACTGTGTACCCCACACAGTTGCACCTACAGTATAGCTACCTGAAGCCAGGTGCTTGTGTAAGCTCTGGACGTATTTCCAGTTACTGTACTGTATACCCTGCACAGTTGCATCTACAGTATAGCTACCTGAAGCCAGGTGCTTGTGTAGTCTCTTTTAAGTGTTTGCAGTTACTGTACTGTTTACCCTGCACAGTTGCACCTACAGTATAGCTACCTGAAGCCAGGTGCTTGTGTAGGCTCTTGACGTATTTCCAGTTACTGTACTGTGTACCCTGCACAGTTGCGCTTACAGTATAGCTACCTGAAGCCAGGTGCTTGTGTAGGCTCTTGACGTATTTCCAGTTACTGTACTGTCTACCCTGCACAGTTGCGCCTACAGTATAGCTACTTGAAGCCAGGTGCTTGTGTAGGCTCTTTACATATTTACAGTTACTGTACTGTGTACCCTGCACAGTTGCATCTACAGTATAGCTACCTGAAGCCTGGTGCGTATTTAGGCTCTTTACATATTTCCAGTTACTGTACTGTGTACCCTGCACAGTTGCACCTTCAGTATAGCTACCTGTAGCCAGGTGCTTGTGTAGGCTCTTTGAAGTATTTCCAGTTACTGTACTGTGTACCCTGTACAGTTGCACCTACAGTATAGCTACCTGAAGCCAGGTGCTTGTGTAGGCTCTTGACATATCTCCATTTACTGTACTGTGTACCCTGCACAGTTGCACCTACATTATATCTACCTGTAGCCAGGTGCTTTTGTAGTCTCTTTGAAGTATTTCCAGTTACTGTACTGTGTACCCTGCACAGTTGCGCCTACAGTATAGCTACTTGAAGCCAGGTGCTTGTGCAGGCTCTTTACATATTTACAGTTACTGTACTGTGTACCCTGCACAGTTGCATCTACAGTATAGCTACCTGAAGCCTGGTGCGTGTGTAGGCTCTTTACATATTTCCAGTTACTGTACTGTGTACCCTGCACAGTTGCACCTTCAGTATAGCTACCTGTAGCCAGGTGCTTGTGTAGGCTCCTTGAAGTATTTCCAGTTACTGTACTGTGTACCCTGTACAGTTGCACCTACAGTATAGCTACCTGAAGCCAGGTGCTTGTGTAGGCTCTTGACATATCTCCATTTACTGTACTGTGTACCCTGCACAGTTGCACCTACATTATATCTACCTGTAGCCAGGTGCTTGTGTAGGCTCTTTGAAATATTTCCAGTTACTTTACTGTGTACCCTGCACAGTTACACCTACAGTATAGCTACCTGAAGCCAAGTGCTTGTGTAGGCTCTTGATGTATTTGCAGTTACTGTACTGTGTACCCTGCACAGTTGCACCTACAGTATAGCCACCTGAAGCCAGGTGATGGTGTAGGCCATTGACATATTTCCAGTTACTATACTGTGTACCCTGCACAGTTGCACCTACAGTATAGCTACCTGAAGCCAGGTGCTTGTGTAGGCTCTTGATGTATTTCCAGTTCCTTTACTGTGAACCCTGCACAGTTGCGCCTACAGTATAGCTACCTCAAGCCAGGTGCTTGTGTAGGCTCTTTTAAGTATTTCCAGTTACTGTACTGTGTACCCTGCACAGTTGCACCTACAGTATAGCTACCTGAAGCCAGGTGCTGGTGTAGGCCATTGATGTATTTACAGTTACTGTACTGTGTACCCTGCACAGTTGCGCCTACAGTATAGCTACCTGAAGCCAGGTGCTTGTGTAGGCTCTTGATGTATTTCCAGTTCCTATACTGTTTACCCTGCACAGTTGCACCTACAGTATAGCTACCTGAAGCCAGGTGCTTGTGTAGGCTCTTTACATATTTACAGTTACTGTACTGTGTACCCTGCACAGTAGCGCCTACAGTATAGCTACCTGAAGTCAGGTGATTGTGTAGGCTCTTTGAAGTATTTCCAGTTACTGTACTGTGTACCCTGCACAGTTGCACCTTCAGTATAGCTACCTGTAGCCAGGTGCTTGTGTAGGCTCTTTGAAGTATTTCCAGTTACTGTACTGTGTACCCTGTACAGTTGCACCTACAGTATAGCTACCTGAAGCCAGGTGTTTGTGTAGGCTCTTGATGTATTTCCAGTTACTGTACTGTGTACCCTGCTCAGTTGCACCTAAAGTATAGCTACCTGAAGCCAGGTACTTGTGTAGTCTCTTTGAAGTATTTCCAGTTACTGTACTGTGTACCCTGCACAGTTGTATCTACAGTATAGCTACCTGAAGACAAGTGCAGGTGTTCTCATACTAATAAGGCAGGCAGTTTCTGCTAGCTGCAGTATAATCGGTGTGTATATATATATATATATATATATATATATATATATATATATATATATATATATATATATATATATATCCCAGTTTTGTGCAGCTACATCTCACTGCAGGCCATTATTATGTCTGGAAGGCCAACAAGGAGAGGCAGACAGTCACAAGCCAATAAAAGAGGGCAAGCAGGCTCTGTGTCTAGAGGCAACAGTACTGCTCGTGGACACGGTGCGTTCTCATCAGCACATGGCTGTGGGACATGCTTGGCTTTTTTTGGCAGATGGCCGTGCTGAGCCGCAACATGCGGAAGACTTGGTCGAGTGGATGACCAAGCCGTCTTCATCCTCCTCATCCTCTCTCACCCAGGCTCAGGGTACTTTGCCTGGCAAAGCAGCTGCCAATGCGGCCTCTTCCCTCGGCTCAATGGCATCAGTGACTCCTTTCCTAGCCCCACCATGTCCTCCTGAGGAGTCCCTCGAACTGTTTGACCACAGTGTTGGGTACATGCTCCAGAAGGATGCCCAGCATTTTGAAGGCTCTGATGATGGTATGGGAAGGGGTGCCCAAGAAGGACAGCAATTTGACAGTCATGTTCCACCTGCTGCAGCATACTACCAGCCTAAGATGGTATCTTAGGCTGATGGTATGGGAAGGGGTGCCCAAGAAGGACAGCAATTTGACAGTCATGTTCCACCTGCTGCAGCATACTACCAGCCTGTGTACCCACAGTGTTGGGTACATGCTCCAGAAGGATGCCCAGCATTTTGAAGGCTCTGATGATGGTATGGGAAGGGGTGCCCAAGAAGGACAGCAATTTGACAGTCATGTTCCACCTGCTGCAGCATACTACCAGCCTAAGAGCAGCACACTGACTGCATCACACCGCAGAGCTCCACATGTGCAGGGCACTGCTGTTTCTGCACATTATTCCAAAAGTTCTTTGGTGTGGGCCTTTTTTGAGACGAGTGCATCAGATCACACCGCAGCTATTTGCAACATATGTCTCAAGCATATCTCACGTGGCCAAAACATCTCCCGTTTGGGCACTACATGCTTGACCAGGCATATGTTGACCTGCCATGCAGTTCATTGGCAAGCATACCTAAAAGACCCACACCAAAGAACAAAGAGGACCTCTCTTTGCTCCTCATCAGCTGGGATCTCCAACCCCACTATACCTTCAGTCCTCTCTGAGACCTGCACTGAGAGGAATGAAGGTGTAGAATTAGGTTATCACAACCAAGTACTTGCGGGCAATCTGCTATCGGTACACCAACATCAGATTGTACAAGGCAAATTCCATGCCCCAGTTGCTGCACCGTCGAAAGAAGTTCACTCCCAGCCATCCACATGCCCAGCAGTTGAATGCTAGCTTGGCAAAATTGATAGCACTTCAACTGCTACCTTTTCAGTTGGTAGACTCTGCCTCCTTCCGTGAGTTTGTGGAATGTGCGGTTCCTCAGTGGCAGTTTCCCAAACGCCACTTTTTCTCACAGAAGGCGATTCCAGCTCTCTACCAGCATGTGGAAGGCAATGTCTTGGCCTCGCTGGACAGGGCGGTCATTGGTAAGGTGAATATTACCGCTGACTCATGGTCCAGCAGACATGGATATGGACGTTACCTAAGTTTCACGGCGCATTGGGTGACTCTGCTGGCAGCTGGGAAGGATGCAGGACAAAGTGCAGTAGTGTTGGAGGTTGTTCCGCCACCACGCCTCCAAAATGCCACTACTGGTGATTCTGACACACCTCTCTCCTCCACCCCCTGCTCTTCTTCTTCCTCCATGGCCTCTTCCTGTGCTTGTCCTCGGAACCAGCTGTGCTCTGTAGACATTCAAGGGGCTACGCAAGTACGCAGGCCAAAAGATGCCATGCAGTGCTTGAGCTGGTGTGCTTGGGGGACAGGAGCCACACTGGGGCAGTGATTATGTCAGCTCTGCAGGGGCAGGTTCAGAGGTGGTTGATGCCATGCCAACTTAAGCCAGGAATGGTGGTTTGCAACAATGGCACCAACCTCCTCTCCGCCCTCCGACAGGGACAACTGATCCATGTGCCCTGTTTGGCTCACGTTTTTCACTTGGTGGTGTAGCGGTTCTTGGGCAGGTACCCGGGCTCCAAAAGGAATTTAACCTGCCCAAGAACCGCCTAATCTGTGACATGCCCACCAGGTAGAACTCAACGTTGGCCATGCTGCAGCGTATGCACACATAGCAGAGGGCCATCAATGAGTACCTGTGCCACTATGGCACCAGAACAGGGTCAAGGGAGCTTGTTTTTTTTCCCCACGCCAGTGGGCCATGATCAGGGATGAATGCACTGTCCTGTCACCATTTGTGGAGGCCACAAGGATGGTGAGCAGTGACAGTGCATGTATCAGTGACACTGTCCCACTTGTCCACCTGTTGGAGCTCACGCTGCGTGGAATAATCGACAGAGCACTTGAGGCAGAACAGAGGCAGGAGGAGGAGGACTTCCTTAGCTCTCAAGGCCCCCTTTATCCAAATAGTGTTCCTGCATGCCCACCGATCACACAGAAAGAGAATGAGGACGAGGAGGAGGAGGATTGTGTCAGCATGGAGGTGGAGCCTGGCACTCAGCATCAGCAGCAGTCTTTAAGGGATCATTGACAGTCCCAAGAAACCCATGGACTTGTACGTGGCTGGGAGGAGGTGGCTGCGGATCATGTCGTCCTTAGTGAACCAGAGAACTCCGGACCAAATGCCTCAGCAAACCTAGGCTGCATGGCCTCCCTGGTCCTGCAAAGCCTGCGGAAGGATCCTCGTATTCATGGTATCAAGGAGATGGATCATTACTGGCTGGCAACCCTCCTTGATCAACATTACGAGAGTAAGGTTGCAGACCTTATCTTGCCATCGCAGAGGGAGCAGAGGATGAAACATCTTCGGGAGGCCTTGCAGAAAGGTCTGTGCAACGCGTTCCCAGAGACTGGGAGGTTACAAACTCCTGTTCCTGGACAACGTGTTGCTGAGGCTTCGGTCAGTCAAAGAAGGAGCGGTGGAGAAGGTGGCTGTCTGACCAATGCATTCAGACAATTTTTTAGTCTGCAGCCCCAAGGTATCATCGGTTCCAGCAACCATCACCAACGTATGTTTTACATGGTGCAGGAATACCTAGGGGCAAGATCTGACTTGGACACCTTTTCCACCTAAAATTCTCTGGGTTACTGAGTCTTGAGGATGGATCACTGGCCAGAGCTTGTAGAGTATGCAATTGAGCTATTGGCCTGTCCTGCATCCAGTGTTCTTTCGGAACGCACATTCAGTGCTGCTGGAGGCTTTGTAACAGATCACAGGGTGCGCCTGTCCACCGACCTGTCCACCGACTCGGTCGATCGACTGACCTTCATAAAAATGAATCAGTCTTGGATCCCCACCAGATACCAAGCACCTGATGCTGATGTAACTGAATATTTTTTTTTGAAATGT
Source organism: Lithobates clamitans (assembly GCA_037952925.1). NCBI lineage: Eukaryota > Metazoa > Chordata > Amphibia > Anura > Ranidae > Lithobates > Lithobates clamitans. Next base: position 494,222 of record JBBGZY010002515.1, on the reverse strand, counting down.
CAGATCCCTTCAAGACTGCCTATGCTGATGCTGAGTGACTATCCTGTTATACTGAGTGACTATCCTCTTCCTCCTCAATGATCATGCTAATAGCTTGTAAGAATATTTTTGTTTCTGGGTGCCGCCACCAGTGGTTAAGGCCCAATTTTTCAGCCCCTGTTTAACAGGGGGCGTGTAATTACAATTTTTGATGCAAATCTTTGCAGCAGTGCTCGTTCGTGCACTCCAACTAGAGTATCTGTGAGGGGTTGCAGTGTTGTGGCACCAGCACCAGTGCCTAAGGCCCAATTTTTCAGCCCCTGTTTAACAGGGGCGTATAATTACAGTTTTTGATGCAATTCTTTGCAGCAGGGCTTATTCCTGCACTCCAACTAGAGTATCTGTGAGGGGTTGCAGTGTTGTGGCACCAGTGCCTAAGGCCCAACCGGGGGGTGTTCGGCTCATCCCTAGTCTTCAGGTTCCTGGCAACTCCATGTTAACTGTGGGAAGCTGGCTGTTATTGCTTGTAGCTTCATAGCCATCTCCCCACTACGCATGCACAGAATGGTCCTGCAGCTTCCTGGGACCTGTAACATGTCCTGGAGGTTGCTGGCAATGGGGGGGGGGATGAACTTCTGTGCTCGAATCTCCTAGGCAGTCAGAGCGGAAGAGGGATTCGGTACCTTTCAAACCTCGGTACCCGCTCCCTCCACCAACAAAAAAAAATATATGAAAATGGAAGAGGGGGTGGAAGAAGTACAGAATTCAGTTTTTGGGTGACTTTCCACTTTAAGGTTTTAGAAGCTTAAATTGCATCTAAATACAAATAAAATACTTGTGTTTTTATTTTTGGATAGAATGTGAACGAATTCTAACTCCATACCAGTCCCTTATCCGAGCACGCAACCTGGCAGGCTACAGGAAAATAGGGGGGATGAGAGAGCACCCCCCCTCCTGAACCGTACCAGGCCACATGCTCTTAACATGGGGAGGATGTCCCCATGTTGATAGGGACAAGGGCCTCATCCCCACAACCCTTGCCTGGTGGTTGTGGGGGTCTGCGGGTGGGGGGACTTATCGGAATCTGGAAGCCCCCTTTAACAAAGGGGACACCCAGATCCCGCCCCCCCTATGTGAATTGTTAAAGGGTACATTGTACCCCTACCATTTCACAAAAATAAAGTGTCAAAATGTTAAAAAAAACACAGGAGATGGCTTGGGACAAGTCCTTTATTAAAAATAAAAAAGAGATTCCAGTGATGTAATCCAATAAATCCATGCTACTACTCCAGCGATGTAATCCAATTCTTGATCTCCAGCGATGGATGATCTCCAGCGACTCCAGCGAGCAACACGCACAGGATCCTGCCTCCTCTGGAGGCACCCAGCCAATGACGTGTCCTTAAAGGACTTGTCCCAAGCCATCTCTTGTGGTTTTTTAACATTTTGACACTTTCTTTTTGTGAAATGGTAGAGGTACAATGTACCCCTTACCAATTTACATGGGGGGGCGGGATCTGGGTGTCCCCTTTGTTAAAGAGGGCTTCCAGATTCCGATAAGCCCCCCGCCCGCAGACCCCCACAACCACCGTGCAAGGGTTGTGGGGATGAGGCCCTCGTCCCCATCAACATGGGGACATCCTCCCCATGTTGAGAGCATGTGGCCTGATATGGTTCAGGAGGAGGGGCGCTCTCTCATTCCCCCCCTTTTTCCTGCAGCCTGCCAGGTTGCGTGCTCGGATAGGGGTCTGGCGTGGATTTTTGGGGGAACCCCGCGTCGTTTTTTTTATTTTGGCGCAGACTTTCCCTTAAAATCCATACCAGACCTATTTTTCAATGACTTTTATGTGTATTGTCGGGACCGACAATTCACTAATAGCTGGCACTAGCGCTAGTACTTTTAAATGACTTTTTTTTTCTTTAGAAATGTAATTTTGCTCTCGGACTGTTATAAACATGGGACACATGCGCTACTTTACAGGCATACTATAGACACCCCCCAGGTACGAAATTTAAAGGAATATTTCACTTTTATTGTTTCACTTTAAGCAATATTAAAATCACTGCTCCTGAAAAAACGGCCGTTTTTAAAACTTTTTTTTGCATTGATACATGTCCCCTGGGGCAGGACCCGGGTCACCAAACACTTTTTATGACAATAACTTGCATATAAACCTTTAAAATTAGCACTTTTGATTTTTCATGTTTGTGTCCCATAGACTTTAATGGTGTTCGCGTGTTCAAACAAATTTTTTGCCTGTTCGCATGTTCAGGCTTTTATTGCTGTTTGTGTTCCTACTGGAAAGAGTCAACATTGTCATCATGACTGAAAGTGGGAAAAAAAGTGCGAGAGTGGATTTCCCTCCAACTATTTCCTATACTCAAAAAAAAGCAACAAAAAAAGTTTGCCTCTGCAAATACTTTAAAGAGGTTTTAAAGGCAGAAGGTTTTTATCTTAATGCATATAGTTACATAGTAGGTGAGTGTGATAAACCTAGCCGGAAAAGAGGCTTTTGGAATGCCAGCCTCCTGCAAACTAATGTTCTATTATGTTTGTCTGCCTTGGATCACAGGATGTGTATTGCATTGGAGGGTTTGTGTTTGTCTGTCTTTGATCACAGGATGTGTATTGCATTGGAGGGTTTGTGTTTGTCTGCCTTGGATCACAGGATGTGTATTGCATTGGAGGGAGGGGGGATTCTTCCAACAGCTCTCCCTGCTAACACTGTGTACTGATGAGACGTTAAACACACCTGACCTGTGTGTCCATTGTCATTGGACAGTTTAACCCGCCCTCTTTTCCAAGGGTGGGGGGAAAGAGTCTCTGAGTTATTTTATCTGTTGTGTCCATGTGTTATAATAGATGAGTTGATTCCTGCTTGGAACCTGAAGACAGAGCCGTGTCTCGTTTTTGGGGTGGATTATTTTTATGGGTTCCTTGTTCGGCTGATTGGAGTGTTGGTAGCTGCCTTTGTGTTTGGGTTTGAAATGTCCTAAACGACTTTAACCCCTTTCATACTCGGGGTGTCGTTACAGTGAGGTTGAAAAAAGACACAAGTCCATCAAGTCCAACCTATGTGTGATTATGTGTCAGTATTACATTGTATATCCCTGTATGTTGCGGTCATTCAGGTGCTTATCTAATAGTTTCTTGAAGCTATCGATGCTCCATGCTGAGACCACCACCTGTGGAAGGGAGTTCCACATCCTTTCCACTCTTACAGTAAAGAACCCTCTACGTAGTTTAAGGTTAAACCTCTTTTCTTCTAATTTTAATGAGTGGCCACGAGTCTTGTTAAACTCTCTTCTGAGAAAAAGTTTTATTTCTATTGTAGGGTCACCAGTACGGTATTTGTATATTGAAATCATATCCCCTCTCAAGCGTCTCTTCTCCAGAGAGAATAAGTTCAGTGCTCGCAACCTTTCCTCATAACTAATATCCTCCAGACCCTTTATTAGCTTTGTTGCTCTTCTTTGTACTCGCTCCATTTCCAGTACATCCTTCCTGAGGACTGGTGCCCAGAACTGGACAGCATACTCTAGGTACGGCCCGACCAGAGTCTTGTAGAGTGGGAGAATTATCGTTTTATCTCTGGAGTTGATCCCTTTTTAATGCATGCCAATATTCTGTTTGCTTTGTTAGCAACAGCTTGGCATTGCATGCCATTGCTGAGCCTATCAACTACTAAGACCCCCAGGTCCTTTTTCCATCCTAGATTCCCCCAGAGGTTCTCCCCCCAGTGTATAGATTGCATTCATATTTTTGCCACCCAAATGCATTATTTTACATTTTTCTACATTGAACCTCATTTGCCATGTAGTTGCCCACCCCGTTAATTTGTTCAGATCTTTTTGCAAGGTTTCCACATCCTGCAGAGAAGTTATTGCCCTGTTTAGCTTAGTATCGTCTGCAAATACAGAGATTGAACTGTTTATCCCATCCTCCAGGTCGTTTATGAACAAATTAAATAGGATTGGTCCCAATACAGAACCCTGGGGAACCCCACTACCCACCCCTGACCATTCCGAGTACTCCCCATTTATCACCACCCTCTGAACTCGCCCTTGTAGCCAGTTTTCAATCCATGTACTCACCCTATAGTCCATGCCAACGGACCTTATTTTGTACAGTAAACGTTTATGGGGAACTGTGTCAAATGCCTTTGCAAAATCCAGATACACCACGTCTACGGGCCTTCCTTTATCTAGATGGCAACTCACCTTCTCATAGAAGGTTAGTAGATTGGTTTGGCAAGAACGATTCTTCATGAATCCATGCTGATTACTGCTAATGATACCGTTCTCATTACTAAAATCTTGTATATAGTCCCTTTTTTTTTTCCTTACCACGTCAGCAAAAACCACTTGAGGGCAGAATCAGGTTAACGTTCATTAGCTGCCGCCTTCACCAGTTCACATCATTGTGGTGTATGTTCTCCTCCTTTAATACTGTGTTTTCCCCTTTTTCTCCCTTTCTTTTCTCCCTTTTCCCCTTTCATTAATTTTAATATAAGACACACATACCCAGAGCATAACCCTTTACGTGCAGTTTTTACCTTGTTAACTAGTAAGCACCCCCGTGGCTAGGTATAAATCCCATTTACATTAATTTTCCGCCCTCCCTTTTCTATTTTCCTACCCCCTTTCCCCTTTCTTTCCCTTTTCCCTCCCACCCTCCCCAAGGCCCTTGTATCCACCCACCCCCCTCCCGCCTTTGGCCCACCAGGTGTCTCCCTCCCCCACCACCCCCATATAGTAAAAGTACCAGGAGTATCTTAAATCCAACTAGTTTTATCTCTATTCTGTTCCCGCCCATCCTGATACCTCTATGTTCCCATGTTCACATCGAAGTAATTTACCATCTAACTACCTCCAAATTTCAAGGGAGAATACCAATATAATCAAGCCATGGGCTCCATATCTTAACAAATTTACCGTAGCTACACCTTCTGACATAAGTTGTTTTTTCTGTCCACACTAGCTTGTTCATTACTTCAACCCAGTCTTCCGGGGTTGGGGGTATAGCAGATAGCCAGGACTGGGCTATCAACTTCCTTGCCTGGTAGAGGCACCTCTGCACAGCGATATTAATACTAGTAGACCCTATATTTTCGCTTATCAGGCCAAGAATACATACCCTGGCCTCTAGTGCTAGTTTAATCTTCCACCTGGTTTCTATGATTTTTATTATCTCTCTCCAGTACCTTGCTAATTTTGGGCATCTCCACATCATGTGGATAAGGTCTCCTGTGTCCAGGCACCTAGGGCATTTATCGTCCAGCCTGTTACCAAATTTATGTAGTCTTTTTGGGGTGTAATAGACTCTATGCAATAGAAAAAGGTGTGAGGCCTGCTGCGATGGAGAGACGGACACCAACGGGCAATACTCCAGAATCCTCATCCATTGATGATCCGTGATCTCCCCCACATCTATCTCCCACCTTGCCCTAGCTCCCATAGACGACTGTGGAGCAAGTAGCTTTTCGACCAGCTTCCCGTATATCTTTGCTATCAGGCCCTTGGTGCTATTTGTTTTTACAATGCTTTCAAGGAGAGAGACCTTGCACCACTCAGGCGGGCTATTCCTGAATTGGCTATTCAAGGCGTGCCTAACCTGTAGGTAATAGTAGAGTGTTTTTTTGGGAATACCATATTCAGTCCTAAGCTCAATAAAAGATTTTAATATTTTATTGTCCCCATATAATTGGATTAGCCTACTAATTCCTTTGAGTTCCCAAAACCAATTTTTTTCCAAGGTCGTCAATTCCTGCAGAAACTTGTTTCGCCATATAGGTGAAAATTCGGTGAACCCTCTGTAATCCATAATCCGTTTGGTCGACTGCCAGACTTTCTTTACTAATCTATTTGTTGGAAGCCCATCCTGCAGTGACCCGGCCTCTAATGCCTCTATCAAAGACTTATGGGAGCTATTCTGTAGCATAATTTCCCCGCTAGTATTCTTCCACCCCTGGGTCTCGCATCCCCCTATATGCTGCAACTGGGCTGCCAGGAAGTAATTATATGGATGAGGCACTGCCAGTCCCCCCTCACTAGTAGGACGTTGTAATGTCTGCAGGCTAATCCTTGCCTGTCCTTTCCTCCAGATTAGTTCTCTAAACAAGGTGTTTATTTTTGAGAACCATTTCTTCCCAATCCAGACTGGGGAATTGTGGAGTATGTACAGAAGCTGTGGCAACCATATCATTTTGATTAAGTTGGTTCTGCCTGCCATTGATAGGGGGAGCTTTCCCCAGATATCGCTTTTTCTTTTAAATTTTTCCAGCAGGGGGGTTAGGTTATCTTCAATATAATGCTGGGGGTCACTGGATACCGTTACTCCCAAATATCTCATTTTCTCGGTCGTCTTTAGCCGGGGAATACCACTGATCGGGGGTCTAACAGTTAAATCTATGGGTAGGAGCGTGGATTTGCCCCAATTCACGACAAGTCCTGATAGGTTCCCAAACCTTTCCACCAGCTGAATCGCTTTTTCTAGTGATGGTCCGGTATCGCCCAAAAATAGTAGCACATCATCTGCAAAAAGCGCTATCTTATCCTCCCCATTGCTTCTCTTAAATCCCTGCACTCCGGTTGTTCTGATTGCTTCCGCCAGCGGCTCCATAGCCAGGGCAAACAACAGGGGTGACAATGGGCACCCCTGCCTCGTCCCTCTCTCGAGAGGCATCCATTCAGAGAATTCGTTATTTATCTTTAATCTAGCTTTTGGGTGGGAGTACAGAATTTTCACCCATCTAATAAACGTGGGGCCAAACCCAAATCTTTCCAAGACCCACCACAGATAGTCCCACTCCATGCTGTCGAACGCCTTGGTGATGTCCAAGGACAATATTGCTCTAGAGGCGTTTTCCCCGATTGGAGATTGAAGACACAGGTAGGTCCGCCTGATGTTTACACTAACAGACCTATTCGGGATAAATCCCGACTGGTCCGGGTTTACCAAGCCCGATATGCATTTATTTAGTCTGGTTGCCATTATTTTAGCCAGAATTTTAATGTCTGTGCAGAGCAGTGAAATTGGCCTATATGAGGATACATCAAGGTGGTCTTTTCCCTCTTTCGGTATCAGTATTATATTGGCCTCTAGCATTGAGGAGGGCAGCTTTCCCTCTATTATTGCCCAGTTCAATGTTTTCAAAAGAAAAGGGAGTAGTACCGCCCCAAAGTATTTATAGACTTCTAAGGGCAATCCGTCCGGGCCTGGTGATTTTTGATTAGGCATATCTGCTACTGCTTGCTTTAATTCTTCCAGGGTTACTGGGGATTCCAGGCCGACCCTATCTGCGTCAGGAAGAATCGGCAGATTAGCATTCTCCAGGAAGCTTTCCGCCACCTTTTGTTCTAGCCTACCCTGTGATTTATATAAATCCTTGTAATAATTAAAAAATGTTTCCTTTACTTTCTGAGGGTCAAATGAATTTTCTCCATTAGGAGTCCTGATCATGGGCAGTGATGAGGAGGAAGAGTTGGTGTTGACCAACATTGCCAACGTTCGTCCCACTCTCTCCCCCTCTCCAAAGTACTTCTGTCTCTGGAACAGTCTCCTATTCTCGGCCTTTCTAATTGTATCCATCCTGTACTCCTGTTGCTTTTTTAACCATAGTGCCTGATTTTCCGAGTTTGGGTCTCTAACATACTGCCTCTCTAATTTTGACGCCTTGTCCCTAATTCGCTCCCTATTTGTTTGTGATTTTTTCTTGGTCCACGCTATCTGCTGTATAAGCACTCCCCTAAGAAATGCTTTTAGGGAATCCCAGACCATCCCCTCTGACGCTGTACACTGATTGTTTCCAATGAACTCTTCTATTTTCCCAGAGATATCTTCTGTTCCACCCATAATCTCCAACCAAGCCGGATTCAGTGCCCAAGCACTACAGGTGCGTCTATCATGTAGCTTTATCTTCAGCGTTAGGGGTGAATGGTCCGAGATCCCCCTCTGCTGGTATTCTATCCTGGCCACAAGTGACTGTGCCACCCCATTGCCAATCGCTAAGTCGATCCTAGAAAGTGTGTGGTGCGACTCCGAGAGACAAGAATACTGTCGAGCCCCTGGGTTTCGGGCTCTCCAAAGGTCGCACCACCCAACCTCTTCCAGAAACTGGGCCAGCCGCCCCCCAGTCACTCCTGTCAGCCTAGCCCCAGGTGGAAACCTATCCAGGCGGCCGTCGAGGACCATATTGAAGTCACCCACTATTATGGTTGGAATGTCAGTTTTGTCCTCCACATACTCCAGTAACTGATATAGAATTTCCAGCTTGGAAGGCGGAGGAATATACAGGTTGGCTATAACAAATGGGTGGCCCTCTATGAGACAATATAGAAACACATAGCAGCCCAATGTGTCAATCTTAACATCTCTGCAAAAAAAGTCACACCTTTTTTAACCCAAATACTAACCCCCCTTGAATAAGACGAATATACTGAATGGTACTGGGCCTGGAATTTCCTATTTCTGGTCAACGGTATGGTCTCGTTGGTCAGGTGGGTCTCCTGGAGGCACACCAGACCCGAGTCGTGCGACTCCAACTCGGCAAATACCATTGCTCTCTTAACAGGATCTCCCATACCCCTAATGTTCCATGAGCTGATACCTACTACACTAACTGACATTTAAGAAAAGTACCATCTATACCATCAGAAAACCAGAAGAAACGAAAAAAAAAAAAATAATTAATAAAAAACAAACGGCAAAGCTGATCCAAATACCCGAAGGTGTTCCTAACCCCTCTGCCATGTTCACCCTCTCTAATGTGTCTATATGTTTGTGCACTCGTTCCTATATCACTAATTCCCTCCTCTGACTCCATTATTTAGTGTTTCCAAGCAATATATGTGCATCTCAATATACTATAGGTTCTATTAATCTTTTCACTCCACAACTTTTGGTCTCGTGCAATGTGAACTTTTTTTTTAGTTATTTAAAACTCCCTGTGCTCCCTTACCCTCGTATACTCCCCCCCTTCTCCCCCCAAACCTATCTTGGTACGCCCTGGGGGCTTGTTTTGTGACCATACTAACCCCAACTCTATATTCAAACCAACATTCCTTTCCCCTATCCAAACGTACCCCCCCTATCCCTCCCACAACCCCTATCTGAATTTCATTCCGCAGTGCTCTCAAGTAAGAAACCCCAACACACCACTCTTTCCCAACTCTCATTTCCCACTTTCGACAATCCACCCCTCCCCCCTCAACCCTTGCTGCAAAAAAAAAAAAAAAACACACACCCCTTCCCCCAACCACAAAAAGGAAAATAAATTAGCACTTCTTTCATATAGTATGCTCAATCTCTAAAAGTTCCTCTTATTGTCATCAAGCCATTTAGTGGCCTTTTCTGCAGTGTCAAAAAATTGGATCGACCCAAGAGCTTCAATGCGCAATCTCGCCGGGTACAGTAGCGCATATGGTATTTTTAACGTCCGCAGGCTGCGCTTTATTTCTACAAAGCCCGCCCTCTTCTTCTGTAACTCAGGGGAGTAGTCTGGGTATAGTGAGACTCGGGCTCCATTATAGAAGATGTCCCCCTTCTCCCTGGACTTCTGCATTAATATGACCTTGTTCCTATAGTTGAACAATTTCACAATCATCGGTCTAGGGCGGGTACTCGATGAAACTACCCTGGTAGGCACTCTGTGCGCCCTTTCTATGGCAAAAAAACGTGAAAAAGTCTCGGGTCCAAAGACCTCCCTCAACCATCCCTCCATAAATTCTTCAGGGCGGGAGCCCTCGCTTTTCTCTGGGAGACCCAGTACCCTCACGTTCTGTCTCCGTGATCTATTCTCCATTTCATCCATTTTAGACTTGTAAATGTCCAACTGAGCTTGCATAGCTTTAAATTCCTGTTGCATTGGATGTAGTACATCCTCAGCTTGGCTTAACCTCTCCTCCAGTATTGAGGCCCTATCTGCAGCTTTTTGTAATTCGTGGCTCATGGAGCGCAGCTCTTCTTTAAGGCCCCTTAGTTCATTATTTAAACTAGTTAATGAGCCCCTACAGGAGTTTACAGCTTTCAACACCTCTTTTAATGTGGGCTCGGGCTTGGCCGGTTCATTAGAGGCAAGAGTGTCCTTTGGTGTCTTATCCAGTGGGCCCTTCTCAGGGCTTTTTTTATTCGCCCCTTTAACAGGGATCGGTGGTGCGGATAAGGTTTTCCCTGTGCTTTTCCTGTCACTCATACCTCCCGTCTGCATTTTTTCTTGGGGTACCAAGTTGCCTTTGGTTGGAGAACGCTGGGGGGTATGCGCGTACTTTTCTAATTTGGCTGCTGCCGTTGTTGCAGATGACACCTGGCTCCCCTTTTCTTTAAGTGAGCGGGTAGCTTGGGCCACCGAGCTTTCCTGTGTATGTTGAGCCTGCTCCTCCCCCTTCTTCCTAGTCATATTACAACAGTAATATATTGCAGTAGTAGCTGCAACAGTAGCAGTAACACAAAAAGAATTCAGAGATGATATAAGAGGTACTGGGAGAAGAAAAAAAAAAAGGGGGGGGAAAGACAAGGAGCAAGAGTAATTTTCAGGAACAGTTCCAGGCACAATTTTCCTTCCAGGGAAAGGTACAGCTCAGAGACTTTAACCAACTCAAATTGTCTCTACTCCACTACTCCACGGTTACCCTCTCTCCTCGTATTTCACTAGGAATAACCAAGGCTTTCCTCTATACCCTATCTTACAGAATAGATCACCATACAATATAGTGTAGGGAGGTGCGGAGAGAAGTATTCATAAGCCGACTCTCCGCTGTGTCTGCCCAGCAATACAGTATAGCTGTCCGGCGGTTTAAACCGGGCAGCCCACAGAGGTTTACTCACGGAACCGGCACTTGACATCCAGAGCCTTCACAGTGCATTCATCGCCCGGGATGCTTGGTTAGCCCAGCTGCTCGTCGAGCTCTCTCTCGTCAGCGTTCCCTCTCGCGAGAGTGCAGGGGCCGTTGCCAGGCAACCCGCCGACACGTGGAGCCTGGAGTCCCGTCACTCAGGGTCAGGTGTACAGCCCCTGTCAGCGCCGGTCCGCTTCACACTCTCCTCAATACAATACCAGCTCGTTCACCTCCGAAACCCCCAGCGGACCACGAGCTGTGAGGGAGCCGTATAGTAAGCCGGAGGAAAGGAAAAGGAGGGCGGTGGCTACATGACACTGGGTCTCCTCGCTAGGTGTAGCTGGGGGTTGCAGCAAAGGGCTGGGTGGGGAGAGAGTTCACATCCCTCTGCTCACGGCCGCATCCACATCCAGTCACGCCCCCCCAAGATCCCCTGATCCCCTATATAGTCCCTTATTATCCCCTCCAAGAGTTTACATACTATTGTTGTTAGGCTAACTGGTCTGTAATTCCCAGGGATGTATTTTGGGCCCTTTTTAAATATTGGTGCTACATTGGCTTTTTTCCAATCAGCTGGTACCATTCCAGTCAGTAGACTGTCTGTAAAAATTAGGAACAACGGTCTGGCAATCACTTGACTGAGTTCCCTAAGTACCCTCGGATGCAAGCCATCTCGTCCCGGTGATATATTAATGTTAAGTTTCTCAAGTCTAATCTTAATTCTGTCCTCTGTTAACCATGGAGGTGCATCCTGTGTTGTGTCATGAGGATAAACACTGCAGTTTTGGTTACTGAAGCCCCCCGATTCACTCGTGAAGATTGAGGAGAAGAATAAATTCAATACCTTCGCCATCTCCCCATCCTTTGTAACCAGATGTCCTTCCTCATTCTTTATGGGGCCAATATGGTCTGTCCTCCCTTTTTTACTGTTTACATACTTAAAGAATTTCTTGGGATTTTTTTTGCTCTCCTCCGCTATTTGTCTTTCATGTTCTATCTTAGCCATCCTAATTGCACCCTTACATTTCTTACGTTGCATTCTTTATAAAGTCTGAATGCTGAGGATGATCCCTCAACCTTGTATTTTTTGAAGGCCTTCTCCTTTGCTTTTATATGCATTTTTACATTGGAGTTAAGCCATCCAGGACTTTTGTTCGCTCTTTTAAATTTATTACCCAATGGGATGCATTGGCTAATGCCCTTATTTAATATGCTCTTAAAGCAAACCCATCTCTTCTCCATGTTCTTTGTTCGTAATATTTTATCCCAATTTATGCCTTTTAGCAGGGTTTGTAGTTTAGGGAAGTTGGCTCTTTTGAAATTCAGTGTCTTTGTATTCCCTTTATGTTTCCTATTTGTGTGATTTATACTGAAACTAATTGACCTGTGATTGCTGTTACCTAAATTGCCCCGTATTTCTACATCCGTGACCAGGTCTGTATAGTTGGTAATCAGTAGATCCAGTAATGTTTTATTTCTAGTAGGTGCGTCTACCATCTGACTCATAAAATTGTCCTGCAAGACATTAAAGTGGATGTAAACCCCATTTTTTTTTTTTTTTTTTGATATCACACTGTAGACTATAAGATTTCCTATCATTTGAGCCCAGTCTTGCCACACAGAGTTAATCCATCTCTGAGCAATCCTCTTTTATTGTTCAGTGAGAAAAATCTTGACAAACTGAGAAAAACGTTGTCAAATACTCCCCCTTGCTGTGAGTGACAGGTGATTTACATCTCGTGCACCAGCCTAAGACACAGGGATTATTTTTTCATTCACTCCCCCACTCCTTTCTTCAGCAGCTCTGCAAGGATTGGCTGTTCCACACCTCAGCATGATTTGGCATGCTGAAGTCATGTGGTTACTTCCTGTCTTTTCACTGGATGTTAGAGATCATAGCAGAAGTTCAGCAGAAGTTCAGTGTTAGAAATACACAGGAGAAATGCATATTGACAAGGGGAGTGTAGAGGTGGGAGTGGAGTCTACTGACATCACGACTCCACCCACTGAGCTCCAGACAACAGACCCACCCACAGAATATGCAGTTTTTCGGGTCTAATAACAGACAGCGGGGAGACATTTGACAGGTAAAGATACATGCAGGAGGCATGTATATCCTTATAGATAACCCCTATGGCAGTAGTTTAGAAAGAATGACATTGGGTTTACATCCACTTTAAGGAACTGCCGAGCCTTAAATAAATGTGCGATTCCCTCCACCCAGTCTATGTCTGGATAATTAAAATCTCCCATTATGATAACACTTCCCATTCTTGCTGCTAATCCAAATTGTGATAGGAGATCTGTCTCCATTTCCTCCCTCAGGTTAGGGGGCCTATAGCATACTCCCAGTATTATTTTCCCCTTAACTTCATCCCTTTGGAGCTCTACCCATTAATGCATTCTATGCATTAAGATAAAAAACCTTCTGTGTGCAGCAGCTCCCCTCTGGATCCAGCGATGTTACACAGGTGACTCGACTGTCCGGGACTCTCCCTCCTCATTGGCAAATACAGTGATGGGCTCCATTGCCTCCTGCTGCTCTCAATCAAAGTCAGTGAGCCAATGAGGAGAGAGAGGGGCCAAGGGTGTCTTAATGGACACACAGAGCTCAGCAAGGGGTGCCCCAATAGCAAGCTGCTTGCTGTGGGGGCATTCGGCAGGAGAGAGAGGCCAGAAGCGCTGGTGAGGGATCTGAGAAGAGGAGGATCTGGGCTTCTCTGTGTATAACCACTGCACAGAGCAGGTAAGTATAACATGTTTGTAATTTTTAAACAAAAGAAAAATTGACTTTAGTTTCACTTTAAGGGTTAGAATTCACAGTTTAGTTAATATTAAATCTTAAGTTAATCATTGGGGTAACTTTCAAGTATCAGATTAAGAATAATGGAAATGGAAATTTAGGTTTAAACACTAAGATTAAATATATATATAAATAGAGTATTATATATAATAGAGTATTATGAAAAATATAAAAATAGAGGATATGTTTCAGAGTTCAGGGTAAGGGTTATGTTTTAGGGGTTAGGATTAGGTAGTAGGGTTTAAAGAGAGATCAGTACTGTCGTTTTTAGTGCTACATGCCAGGGAAGGAGTGTTAGCATTAACCACTTCAGCCTCGGAAGGATTTACCCCCTTCCTGACCAGAGCGATACGGCACTGCGTCACTTTACCTGACAATTGCGCGATCATGCGACGTTGCACCCAAACAAAATTGATGTCCTTTTTTTCCCACAAATAGAGCTTTCTTTTGGTGGTATTTGATCAACACTTCGGTGTTTATTTTTTGCGCTATAAACAAAAATAGCAATAATTAGGAAAAAAAAGCAATATTTTTTACTTTTTGCTATAATAAATATCCACAAAAAATATATAAAAAAACTAATATTTTCCTCAGTTTTGGCCGATATGTATTCTTCTACATATTTTTGATTAAAAAAATCGCAATAAGCATATATACTGATTGGTTTGTGCAAAAGTTATAGCATCCAAAAAATAGGGGAAAGATTTATGGCATTTTTATTATTATTTTTTTTATTGGTAATGGTGGCGAGCTGCAATTTTTATCATGACTGCAACATTATGGCGGACACATCGGACACTTTTGACACTATTTTGGGACCATTGTTATTTATACAGCGATCAGTGCTATAAAAATGTACTGATTACTGTGTAAATGACACTGGCAGAGAAGGGGTTAAACAATAGGGGGCGATCAAGGGGTTAAGTGTGTCCTAGGGAGTGATTCTAACTGTAGGGGGGTTGTCTCACTAAAACATGACAGAGATCACTGCTCCCGATGACAGGGAGAATGATGTTGCTAGGTAGAACAGGGAAATGCTTGTTTACAGGCATCTCCCCATTCTGCCTCTCCGTGACATGATCGCTGGGCCCCCGCTAGTCTGCGGGACCCACGGGCACACTCACAAAGTATGCAACGGGCATGCGTATGCCCCACTGGGGGACGCATGTGCGCCCACTATGCCGAAATTTAAAGGGCACGTACCAGTACACCCATTTGCCCAGCCATGCCATTGTGCCAACCTATATTGTCATGCGCTGGTCGGCAAGGGGTTAAATGAACTGGAGAAGAAAAGCGTTCATAAATGGAAGTATAAAAAGGTGACACAAGAAGAGAGCATGAGCTACTGAACAACATATTTAAAGAGACCCTGCAATTTTTCAAACTTGCATGTGAAGTCAGACAAAGGAAAGCTTCAAACAAGCTCAATAGTTCTGACAGGCAAGTCCCACACAGCAAGGCTTCCCTCAATGGGCACTTGACATTATCTCAAACCATAAAAATACAGAAAGGAGAGCCAGGGGTGGATCCAGAGTCTAATCTTGGGAGGGGCACTGCCAGAAAATAAGCTTACAGAACTGTATTTAATGTATCATACAGTCCTAACCTTGTTTGAATCTCAAAATAATAAGAATATGCTAATAATGCTTATATGTTTTAATTCATCCATGATCCACCTCACCCTCACCTCAGGCAGGTGCAGTGTGCAGGTGGACAGGCAGCTCTTCAGACATGCTCTGCTCTAATTCTGGCAGGCTGGCTGGCACAGTTCCCTTCCCTCACGCTACGCTAGAGAAGATGGAGGGAGGAGATGGGTGGAGGCAATATTCCCTAGGTGCTGTGGGGGAAGAAGTTAAATCATCCTCTACTCTGAATGCTGGGGCCTCGGACTCCTCCTCGGATGTGACGTCACTGGTTGCTAGATGCCAGGCGGTGCAACAACAAGAGGGTTTCAGCGCCGCTGCTGCTGATTCTGAATGTGAGACTAGGAGTCGGTAATATTTTCTGGGGGGGTCAGTTGCCCTGTTTGTACCCCCTGGATTCACCCCTGAGGAGAGCCAGACTTTAGTAAGGAGCTGCTCAGCAAATAGCTACAATATTGTTACTCTATGAGGAGAGTTAAATACTGGTTCTAACATAGATCCATACGCATGTGAAGGGGGGGTGCCCAGGTGTGGGCACACCCTAATCACTCTGTGTGGTGCAGATTCCCCCTCTTGTGTTGTGCCCTCCTACTCACTGCGGTGCTGCCGGCTTCCCTCCTGTCCTCTCCCCCCAGCTACTGCAGGGGATGTTTCAGGATGGAGAGAAGAGGAAGGGGCTAATCGATGTGTCATTTACCAGTCCCTTCCTTTTCTAAATGAACACAGTGAACACACTCACTCACTGTGTTTAATCATAACTGAAGCATAGTAAACTGTGTGTGTGAAGTGTGCTTTAGTTTGTGAATGAACAGGAAGCCGCTCAGCACAGAGCACTTCCCAATTATTCACTGTCCAGTGCATCTGAGGCTGCAGAGAACGGCGTGTGTGTTTGAGCTTTGGGGTGCACACCCTAATGCAATAGGCTGCGCACACATATGTATAGATCTATGAGTTCACTGTTTTCCCTAAGCACCACTAATTTTAGCAGTGCTTTACCATCGTTTTTGCAGAGGTTTTCAGCCATTAGCGGGGCACTTTTAATCCCCGCTAGCGGCCGAAAAAGGGTTAAAACCGCCCGGAAATTGCCGCTGCAGCGGCGCTATGCCGGCGATCCTGCGGCGCTGCCCATTGATTTCAATGGGCAGGGGCACTTTAGGAGCGGTGTATACACCGCTCCTACAGCGCTGCAAAGATGCGGCTTGCAGGACTTTTTTTGTCACCCTGCCAGTGCACCATTCCAGTGTGAAGGCACTCGGGCTTTCACACTGGAGTGAGAGGAGAGGCTCTTTACAGACGCTATGCAGTCACTATTTTTAGCGCTATAGCACCTGTAAAGTGCTTCAGTATGAAATCAGCCTAAGCCCATTCAAGATTTATCCTGTGTTGAATGCTGATAAAAAGGGAGTGGTGTTGCCCCCAAAACATATTGTCTATATGACTTCTTTAACAACAAATAAAATTATCTTGGACTCTCATCTAAATTTGGTCTGGTGCTCCTTTCTGTTTTTCTATGGTTGTGAGAATATAGCAGGCATTGGTGGGATTGAAGAAGCATGGTCAGAGGAGGGAAGGCAGCAGACATCGTCTGAGTTCAATGAAAATATTAAAGTGATACTAAAGTCTTATTTTTCTTGTTAAAAATAACAAACATGTTACCTTACCTGCTCTGTGCAGTGGTTTTGCACAAAGCAGCTCTGATCCACCTCTTCTTGGGTCCCTCTTTGGTGCTCTTGGTCGCTCCTTCTTGTTGAGTGCCCCCACAGCAAGCAGCTTTCTATGGAGGCACCTGAGCCGAGCTGCAGCTCTGTGTGTCCATCCAGACACAGGACCATGGCCCCGGCTCTCTCCTTATTGGCTCACTGTCTTTGATTGACAGCAGTGGGAGCCAATGGCGCTTAACTGCTGACTCAGCCAATGAGGAGGGAGAGTCCCGGACAGGCAAGTCTTTCGTGCAACATTGCTGGATCTTGATGGGGCTCGGGTAAGTATTAGGTCTCAAGAGAGTGCGGGTCAGTGGGCTAAAAAACAGGAACCTTGCAGGACATGTTGAGACTTGTAGGTTGTCTATGGAAAATACACACAAGTCATGAACTTATGCCATTGAGTCGTGCCAGCAATGGACTTCACCTACAAGGACTTTAGTAAAAGTAAAGTAGTACATATGCCGGTACTTTGGGGCAGCCACTGTTAGCATTAGATAGGACATTCGCTATATTGTGTTTATCATGCTGAAGTTTTAGTAAAAGTTGTCAACCACACAAAGCCTAGTCTGAAGTTACATTACAAGGGTCTGGGTCTATTACAGCACACAAAAAGATTCAAGTAATGTCACAGCAACAAAAGGTTAACTGCAACCAGTCATTGGGATGGTATCTGGTAGGGTGACAGGTTCACTGGTAGTGAGGGGGTCCAGTGCTACTGCTCCCTCCTTAGCAGTTCATCTCCATTGTCCTCTGGGAGCAGATTAGCATTACAAAGATATCTAATACCCAGGTCAAACACCAACAAGCCCCAACAAAATTCAGTTTCTTTTGAACACACAAGGGACAGGAATGACCAACCCCCTAGACAGCTAATACATTGGGATCCTTCTATTCAAAACTATACAACCTAAATAACAGTGAATATGCCACTCCTCCATGTCCCAAAGAGATGAACCCATACATCTACTGTCATTATCAGCTACCCAAATAGCTGATATCGGCCCCTTTTACCCATGACGCAATGAGTAAAGCCATCAAAACCCTCGCTCTACATAAAGTCCCGGGACCAGATTTTTCTAATGAATATTATAGGCATTTCATTGATATTCTTTTTCCCCACTTATGTGCCACCTATAACCACTATACGAATACAGGGAAAATCTTCATGGAGTCTTTAGAGACTTTGATAGCAGCCCTTCCTAAACCAGGTGGATTGCCAGGCAAACTACAGACCCATATCCCTGCTTAATACCGATATTAAAATGTATGCAAAACTCTTATCCCTACGTGTCTCAACAGTTTTTTCCCAACTCATACATATTGACCAAGTCGGTTTTATTCCTGGCAGACAGACTTCGGATGGGATTCTATGCTTTATAGACCTCATCCAGTGGGTGGAACACACATTAATGCCTTCTCTGCTCCTTTCTTTGGATGTTGAGAAGGCATTCAACAGAGTGCAGTGGACTTATCTGGAAGCTGTTCTACACAAATGTCTATGAGGAAGGTTCCTGAACTCCATTCTCAGCTTATACTTGTCTCCAATTGCAAATTGTGGACGTTGGGTGTTGTCTCCAGTCCCTTTAATATAACAAAAGGCATGAGACAGGGATGCCCGTTATCTCCATTAATCTTTGCTATGGTTACAGAGCC
Organism: Lithobates clamitans; assembly: GCA_037952925.1. NCBI lineage: Eukaryota > Metazoa > Chordata > Amphibia > Anura > Ranidae > Lithobates > Lithobates clamitans. Next base: position 475,605 of record JBBGZY010002515.1, on the reverse strand, counting down.
ACTGGCTCAAGCGATCCACTCTGCGCATAACTGTTGGTGACACGGAACATAAAATCAGTCTCTATGCAGACTATGTCTTAATTGTTGCATATGAACCCCGAGCGTTCTCTCCCCAAAATACAACGCATTCTTGATCAGTTTAGCACCATTTCTTTATACGAGGTAAATCATGCCAAATCGTTCATGCTAGTGATAGGCCTCCACACACATACTTAACAAAACATTAGGAAGAATTCTCCCTTTTTTTGGTCCCAAGATTCATCCTTATCTAACCTAGGAATTTGTCTGACTTCACCAAGTGGAAATCTTTTATGCTCCAGCCTAACAGACCTCGTAGAAAAGCTACAGAAAATATCTGGGGGACTGCAACATCGCTTTGTCTCTTGGGTGGGTAGACTTGTATTGGCCAAGATGTATATGCTTCTACACATTTCACGCCATACCTGTTCCATTTCTCCCTGTGCAAATAAAGAAACTCCAAGCGACTATTGTATATGGCAATGGAAACATCTTAGGATAAAGAAAGCCATTTTGATAACCTCAACATGAATGAGAGGAATGGGGGCTTCTAATTTGCAATCGTATTACTGGACAGTATTACTGGAAACTAACTGAATCAGAAGTATTAGCCCAGGATCCAAAAATATTTCTTGGCGCCATGCTCTTGGCACCTAAACCTCAACATTATCCTCTGGACACAATAAAAGCATCCCTAATGCTGCGTACACATGACCGGTTTTTCCATTGGAATGAACTCTGACGGTTCCGCTGAAACGGACTTGTCTACACATGAACACACCAAATTCTGATAGTTTAGAACGTGATGACGTACGACGGGACTAGAAAGAGGAAGTTCAATAGCCAGTAGCCAATAGCTGCGCTTGCGTCTTTTTTGGTCTGTCAGAATAGCATACAGACGAATGGTTTACCCGATAGGAATTGATTTCATCTGAAAGATTTAAAACATGTTCTATTTCCAGGTCCGTCAGAATTTTCGAAAGAGAAAGTCTGATGAAGCCTACATACGATCGGAATGTCTGATGGAATGATTCCGTCGTACCTTTTCTGCCGGAAAGTCCGGTCATGTGTACACGACATAAGAGTATGGATGGCTATTCCACAGATCTTGAAAGGTATACCCCACTCCACACTGTCATTCTTACCCCTTAAGACCATCACACTCATATTACCAGACCTTTCCATACAAGCATAGATTGAAGTGCTTATCCAAACTACAGGAAACCTTTACTCCTCTCCTGACATCATGACCTTTGTGAAAATTCAGGACATCTACGGCCTCTCCACCAAAATGTTACACGTGTATCTCAGGATCCGATCGTTCCTCAATAAAAAACAATAGATTACAAATTATAGGATTCTGAGTCCCTTATTAAAGTTCTATGAGAACAACAAAGCTCATAAAGGGCATATTGTAAATCTACAAACTCTTCTCAAAATTACAAATAGACGTCTCTTATGACCAAATCTCACACTGGTCCCCTTACACAACCAATGCTCCTCCACCAGGTCAATGGTTCCAAGCATTAGAGCTACCATTACAGACCTCCCATTGTATCACACACTGGGGATCTCTACAATTAATCTTTCTATGGTGATACTTTACCCTTTCCAAACTTGCCAAGATTTATCCCAACACCTCATCTGTGCTGGAGAAATTGCTGGCTTCCAGGATCTCTATGCAACATATGGTGGGACTGAACGTATATTAAAGACTTCTTCACTCAAACCTCAAATATTCTTCAATCAATCATTTCATTTCCTCTTCAATTATCCTCATTGGATCTCCTACTGGGTTTGGCAATTCCCACATGGCCCAGACATTTTCAAACATTGGCCACCTATATTCATATGCAGCATGCCTGACAATAACCAGGAGATGGAAATGACCACATCCTCCAACCTCACAGAACCTGTCTCTGATGCATAACAATCATTTTAAAATCAAATACTCTTTTTCCAAGGTCAATCTCTCTGCTGAAAAAATTTACAGAAATTGGGAGCCATGGATTAAAGTGGAGGTCCGCCCACCGCTGCAAAGATTAAAAGCCAGCAGCTGCTGACATTTAATAATCTGACACTTACCTGTGCTGGAGTCCAGCGATGTTTCCATCAGCTGTCAGGTGCATGCCGCCTCCATTGCGAGTAAGGGAACCCGGTAGTGAAACCTCATGGCTTCACGCTGAGAACCCTACTGTGCATGAGCCAGGCTCCGCTCCTCTCTCCTACTGGCCCAGTGGCCGGGGAAGGAGGAGGGAGGATGAGGGAGCCCGGGCGGTGACGTCGCGGCTGAGGCTCCCAGAAATGGGAACAGGATACCTGTGAAAGACAGGTATCCTGTCCCCCCTCCCTCCCGAAAGGTGCCAAATGTGGCACCAAAGGTGGGAGGAGTACAACGAGTGAAAGTTCCAATTTTGGATAGAAAGGACTTCAGAAGCACAAATCTGGATTAAAGTGAGCATCTACAAAACCTTTAGCTGTTCCCCTCCTTTACCCTACTGTTATTCTTATCTGCGTGAGACTCTTGCCTCCCATAAATAAAGCAGCAGTGCACAGATACCTTCTGTCAGGAATTCATAGTGAGTGACATTGGACCATTGGTTCTAGTTCTAGTTCCAGTTCAAATCTCAGTTCAGATATAAATTTAGGAACTATCCCGCTATAAGTTTGTAACCTCATTGTAACTTTTACATATACAATTTGCATGTCCAGGCGCTTGTTTAATGTGAGACATATGTATGTCAGCTCTCAGATTGACATGTTCTAGCTACTCTAATAAACTTTGAGAATGTACTCTCTAACTTCTTTTTTCTTTGATCTTTATTATTTCGGATTAACAAAGAAATAAAGTTAAAAAAATAAACTAAAAAATCTAATACCTGGTTACTTGGCACAGAATGAGAAGAGTTAAGTGAGCATATATGAGGTCTGCACTATGTGCTCGGTGGGACCCCATGGGGTAGCAGAGGTACACTGACTGGTGGAGTGGGCATAGTCTCTTCATGTCCCTCCTAATGCAGCACAAGCACCTGTTCAAGTATGTAGAATACAGGATGCTATCTTGGAAGAACTTCACATAACACTGTACGTAAGCAGCTCATCTTTGGGTTGGGGGACTGATTTAATGATTGACTTTCACATGACCTCAGCTCTTGTCTGGACCGGGCAATGATGAGCACGTCTTCGGGAAATGTTTAATCCCTGTGTTATAACAACTCACCCCTCTTGCCACCTGGCATAGCCCAGAAGAACCCACTCGGTAATAGGCCTTCTGTGTAATCCACACTTGTTAATGGAGAACACATGGAGGTGGTGTCATCTGTCTATCACAACACCCACCCTACCCTTACACACTGACAACCAACTGCTCTGCCTTCTGCCGACTGACACTACGATTACCGCCGCCGCTGAATTAAACTAAGGAGCGGAGTCATCTGGTATCATAATTGACGATACATGTACATGTCTATATAAGGTCATTGACATTACTGGGTGACCCCACCCCTTAGTTTACTTCAGTTGAGGGGGAAGCAGAGTGTCAGTCGGTGGTAGGCAAGTGATGGAGCGTTGGGTGTCGGCAGATAATAAAGGACTTCTTTATTTAGGACTTCAAAAATCATCTTTGTATTTTTATTTACTACTCACTGTTTTTCTGTTGAGTGATTGGGGGCACTATGTACCCCATACTCATTCACATACAAATGGGGGACTGGTATCTGGGGACCCTCTTGTCAAAGGGGGCTTCCAGGTTCTATTAAGTCACCCCCGGCACCCTCACAACCACCAGGCCAGGGTTATGGGGAAGAGAACCTTGTCCTCATCAATAAGGCTGGGGGGAGCCGGGGAGGTCCCAAATCCTTGTGAGCCAGGAGTGGTGAAACACGTTAAGGGAGGTTGGTTTTATCGAGTGGAGACATTTGTATGCAGTCGCTTAGCTAACAACTAATAAATATAGCAATAGGTGCTAATACTATAGTGCGACTAATACCTTTTCATATCTACCTATGTTAAAGTTGTAATTGTAGACTGCAATTTTCAAAGTCAAGCTATATATAGTAGTTCTGGGACACTGAGGCTGCATCTACTTTATTCTGCTTGCCACAAGTATATTCAATGGCCTGAAACTGTTATGGAGCCCAGGAAACAGAAAATTATAGATTCCATTTAAGGTTAAAGTACAACTGTGATTTATTGAAAATATAGTATGATTTTTTTCATAGAACTGTGTTTTACTAAGTTGTTAACTTCTGATTAAAATGACTAAATCATCTCCTATTCGTAATAGTTTCTCAGAGATAGTGCATGTACTTTGCAGACTACTGAAGTGATTACTACTGCACTACAAATTAGGTGTGAATTTGATTGAAAGACTGACAATAGTACTGGAACTTACAGGCTGTCTGAATCTCTGGATAAAACTGAGAACTAATAGAATTGGACAGACTTGAGAACATACGAGTATTTGATCAGAGGAAATTTACTTTAAAAAATGGTATCACAACCTCCAATAACTCTGTGTTGGTTCAATAAAATGATTCACATATGCTATTAGCAAGGTACGAAAAAAAATCCCCATAGGAAACAGATTTCAAAACCTCGTCAACTACAAAGAGCCTTCATGTTACTCTATGAATGGTATCACCTCTTGGTCATATGGCAGAGAGCTGACTGTCAAAAAATGATTTATTTAGCTTAATAAATCACCATCTATCACTCCTTCTTAGAAAAATAACCTTGGAATAACACTGAGCTGGAAATGAAAAATCTTCTATTAACATGATATTAAGTTTCAACGCATACATGTTTACAAAGAATTATTTGATTCTTCGGCTGGAAAAAAAATTGAGGACTATTTGTTTGTTTGCGGAAGCCAAAGTTTATATACCCATAAAAAGTGTATAGTGTAATGTAGATGAATTGCACTATTGATACATATGCCAGCTGATTACACAGCTAGCTGGCTCAACAGCCTTAGAAATAAGTGACTATCTAATACTTTTTAAGCATAACCAAAATAAAGAGATTTTAATATTTAAGCTGCTATCTGGAAATAATGAATAAAGCATTGTACGACAGAAAGTCAAATGTTTAGAGATTTATGCCCCTGGCTTTTAAACTGCACAATGAAGTGATTTCTCAAAGGGCCAGGGCAGGAGATAGCGGCCTTGTGGCGGTAGCAAAAACAGTCAATGAGAACTTTGCCGTCTGCATATTTATTTCGGAAGAGCCATTGCCAATATCAATATGCAGAGAAATGAACATGGTATATTGAACTGGCATGCACACCATGTCATTCTTTTCACTTGTCTATGTTAAAAATCTGACTACCTTTAGCTTCAGAAAAACTGGAAGAGGTCCAGGGCTAAATTATACTGTTTCCATTGAGCAAACGTTACAATTATTGTAACATTTAAAGCATTTTATATACTTGCTGTTTTATGTTTTGGTAATACACAGAATTGAAGATTATACCACTGTATGCCACAGAATGGGCTTAGCATCCCTGCTGATTGCCTAGTTACTTAAAGGAAATTTATGATAACAATATACACTTTCATATATATATATATTAGATTTGGCATTTAACCCTTGCAGCGCTGAGCAGGTCCCACTGCACAGTTTATTTTTTTTCCACACAGTTCAGCTTTAAAAAATAACTATAAGGTCTCATGTCCACGGACGTTTTTACGGCTGCTTTTAGGAGCGTTTTCACAGCTTAAAAACGCCTCTCCATGTTAGCCTATGGTTTTATGTCCATCAAGGCGTTTAGGAGCTGTAAGTGGCATAGGCATTTTTAAGCTAAAAAAAAAAAAAAAAAAAAAAAACAGGACCAGTGCGTTCTGAGCCTCCAGCGCTAGAGCTATAAAAATGCCAGATGCCGGTAAAAGGTGTTAAACGTGATTTAACGAGGCTTAACGCTGTATACACAGCATTAAGCTCTCTATTCAAAATCAATGGTTCCCTATGGGAGCCCATTGATTTGAATAGAAGTCGCACCAGAAGTCGGATCAAGATGATCTGACTTGCGGTGCAACTTGTGTGCTGAGAATCTTGAAGGGGAACCCCACCAAAATTTTTCATGTGGCCTCCCCCCCCAAGATCCATACCAGACCCTTATCCGAGCACGCAGCCCGGCAGGTCAGGAAAGGGGGGATGGGAAGTGAGCGCCCCCCCCTCCTGGACCATACCAGGCCGCATGCCCTCAACCTGGGGGGGCTGGTGCTTTGGGGAACACACTACACAGGTTTTTAAAGTATTTTACTAAGGCAGCTCCGGCTCTTCTCCCTCTTCTGGCCATGTGTTCTCCCCTCTCCGATTCTTCTCTCTGCGCTGTCCTCTCTCTCTGCTATCTTCTGCTTGTTTGCAGGGTCTTCTCCCTCTGTTCTTCTTCCAATGTTGACTCAACGCAATCTCCTGGTGTAAAACTGGGTCCACTGTGTGCAATGACTTTTGGCATCCATACCCCGGGCGATGACGTCACAAGGGCCATGGTCTCCAACTTACATCATCGGGTGGCCCTGCCCCATGCCAATATAAGTCATTGCACATGGCGGACCCAGCATTACACCGCGAGATAGCATTGAGTCAATATCGGAAGAAGAACAGAGGGAGAAGACCCTGCAAAAGAGCAGAAGATAGTGGAGAGAGAGGACGGCGCAGAGAGGAGATGAACCGGAGAGGGGAGAGGGGAGAGGGGAGAAGAGCCGAATCTGCCCTAATAAAATACTTTAAAAACCTGTGTAGTGTGTTTTTTATTTACACTATTTTTTTAGGTGAATGGGTAGGGGTACAATGTACCCCACACTCATTCACCTAGGGTGGGGGGCCGGGATCTGGGGGCCTCCTTGTTAAAGGGGGCTTCCAGATTCCAATAAGTCCCCGTCCACAGCCCCCGACAACCACTGGGCAAGGGTTGTCGGAAAGGGGCCCTTGTCCTCATCAACATGGGGACAAGGTGCTTTGGGGTGGGGGGTGCAGGGTCCCCTCTGCCCCAAAGCACCAACCCCCATGTTGAGGGCATGTAGCCTGGTATGGTCCAGGAGGGGGGGGGTGCTCGCTTGTCCCTCCCCTTTCCTGACCTGCCAGGTGCTCGGATAAGGGTCTGGTATGGATCTTGGCGGGGTTCCCCTTCAAGATTCTCAGCACAGAAGTCGCACCGCAAGTCGGATCATCTTGATCCGACTTCTGGTGTGACTTCTATTCAAATCAATGGGCCCCCATAGGGAACCATTGATTTTGAATAGAGACAGAGAAACATGGCTGAAAGCTAGCGTGGCTAAACCCGCATTGATGCCAATGCAAAACACAGAAAAAATTGCGTTTTTAACCCTGCTTTTTTTCCTGAAGAAAGTCCAATCCCTCTTTTTGAAATTCCTCCCTAATTCAACCTCCCTTCCCCCCTAGATGCATACTTACCAAATTCAGTCGACCGCAGCTTGCAGAAATCTTCAAATGATTAGACCCAAATCATTTTTTTTTCCCCCTGGCTTTGTCTGGACAGGTAATCCCCATAGGCTTCAAAGGGGCCATTTTCCAAATGTCTTCTGTATCACAGAAATACTATATATATTCAGTCAAATAGACATTTAATTATCAATCTCCAATTTCATAGTCTTACCATAAAGAATAAATTCACCTTTGGGAACATGTTACATGTTCCACCCATTTTTCCACCCAATGCTGCAGCCGCTGCCTGATCCCCCCTCCCTGTGACATCAGTACGGGGAGACGTTCCTCATACTAACTGTTACTTGTTGAAATCAACGCCGCTGTGAGGGGCTCTGCCCACTCAACCACATCATTCATTTACACAGCTCTGTGTGTGAATGAATTACAAGCCCCGCCATCCTGTCATCTTGTAGTTCTCAATTAATTACCACAGAGCTGTGGAGCGCTGTGGTAGTTCATTTATTCTTCCTGTTAGTGTATCTGCCTGCCCATACGGGATGTACTGGCACATAGATACACTGACAGACCTGCAGGAAACCTGCATGGCACCAGAGATCTGCTGATCACAGGTGCAATGGATTACAGGCTCCAAAAAAAAAAACTAATAAATACACATTTTTTTACCTGCAGAAAAATGTGCATTAACACATTTTTTGGAAAACTGAACTTATCCTTTTACTTTCCTGTTATTGCTACTGCGCCCAATGTGCAATCCAGCATATGTTTCTACACAGTCATGTAGACATAAGAGTAACAAGTGTATGAATGCCTGCCCTGTTTACTTATCTAACATACACTACAAGTTTGCACCAATACAGTTGTGACAAGAAGCTTGGGTTACAAGAATGTGACTCTGCTTCTCCTGCTGCCCTCTCCCATGGTGGCCTCCACTGGACTCACTCACCTAGACCCAGTAGATGGAAAGAAGGTGAGTCAGATTTCTTCTATCCCACTAAGCACCTTTCAAGTCCTTCCTACCCTTCCCTCTCTATCCCTCTCTATCCCTCTCCTCTTTTCACTCCCACTGTATACATTTGTTTACTCCAATTTCTCTGAGGATTGCAGTAATTTACCAGCCCCCTGGTGGACCAATATCACGTTTTCATTTTAATGACTTCTCTGCCTGGTTACCCTACTTTTTCTCCTCTGAAATACCCAATATCATTCTTGGTGACTTTTGGTGACATCCCTGTTGATGTCCGGCTACATCTCAGCCTCTCAACTTAACCTCATCTTTTGACCTAACACAATGGACGCACACTTCCACTCACTCCAATGGTAATACCCTTGACCTTGTGTTCTCCCATTTCTGCACTCCTGGCAACCTTGCCAACACCCCCTTTCCTCAATTTGATCACAGTGTCCTTGTCTTCCACCACCTATCCCTCCAAAAATAAAATGATTACGTGTAGAAATCTTCTCCACTTTAACGCCTCACTTCTCTATTCTGCTACTGACCACCTCTATGACAAAATTTCACCCATGTCCTGTCCTAACTTTGCCACCCCTGTCTACAACAGTTCACTCTCATTTTCACTTGATGCACTTGCACCTCTAACAAGACACAGAACCAAACCCCGACCATTACAACTTTGGCAAACTGCCAACATCAGAAACCTCAAAAAACATAGCCATGCTCCTGAGTAACTGTGGCATAAAATGAAATCCCTGCAAGACTTCACCCTATTCAAATCTACCTGAAGTATTATTTCTGCCCCCATGTTGCCAAACAAACTTGCTTTGTCACTCTTATTAATACCTTGTCATCCAGTCCTCACCAGCACTTTTCTACCTTTAACTCTCCTGCTCATGAGATTGCCAATAACTTCAAAAACAAGATGGATGCAACTAGTGAGGATATCTCTACTGTACAGCTATCTTCCTCACTTAACATACACTGTCTAACAGCCCATTCAATATCTTCCTCTTTTAACCTGGCTACTACTGAAGAAGTTAGCAAACTTCTTTGAAGAAGATACCCACCTAAATTGTTCCCTGGATCCTGTTCTCTCGTCAACTCTTTTTCTATCCTATGCTCTTTCAACAACATCTTCAATCTTGCCCTCTCTACTGGCACCTTCCCCATATTTAAAAAGCCCTCACTGGACCCCACCATCCTGAACAACCTAAGACCTATCTCCTTTCTCCCATTTACCTCTAAACTTTTAGAACACTTAGGGGGTTATTTACGAAAGGCAAATCTACTTTGCACTACAAGTGCAAACTACAAGTGCAAAGTGCACTTGAAATTGCACTGAAAGTGCACTTGTAAGTTCAGTCGCTGTAAATCTGATGGGTAGATCTGAAATGAGGGCAAGCTCTGCTGATTTTATTATCCAATCATGTGCAAGCTAAAATGCTGTTTTATATTTCCCTTGCATGCCCCCCTCGGATCTACAGCGACTGCACTTCCAAGTGCACTTTCAGTGCAATTTCAAGTGTACTTTGCACTTGTAGTTTGCACTTGTAGTGCAAAGTGGATTTGCCTTTAGTAAATAACCCCCTTAGTCTATAATTGTCTGAGCTTCTACCTCACCGAAAACAAAATTCTTGACCACTCGCAGTCTAGCTTTTGCTCACAGCACTCCACAGAGACTGCCCTACTAAAACTCACTAATGATTTACCAACTGCTAAAACCAACGGCCAGTACTCCATACTCTTACTACTAGATGTTTTTGCGGCCTTGATACTGTTGACCACCCTCTCCTCAATAAACTCCACTCTCTTGGCCTCCAAGATTCTACTCTTTCCTAGTTCTCCTCATATCTATTACAGTGCTCCTTCAGTGTTACCTACAAGTTTGTCTCCTCCTCTCCACTTCCTCCAAGGCTCTGTTCTTGGATCCTTTCACTTGGTTACTTGATAACCTGACACATCTACCATCTCTATGCCGATAACTCCCAAATCTACCTCTACTTCAGTCTCCTCTCGCATTATCAACTTACTAACTGACATATCATATACACAAACAATAAGTGAGCATACAGACAAAACATCCATGCTGACTTTTAATATAAATATAGGACACTTACCTGTCCAGAGATCCATCAATGTCTTCACCTGAGTGGATTCTTTAATCCGCTTCAGGTGCAGACACCAGCATCTCTAGTAAGGGAAACAGGAAGTGAAACCTTCCTGTTTTCTACTGTGCATGTGGGAGTCCTGCTACACCTTGTGAATGGTCCCATAGTCTTCTGGGACCTGTGATGTGTCCCAGAAGACTGCGGGGGAAGAAGGGGGGCAAACTTCCGGCTAAGTTCACGGCAGCAATCTGAGCTGGAAGTGGGAGCGGGTACCTATCAAAACCAGATACCCGCTCCCCCCGCCCAAAAAAAAAGTGCCAAATGTGGCAGAGGGGAAGGGTGCAAGCAAGTGGAACATTCCCTTTTGGGGGGAGCTCCGCTTTAATATAGAATTCCAGCTTTTCTCCAGCAGAATGCACGATCCTTGAAAACAAAACCACCCTGTACCCTCCACTATATGAATAAGCTTCTTACCAGACTGCGTTGATCCCCAATTACAGAGATCAACAATGCATTATTGCAAAATAGGTGATTCTAAACTTATAGCATTATTTCACATCAGACCGCCAGCATTAACACCATTCCTAGACTTGCAGATGGCTCCAGAAGCCGTGAGCTTGGGCAGGTGTAACCATATAAGATTTTATGCAAAAGAGCAAAGGCCACACATAGTGTAAAACTATGTCTCACATTTACTTTAAATACTTAGACAGGTACTTAAACTTTTAAAAGCAAATCAGCATATACGTAAACCGCTGCAGCAGCTAGCACTCAGGGAGCATGATGATGTCACAAGTTAAGCCCCTCCCAATTACATATTGATGCAAAACATGTTGGGAGAGGCTTAACTTGTGAGGTCATCACACCCACTGAGTGCTAGCTGGTGCAGTGGTGTGTTGATTTGCTTTTAAAAGACTCATCTACCTTATAAACCACTCTGTGCCAATCCCTCCACTGGCTTCTGATTTTTCAGCAAATTAAATTTAAAATACTAACAAAAACATATAGAGCCATTTACAACTCCTACATCACCAATCTTGCCTCAAAATATCACCCAAAGCTTCCTCTCTGCTCAGCGCAAGATCTCCTGCTCTCTAGCTCTCTTGTATCCTCCTCCCATGCTTGTCTCAAGGATTTCTCCAGAGCCTCTCCCATCCTCTAGAACCCTCTATCCCAATCTTAAATAAATATATGTGTATGCGCTAAAGGCTATAAATACGTGAACAAAGAATAAAATAAATCTATACAATATTAAAAATTATTATAAATTATAAACAGTGTCACACACCTGTGAAGAAAGTGACTATAATCCACAATTGAATATATGAAAAATGGTAACATGCACCATGTAAAAAAATGTGAGGAAAAAAAAAAAATCCTTTAAATGATTAAAAAAAAAATATATATATATATATATATATAAGTGCTACTTGATAAAGTGTCCGAAACCAATTCATACAAATGAATATATCTCAGTCCAAGCCATTCATAAGAGTATATAAATCAAAGTGCACAATAGTGTCCAAACAAATAGCAGGCAATCCTCATGCTGTTTTTTTTGAAAAAGTGCTAAATATTCCTCATGCTCTTCTTATGAGATGTGCACAATAAGGCATGCTGCAGTGCTCTCCAGTGACCCCCAATGGATAATGCGCTCACCTTAGAGCGTGTGACACAGTAGCTAAACAGTGTCAAAACACGCATTAGAGCCACTCCAGGGCTCACACAGGGTATGCTGGTGATGATCTGTATCTCGCTCAAATGGTGACATATATGAAAGAAAGGAGACTCATAGCATAATACCGCCAGGAATTTATTTGAAAAGCCCTAAAAACAATCCCTCCAGGAGGGTACTCACAATGCTTGGGTGCGTCAGTGCACCATCCTATCCAAAACATGCAATACAGATGAATCCTGTGGCGTGCGGTGCGGTGTTCAATCCTCTGCCTGTCTGTGTGTAGAAATCTCTATCCCAATCTGTCCGGCTTTTACCCTGAAAACTCATCTATTCAAGGAGGCCTATCTCACCTAGACAAACAAACAGAAAGATCCCGGTAACCCTACCAAGATCAAAAAGCGGCTACTTCAGCAACAAAAAAAAATCTAACCTGGGTATGTTTCTTTAAAAATGCCAAATTTTATTTGCCCCATTGGGACTGCATTAAAAAAATTAATAAATTACACCTTGATTGACTATGCAGCTTCACTCTGTATCCTCCTCAAGGTTCTCACAAGGGGAGATAGCTCACAGGAGGGTAAAGTTCTAACTTCATTCAGAAAAAGAAAAAGAAAAAAACATACATTGAAGACAAAAGCATGAACATGACAAAACATACAAAACCTCTAACACAGGTAGTCCAGACACCAATCTACCATTTACAGTGAGATTGATATGCAATGACCTCGCATGTATGCACTATGCATGTGTATGTAAGGGACAACAAACCCTTATTAGGTGTCATAAGAGACCTTAATTCAATCTCACTGTGAATGGCCCCCCTGGGGGCTCACATTGAGCATAGATTCACAGAATTAATTGATATATAATTGCTGCTGGGAACAAATTGTTGTGAAAAGTTTGGTAACTAATGAAATGTGGGCACTGCTGTCTGGCTTATAAATGTAACTCTATAAGGGATGATCATCTTCAACTGGAATCATTGCCGTTATGATTGGTCAATATCACTGCCTTACTGCTGGTCATCTCTGGCTGAAGGATCTGTCGTTGTTAGCTGTCAGCCCTCAGAAGGGTATTGGCCGATGTCTTTTTGTGGAAAGTGCGAGTGCATAGTTTCCCATTGTCTATGGAAATCCATAAGTCAAGGAAGGGTATTTGTTTCTCATCAACCACATAAGTGAATGTTCCGATTGTTCTCATTTAGGAGGTCAATAAAGGTATGTACTTCCTCCCTGGTACCTTTCCAGATAACAAGTGCATCATCTATGTACCTCAGCCACGTATGTATGTGGTCTGAGTACATCTGTGACGTAAATACATCCTCCTCCTCCCATAGTCCGAGGTGGAGGCACGCGTATGCTGGTGCCCACGCGGCCCCCTTCAAGGTGAACCTGATTTGTTGATAGTAATACGAGGAGAATTGAAAAAAGTTATTTTTCTGAGCGAATTCCAATAGCTCTATTAGGAACTCGTTCTGGGGTCCAAACTCTGGGTAGTTCAGTTCAAGGAAAGTTTTCACTGCTTCAACACCACAATGATGTGGGATTGAGGTGTACAGGGACTCAACATTCATGCCTACAAGGAGAAAGTCACCAGTAATTTCCAGATCTGCGATCCTAAATAGTATGTGGCGTGTGTCCTGTACGTAAGATCTAAGATTGGTAACCATCTCCTTGAGGAGGGAATGCAGATACACCCCAACCCTTTCCAAAGGTCCCTTGATTGCTGAGACTATTGGTCTACCCAGCGGCTTCTCTGGACATTTGTGCACCTTCAGAATGATATAAAAGATAGGCACATTGTACTCAAATTATTGTAACAAATCATCTTGGTGCTTGTCTTGGATAGACTGCCAGAATATCCATCTACCATATTTGTGGAACTTTATATTAGCAGTCTTCTGATAGTTGCACAGCTGTCATGTTACATGTGAATCCATAGACATCACTACTTCACTGCGGGACACTCGTTAGTCAGCTGAGTTATATGACGCTGCTATATGACGCTTGAACTGATACATTGAGACATACAGTCTTACAGTGTGGCTTTCCATTGACACAGACCATGCTACATCCATGCCTATAACTTAAAAAAGCAACGACAGATCCCTCAGCCAGAGATGACCAGCAGTAAGACAGTGATATTGACCAATCATAACAGCAACGATTCCAGTTGAAGACGATCATCCATTATAGAGTTACATTTATAAGCCAGACAGCAGTGCCCATATTTCATTAGTTACCAAACTTTTCACAACAATTTGTTCCCAGCAGCAATGATATATCAATTAAGTGTGTGAATCTATGCTCAATGCGAGCCCCCCGGGGGGGGGCATTCACAGTGAGATTGAATTAAGGTCTCTTATGACACCTAATAAGGGCTCGTTGTCTCTTACATACACATGCATAGTGCATACACGCAAGGTCATCACATATCAATCTCACTGTGAATTGTAGACTGGATTAGGGTCCTGCCTAGGTATGCTGCTTCCCCTGATATAGCTCCCCTAAGGGGTCTATAGATACAAGGTTATAATGAGAAGGGGAGGGTGGCGCTCCCTAGTTTGGGTAAGAGTGCCAGTTAATGGTGTATACTTAACACAAATGTGGTGTAATACAGATTATTATAAAATATAGTGGTCAGTGAGCTTCAAATCCGTGGACAATACTTGTAGCTATTAATCACTTGAACAAGGTGATCCGCTTTGTAATTAGCCGATCCCCACTCAGATGGCGTGTTTCCACTAGTGAGTTTAACACAATGTATATATCTCTGAAGTGAATATTGGGTTAATGAAGCTCCATATATATAACAACGTGATTGACAATCATAAGTGATTATGTGTTTGCAACAACTTTGGTGAATACATACAACATACATTTATACATAAACACTTGTTGAGAAAAAAGCCATATTAAGAAAAAAACCTTATTAAGAAAAAAGAAAGATAGTGTTGGTACACATATGCATACTAATAGTCCATATGATGTTCTAGGTCCCCACTCAGGGTGATTAACACAAAATTGGTGACTGTAAGTGTTTTCAAGGAATCTTGGTACACCTATGCATAACTAATAGTCCATGTGATAAATTAGGTCTTCATTCAGGGTGATTAACACAGAAATGGTGACTGTAATGCCCCGTACACACGGCCGGATTTTCCGATGGAAAATGTCCGATCGGAGCGTGTTGTCGGAAATTCCGACCGTGTGTGGGCTCCATCGGACATTTTCCATCGGATTTTCCGACACACAAAGTTGGACAGCAGGAGATAAAATTTTCCGACAACAAAATCCGTTGTCGGAAATTCCGATCGTGTGTACACAAATCCGACGGACAAAGTGCCACGCATGCTCAGAATAAATAAAGAGATGAAAGCTATTGGCCACTGCCCCGTTTATAGTCCCGACGTACGTGTTTTACGTCACTGCGTTTAGAACGATTGGATTTTCCGACAACTTTGTGTGACCGTGTGTATGCAAGACAAGTTTGAGCCAACATCCGACGGAAAAAATCCTAGGATTTTGTTGTCGGAATGTCCGAACAAAGTCCGACCGTGTGTACGGCGCATTAGTGTTTTCAGGAATTCCACTTGTGACTTTGTGCTCCCCCTCAGGATCCCCACTCACCAGATCCCCTCACCCCCACGGGGGTAATACGCTTATGGTTAAAACCACTACGGTTGCTCCACCATCCTCGTCCAGGAGCCTGGGGTGTCCCTCCTTCCTTCAGATATTTTCTGATGTAATCTGTGGTAGACTCCTCATAGAGGAAAAAAGATGTAGGCTCCCATAGTGTATTAAAAAGGCTGGGTTTATTGAAAAAATACAGCGACTGGATACAAAAATAACAAACTTGATAAGAGTATATATATATTAAAATATAATATATGTTGGCCCATATCCTACCACTAGCCGCCCACAATATATCACGGCCCCGTGCATGGCTTTTGGGGTATGCATAAGGCATTCCAGGAATAATTTTAATATATATATACTTTTATCAAGTTCGTTATTTTTGTATCCAGTCGCTGTATTTTTTCATTCACCCCAGGCTCCTGGACGAGGATGGTGGAGCAACCGCAGTGGTTTTAACCATAAGCGTATTACCCCCGTGGGGGTGAGGGGATTTGGTGAGTGGGGATCCTGGAGGGGGAGCACAAAGTCACAAGTGGAATTCCTGAAAACACTTACAGTCAACATTTCTGTGTTAATCACCCTGAATGAAGACCTAATTTATCACATGGACTATTAGTTATGCATAGGTGTACCAAGATTCCTTGAAAACAGTCACTAATTTTGTGTTAATCACCCTGAGTGGGGACCTAGTACATCATATAGACTATTAGTATGCATATGTGTACCAACACTATCTTTCTTTTTTCTTAATAAGGTTTTTTTCTTAATATGGCTTTTTTCTCAACAAGTGTTTATGTGTAAATTTATGTTGTATGTATTCACCAAAGTCGTTGCAAACACATAATCGCTTATGATTGTCAATCACGTTGTTATATATATGGAGCTTTATTAACCCAATATTCACTTCAGAGATATATACATTGTGTTAAACTCACTAATGGAAACACGCCATCTGAGAGGGGATCAGCTAATTACATAGCGGATGACCTCATTCAAGTGATTAATAGCTACAAGTATTGTCCACGGATTTGAAGCTCACTGACCACTATATTTTATAATAATCTGTATTACACTACATTTGTGTTAAGTATACACCATTAACTGGCACTCTTACCCAAACCAGGGAGCGCCACCATCCCCTTCTCATTATAACCTTATTAACTTTTTTAATAGAGTGCCAATGGGGGCAAATAAAATTTGGCATTTTTAAAGAAACATACCCAGGTTAGACTTTTTTGTTGCTGAAATAGCCGCTTTTTGATCCTGGTAGGGATACCAGGATCTTTCGGTTTGTTTGTATTGATTCTTTGGCTACAGCAACAGTACCGTATTCAGGTAAACTTTAATAGGGTGTATATAGATCACCCCTTCATGGATTTATGTTTAGCAGAACTCGTTTTCTCTTCTCTCTCTTTTTTTGGCTATCTCACCTAGACCTAACAACTGAACTTTTAATTCTTCCATTAGCTCATCCCTCACAGTTATTAACTTTTGTACCACTTTCCCCACCCTATTAAATTATAAGCTCTTATAAGCAGGGCCTTCCTAACTCTCTTGTATTTTATTGTGTTGTAGCTGTATTGTATCATTTTATATTGTAAAGTGCTGTACAAACTGTTGGCGATATATAATGTCTCAAGAACAATTGAGTGGTTGGGCATGAAACACATTGCCACTAAAAGAAAAGGCAATTTCAATCAAAACAATTTATCAATAATTACACATGGTGCTATAGTGCTATGAAGAGACATAAGAGTGTGACATTTCAATTGAGCTTTAAATGAAGTGAAGTGCACATGTGTTCACACAAGGCAATCAAACATGTTAAGGATATCCAATTGTGCAAGGATAGATGTTTGCAACTCCACTGCACTTCACCTCACCTTGCTCTTTATACAATGAGTCTGTTGTTTGTAATCAGTTGGCCACACTGGTACACATTCACTGAGAAAAAGAAGCAATAAAGTGCAATAAGTGTGGAGGGAAGCCAAGCCCAAGCTGTGTATGCAATGAGAACACGTGTGTGTATATATATATATATATATATATATATATATATATATATATATACTGTACACAAAATAACCTTCTCAAAACATTAATACATGTTTTGGTGTGGAAGAAAACACTGAAACACTGGCTGATCCTGCCAGAAATCCATTGAACTTGTAACTTCCTGTGCTCTCTGCAGTGTTATCAGTCTTATTTAGTTCTATGTGAACTTCAGAACCCCCCAACCTCCTTTATGTTATGTGAAGAGGAGTGGGGTTGGTGTTCTGTAGTCCTAAGATACTTCCTGTTCTAGGGTATCAAGGCTACTCTTCCATAGATACAATAACGTCATTGTCATGATCACCCTAGGATAGGAAGTGTGTTACTGACAAGATCAGCAGCTGAAAATAAAGAGATAAAAAGCCCAAAAAAAGACAATGAATGTAGCCACCACATCTAAGAACCAGTAAGTCTCAGTACATTTCATTTTTGGCCTTGGGTTTAAATGCACCTTGAATTCATAGAACTGCATTTCCTTTAACTGTGCAATAGGACAAAAGGGACTTCTACACTTTCATATGTTTTTGTTGTTTTAACGAGGTATTATTGTAGTTATATCCTCTGTGTTATTTGTTTCCCTGACCTTGTAATGATGCTCACATGTTGTGGCTGCAATTTGTAGTGTCATGAATGATTGATTTCTCTATGTATATGTATGTATTCCCCTAGCGAGTCCTTATTCACTAGCGGGACAGGCAACTTCTTTTTCCGGGTCACACAGCATCCAATCCATGTTTCCACATTTCCTCTGGGCCACACTACAAATGAAGAAGTGCTAATGTGATGAAAACATATCTCTTTAAGCATGGTAAGATCTCTTAATTCTCTGCCTGTTTGTGGCTGTGTCAGATCTAATTATTGCCTCTACACCAGAGGTTGACTTAGAGACCCAGGAATTGTATGATCCCCTAGTAGTTTCTTCAAAGGAACGGTTAGTTCTTAGACTACAGAAATTAACCTGTGCATTGCCATGCCTCATGCCTCATCTTTGAACACAAACATATAATTCTGACACAGGAATTTTGAAGATTTCCTCTACTGTAGGCTGGGTATACAGGGCAACAAATTACACCACAAAACTACATGCTCAACGCTCAGCGTACATGCTCAAAGCACATCTTATGCAGGTGAAAAACGCAAGATGTAGGTAGAAAGATTTGCAATGTTTTGACTGGGCTGATTCATTACAGCAGTGTCTGGATGAAAAACCTAAATTCTCCACAGGTAGGATGTGCATCTGCCTAATTTTCTAGGCTACATTTTTTTTTTTTACTAGAGTAAACCTTTACAAAAACTTCAGCCAATGACTAAAGTCATACTCTTTACTTTATCTGGGAAGCAATATGACTATAGAAAATGCATGAAGTTTGTATTATTAATGTTATTATTTGTTTTATTTAACATTCTCTTATCTGGAAAGAAAATTACAGCTTTTAAACAGGTTGTTTGTGGTACATCTTTCATTAATCCTTATATTTGCTATATCCTATTTTATTTCTAATTAACAAGTCATGATATTTAACATATGCAAGAGTCACATTCTCGATGTGCGGAGATACTTAATCATTTATGCAGGATTTCTATGCAAAATCCCCAATTTCACCTCCCCGATTTTTACACTGAATTTTGTCAGTTTTTAAATTTGCACCACAATTTGTCACCAAGAGGAAAATATAATAAAACCCACGGCATTTTACACATAGATGCTGAAAAATAAAGACCATTAGCAAAAAGTATAATTAAATTAAAATGTCAGTTTGCAGGAGAACCTATGTAAATAGGGGTTATTTGAAACTGTGATAATACAAATTGTGTTCTTTCAAAAGCTGTGAAAATAAAATGTCATTGGATGGAACTCATTTTCTGTGTTTAAGAACAAAAATCGAACCAAAGTAAAACAATGAGCAGAACTGGAGGACCAGAGATAATAAATGGATCGTCTTCCGCACCTACAAGAATAGCATTTCTTTTACTTCAAATATAAATTCTCTTTTAAAACTACATAAAAAATATTATTTATGGGAAATGTAGAAAATGCAAAGGTTCAGCTGGAATGTCTTCAGCTACGTTGTTTAACCATAGTGGATCCATCATTAAATATCACATGAATCAATGTCACGTCAGCAATATTAATCATATTATTATTTTAGGTAAAAAAGTACCTGCTTCTTGTCATAATTACACAACTTCTTTTTTATGTCTCATATCAATAAGCAAAACAACAAACAAAAAAACTCAAAGTAGGGTTCTAATCATGCTTTAAAGGATAAGTTCACCTTTAGGAGCCTTACATATTACACCCATGTTCAGGATTTACCATGTAACATGCTCCTGTGCACACACCACCTGCTGCCAGCACTCACCAATCTGTGACAGTGGGCAGGGGATCTTATCCCCACACCCGCCAGGGCCGGCACTCCTGCTAGGTGAACTAGGCAGCCGCCTAGGGTACACTGCCACCTAGGGGCGCAGCCAAAGCCGCCAGGTCCCCTCCAGAGGATCGGTTCTCTCCTGGCAGGTGCAGTGCGGCATGTGATGGGAGGAGCAGGAGGCGGCTTCCACGTCTCCATCTGGCTGCTGCTGATGCAGAATTGCTGGGCGGGGAGAAGAAGCAAGCAGACCCCCCCCTCCCTGGGTGATGTGCAACCATTGGAGGAGCAGGGCGGGTGGCATTGTGGATGGAGACAGCCGGGATGGATCCACCCAGGTCCGGACTGGCCATAGGACACATGCTCACCCAGCTGCCGGAGCCTGAGGGTGGAAGCAAGTGATCAGGTGATCTGTCATGGGGTAGGAGCCGGAGGAGGTCTCCCCTGTGTGAGCTGTGACTCACAGCCTGTAGGAGACCCCATCTCCTGATCTTGGTGACACTGGCTGCCACTGGCTGACATGCTAAGGGAGCTGGAAAGAAGTGCCAGTGCCCCAAGGTAAGAGCTTGTCAGGTGGTGGGGGTAGTGCTAGGGATGAAGGCTTCCACAGAAGGACCAGACATTATCACTGGTGTGTGACCAGGTGGCTGCACCTCTCCCCACCTGGCTGTACCTCCTCCCACCTGGCTGCACTCCCTTTCCTGTCCACCTGGCTCCATCCCTCCACCTGGCTGCACCACCTCTCCTGTGCAACTGGCTCCATCCCTCCACCTGGCTGCACCCCCTCTCCTGTTCACCTGGCTCAATCTCTCCCCCTGGCTACACCCCGCTCTCATGTCCACCTGGCTTCATTCCTCCACCTGGCTGCACACCCTCTCCTGTCCACCTGGCTACATCATCCCTCCACCTGGCTGCAGCCCCCTCTCCTGTCCATCTGGCTCCATCCTCCCACCAAATTATTGAATTAACTTTGATTCACTTATTTTTTTGGAGGGACGCAAGTAACTGGTCTCGCCTAGGGCACAAAATAATCTAGCACTAGCCCTGACACCCAATGTTACTTTTCGAAAACAGTGCAGTTGTGTAAGGTGAGGTTCTGCCTATACAGTCACGTCATTCATTCACAGAAATCTGTGCATGAAGAAACCTCAAGTAACATCTGCTACCGTGTCACACGGTGTTGTAGTTTGAATGGGCTGTGGGCATGCTGTTCAGCACACGTGTAGTTCATTCATTCTTCGATCTGCTGATCACAGGTGCATTTTTTTTCTTTTGAAAGGTAAACTTACCACTACAAGTTGTGTGAAAAAGTAATTGCCCACTTCCATACTTAATCATGAATGAACTGTGATTAACCACAATTTTTTTGTTAAAGTTTGAGGTAAATTTCACTTGCCACACCCAGGTCTGATTATTGCCAGATCTGTTGAATGAAGAAATTACATAAATAGAAGCTGTCTGACAAAGTGAAGCATGCTAACAGATCACAAAATGCCACACATCATGCCACAATCGAAAAAAATTCAAGAACAGATTGGAAACAAATTAATGTACATGTATCAGTCTAGTAAGGGTTTCATAGCCATTTCTAAGGCTTTGGAACTCCAGTGAACTACGCGGAGAGCCATTATCCACAAATGGAGATAATTTGGAACAGTTGTGAACCTTCCCAGGAGTGGCCGACCTACAAAAAAGAGCATGGCAGCGACTCATCCAGGAGGTCATAAAAGAACCCAGAACAACATTTAAAGAACTGCAGGCCTCACTTGCCTCGGGTAAGATCAGTGTTCATGATTCAACAATAAGAAAGAGACTGGACAAAAATGGCATTTATGGGAGAGTTCCAAGGCCAAAGCCACTGCTGACCAAAAAGAACACAAAGGCTCACCTCACATTTATCAAAAAACATCTTGATTATCCCCAAGACTTTTAGTAAAATATTCTGTGGACTGATGAGACAAAAATGTTACTTTTTGGAAGGTGTGGGTCTCGTTACATCTGGCACAAAACTAATACAGCATTCAGCATTTCATAACAAGAACATCATACCAACAGTCAGACATTGTGGTGGTAGGGTGATGGTCTAGGGCTGCTTTGCAGCTTCAGGATCTGATGACTTACCATAATCGATGGAACCATGTATTCTGAGCTCTACCAGAAAATCCTAAAGGAGAATGTCCGGCCATCAGTTCGTGACCTCAAGCTCAAGTGAACTTGGGTTATGCAGTAGGACAATGATCCGAAACACAACAGCAAGTCCACCACCAAATGGTTCAAACAAGGCAAAATTTAGGTTTTGGAGTGACCTAGTCAAAGCCTGCACTTAAATCAAATTGAGATGCTGTATCATGACCTTACATAGACCGTTCATGCTGGAAAACCCTCCAATGTGACTGATAGAGAGGAACCCGATGTTCGAGTCGAACGTAAGTGTTCACCTGTTTGCCGAATAGTGAACAATTTGGGGTGTTCGTGGCAAATTCGAAAGCTGCGGAATACCCTTTAAAAGTCTATGGGAGAAATAAAAAGTGCTAATTTTCAAGGCTTATATGCATGGTATTGTCATAAAAAGTGTTTGGGGACCTGGGTCCTGCCCCGGGGCACATGTATCAATGCAAAAAAAGTTTTAAAAATTGACTTTTTTTCAAGAGCAGTGATTTTAATAATTCATAAAGTGAAACAATAAAAATGAAATATTCCTTTAAATTTCGTACCTGGGGGGGTGTCTATAGTATGCCTGTAAAGTGGCACATTTTTCCCATGTTTAGAACAGTCCCTGCACAAAATGACATTTCTAAAGGAAAAAAGTAATTTAAAACTACTCGCGCCTATAATGAATTGTCGGGTCCCGGCAATACAGATAAAAGTCATTGAAAAAAACGGCATGGGATCCCCCCACCCAGTCCATTACCAGGCACTTTGGGTCTGGTATGAATATTAAGGGGAACCCCGAACCAAAATTTAAAAAAAAAATGTGTGGGGGTCTCCCCAAATTCCATACCAGGTCCTTTAGGTCTGGTATGGATATTAATGGGAACCCTGTGCCAAATTTAAAAACAAAAAGGCATAGGGGTCCCCCTCAAAATCCATACCAGACCCTTATCCAAACACGCAACCTGGCAAGCCACAGGAAAAGAGGGAGGACGAGAGAATGCCCCCCCTCCTGAACTGTACCAAGCCACATGCCCTTAACATTGGGAGGGTGCTTTGGGGTTGCCTGGTGGTTGTGGGGGTCTGCAGGTGGGGGGCTTATCGGAATCTAGAAGCCCCCTGTAACAAGGGGACCCCCAGATCCTGCCTTCCCATTTGAAATGGTAACGGGTACATTGTACCGATACCATTTCTCAAAAAAAGTGTCAGAATGTTAAAAAACCACAAGACACACCAGGGGACAGCAAGTCTTTTATTAAAAAAATAAAACTGGCCCACGAAGTCCATTCATCTTCTGCTATGGCTCCGTCTATAGACCGAAAAATAAAATAAAAAAGATCTGCCTCCATGGGAGGCACCCACATTATGACGGTTCAGCGCGATGACAGTTCTTTTATAACTGAGGGTGCATGGTGATGTACCCGGGTGCCCCCCCTCCTCCTCCCTGGCTTCCCCGTGGTATCAGAGGGGGGTGGGCCACTCGCGTACATAAACGTACGTGGGTGGCCCCAATGCACCCTCCCCATGTTGAAGGCATGTGGCCTGGTATGGTTGAGGAGGGGGGGTGCTCTCTCGTCCCCCCTCTTTTCCTGCGGCCTGCCAGGTTGCATGATCAGATAAGGGTCTGGTATGGATTTTTGGGGGGACCCCACACCATTTTTTTTTTAATTTTGGGGTGTGGTTCCCCTTAAAATCCATGCCAGACCCTTCAAGTCTGGTATAGATTTTGAAGGGGACCCCTACACCATTTTTAAAAAAAAAATTGGCGCAGGGTTCCCCTTAATATCCAAACCAGACCTGAAGGGCCTGGTATGAAATTTGGGGGGATCCCCACGCAATTTTTTTTTTAACTTTGGTTCGGGGTTCCCCTTAATATTCATACCAAACCCAAAGGGCCTGGTAATGGACTGGGGGGGATCCCATGCCGTTTTTTTCAATGACTTTTATCTGTATTTCCGGGACCCGACAATTCATTGTAGCCGAGAGTAGTTTTACATTACTTTTTTTCCTTTAGAAATGTCATTTTGTGCAGGGACTGTTCTAATCACGAGAAAAATGTGCCACTTTACAGGCATACTATAGACACCCCCAGGTACGAAATTTAAAGGAATATTTCACTTTTATTGTTTCACTTCAAGCATTATTAAAATCACTGCTCCCGAAAAAACTGCCTTTTTTAAAACTTTTTTTTGCATTGATACATGTCCCCCTGGGCAGGACCCAGATCCTCAAACACTTTTTATGACAATAACTTGCATATTAATCCTTAAAATTAGCACTTTTGATTTTTCAAGTTCGCGTCCCATAGACTTTAACGGTGTTCACGTGTTCAAAGAAATTTTTTGCCTGTTCGCATGTTCTGCTGCGGACCAAACCGGGGGGTGTTTGGCTCATCCCTAGTGGCTGAATTAAAACAATTCTGCAAAGAAGAGTGGGCCAAAATTGCTCCACAGCAATGTGAAAGACTCATTGCCAGTTATCGCAAATGCTTGATTGCAGTTGTCGCCAGCAAGGGTGGCATAACCAGTTATTAGGTTTAGGGGCAATTACTTTTTCACATAAAGCCAGGCAGGTTTGGACAGCTTTTTTGCCTTAATAAATGAAACCATCATTTAAAAACTGCATTTTGTATTTACTCAGGTTATCTTTGAATAATAATAAAATTTGTTTGATGATCTGAGTCATTTAAGTGTGACAAATATGCAAAAAAAAAATCTGGGGGCAAATACGTTTTCACACAACTGTATATGAGTGCTTAATATCTAAAAAAATGTATTAAACATTATACAGTTCTTGTTTACGATAAAAAAAAGAAAAGAAAAAAAAAAGCAATACTAGCAATGTAGCAATGCAACATGCAAAACGTTTTAAACATGCAAGCATTTTTAAATCCTATATATAGATTTTATATATATATATATATATATATATATATATATATATATATATATATATATATATATATATATATAAATCCGGATCATGACTTTCAGTTTCCTACTGGGGGAGTATGCCTCAAGTTCTGAATTTAGCTGAACTACCAATAAACTACCAGTGAAATCCCACCTTCAGCATTCACATTGGCCTTGCAGTACACAGAGCTCACTAGGCAGTTTTAACACTTGCCGTGTATATGCATTTACCACTCAATGACTGGTCTCCAGAACAATTGCAGTAAATCATCAATGACCAGTCTAGCACAATTATATACATCCTCAGTGACCAGTCTCCAGCATAGTGGAATAAGGTACTGAGAGGGACTGACCCATGACAGGTATACAGATAAGGACCTCTGACTTTCCTGAGTTGTTTACCTGTCCCAGGCCTGCATTTCTATTCTGACAAGCTACTTTAATAAACATCATGCACACAAAATATAAAAACTCAAAATACATGTAAACCTTAACTGACTGATATCTACAGTAGTTTGCTAAATTATTGTGCATTGCCATTTTTTGTAAAATCTTGCTTTAAACTCTTTTAAAATGATTTGTTATATCTCAGTCCTGTTGGGATGATCTCCTGCAGCCTCTTTGCAGCAACTACCTGTCTGCATGCAAAGAATCCAGTGAAGGCTGTATGGCGTTTTTCAGGGAGGTTTCATGTTGATAACAACAGTGGCTCATGCTCAAGTGTTCCAATGAAAAAAACTGCAACGGGGTTCTGTACAGGAACGTTCATGACATGATCACCAGGTTTTAATGTTATGAAAGCTGCTCAAAATATTGAAATTTGCTTTATACTATTACTTTATCATGTAAAAGTTTATATGAAATTTTAGTCATTGAGTTTACATATACTGTAATTAAAGGATTTGTATAGGAATGATGCAACTTTATCTATACGCCTACCTCCCTTTTAAAGCAAGTGCCAACATAAATTTTTCTTTTATCTTGCTCCTATAGTGATAAATAAGTTTTATTCCTCCCAGTGATGCATAGTAATGCACTAACAATGGTGTACTGCTGCTTTTTTTTAAACTATTTTTTTTTGTCCATTATTGTGCATTGGCTTCCTATTAAAAATAAATGGATTTTCCTACCACAGTGCACATTACCAAGAATGAGTTAATGGAATACATAATAATGGAAACAACACATGAATGGCCCTTAAAGGTGTATTAAAATATACTTATATTGCAGGTTAATCAGTCACCATAGTTTAAAGCACCTCCATTTGTTAAATGTCATATTTACAGCTTTATAAAAATAACTCTTAGTATTAAGGTCCAGTCGCACCATTACTTCATTATGAATAGCGACATGATGCACCTTGTCAACGAACATGCATTGCAGTGAACTACAATGCAGAGTAATTCATTACTGTGTGTTGTAATGCACTGCATTACAAAAAAGTTCATGTACATTTTTGGTGCTTTCTGGTGCTTAAGGCATACCAATCAAATGAATGGCCCATTTTAATGCAAATGCGTGGTAACTCATGTGTGCTAATGCAGAGCAACAAGGTGAACAAGTCATGGAATCCAGGAAAATACACATTATTTATTCTTTTTTTCCATAATAATGGGAAGTGAATTACGTCAGACAGAAACAGCTTACAGTACTATATAGCAGTTTTTGCTACATAATTCACACAGTGCTGCAGTGGATATCAGCAGGTACAGAAAAGCACTTCTGTATATTTTTGTCCCAAATTGCTGTATGTGTGTCAACTTCATTAAATGCAGTAACATGCAAGCTCTCAAACACATTCTTACCCACATAAACTTGCTTGTAAGTGAGCTGCCTGTCACAGTTCATCCTTGTGAAAATAGTTTTAAAGGATAACTCTACTTTCATGGGAAAACATATTGAAAATAAAAAAAATAAACAATTGCGACATAAGCCATTTTGTAATATAACATTATTAAAAATTAAATTTCCTTTTCAATTTGCAGCACTGTTTTTTTTTCTGTAAAATGCAATGAAATATGGCAAACTGGGGGTGTTCTGTTCACAGATGGTATACAGAACGTCCCCCAGAAATGTTATTTTCTGCTTGTATGACTGGCATGCTGGTTTTCCCAAAAGTCTGCACTAAGATACAGATCAGATTTTGGGCATCGTCGCATCCTCTGCAACAAGCATTTCAGTTTTGGTGAAATATTCCCAAAGGGTTAATCAAGTCTAAAGGGATTCAGACCCTGACAATTTCCTCATTAGAACCCTACAAATGCAGCAGTTGATCACTAATGAAAAGTCACTTCCATTCACGTTCACTTGGCACATGGACACAGACAAACAAACAGCTATTTCTTCAGAAAAGGAAAAGGTAGGAATCTGTAACAAGCTTTATTAAAATCCTTGCAATGTACATAGATCACCAAGGGGGTAATGTTTTTTTTTTCATATCAAAAGTGGAGTTGCTCTTTGAGGATTGCAAAATAAG
The DNA here is from genome assembly GCA_037952925.1 of Lithobates clamitans. Lineage (NCBI taxonomy): Eukaryota > Metazoa > Chordata > Amphibia > Anura > Ranidae > Lithobates > Lithobates clamitans. The sequence goes on along the minus strand of JBBGZY010002515.1, from coordinate 447,838 downwards.
CAGTAATCATAAAAGACAGATGATAAAAATGCACATTTAAACATATACTGCACTTGTGTCATGTCTAGTATAAAAAGAAGTAAATCTGAAATTCCATTTTAGCATATTGGGAAATACAGAACTGCATTGTCATTGTGATTACTAAGTCTTTCAATTGAGCAACACGGGGGTGTATCGCATATGAATTAATGGTCAAGCCAAGTGTAACTTAGTACAACTGGTGGATATACAAAAAATATATTTTCAAAGTTTTTTAATCTCTAATCATTAAAATAAACCCGCAAATGCTTTGCATAATTTTATGAATCCAGGTGTTTATTTATAAGATTTGTTTGACTGCTTTAGACAATTGTATATTCATTGCAAAGGAAGAACGATATTACTAACAAAACTTTAATAACAAAATTAGTTTTACTTTCTCTGAAATTTCAGTGACAACTGGAAAATGTTGGAGAAATTTCACAATCTTGGTAAAATTAATTGGATGTGGAAAGTGTTGTCATTTTTAAGGGTATTGTAGTCTTTAAATGACTTATGAGGATTACAGAAACCTATTTCAAGGATAATGGACCTGAAAAATTGACAGCTTACAGTATAATCACATACTTAAAAAATGTAAGAAAAATAAAACATGGAGACAAAATAAATTTTATTAAATATATTAAATTGTCCTAAATACACACTCAGAAAACGTCTAAATAAAGAAAAAAAGCATTCAAGCAATGTTTAACTAAATATCTGAATAACTGAGAATTTCAGCTTTAGTAAAAAAGCTAAATTGTTGATTGTGCAGTGAAACAAATCTCAGCAAAATCACTGGTTTATCCCCATTCATTACTGTTTGCAAGATGTTACTTAACACAATCTACTGAGGCTTTTAGACTGTAAGTTCAAATTAACCTGCTGTTTATGTATTAAAATATATATATATGTGTGTGTAAATCTTTTACATCCATTTTTTTATAACTCTGTTGTAATATGTTGTGACATGCTAAAAATGTTATTATTATTCACAATATACTAGAATCAGAGTAACATCAGTTAAGTTATTTAGGATAAATTAAATAGCTGTATATTAATAATGAGAGTTTTTTTTTTTTTTTAATCTGTAAGACAGACAAGTTTTGGTCTGTGCATATAGTATTTTAAAGGGAAAAAATAAGAAAAACCTTGGAGAGCACTTTGTAAAGTCCTAGTACAGACTTAGGTGTTGAAAAGAGTAATATATCTTGTAAATTTCTGTGTCACAAGAACTGCAGAACCACTGTTTTTGTGTTTTTCTCCAAAATTACTTTTGGCATATTCACTGATTTTCCTAATTCCTCTTTGAGTGTACCAAATAACCTTTGAGAATGTGGTTCAAGGTGTTTATGTGTCAGGACAATATCAAAAATTATTCAAAGGATAAGTTACATGTCATCACATCGAAATTAGAAACTGAGCTATTTGTTATAGCGTTGCTTCCCCCTAGTGGGCCAAGAAGATATCTTTTTTTTTCAAGGATTAATAGTTACAGTTGATGAAAAGTTGAAACATTGTCAACTACAGTATATTAATAGAACATGATCAAAAAATATAGTCAACTTTAAAATATGTTACATAGTTAAGGTACAGGTACAATGAATATGTTTTAGTTAAAGATAAAAATGTAAAGTTTTTTTTTTTTTTTTAACATTATAGACCAGTGGTTCTCAACTCCAGTCCTCAGGACCCACCAACAGGCCAGGTTTGCAAGATAGCTGAAATACATCACAGGTGATATCACTTGCTGCTCAGTGATTGCAGTATTCTAGTCTGCAACTCCCCAAGGTAATACTTAAAATCTGGCCTGTTGGTGGGTCCCGAGGACTGAAGTTGAGAACCACTGTTATAGACTATAACCTAAAGAACACTAAAGAAAAATATCATCTGTTGCATATTGTATTAATTTACAGAAAAAAAAATAAAACAACACCCCTAGGATTTTTTTCTTATGTATAAGATATATATATATATATATATATATATATATATATATATATATATATATATATATTTTTATATATATATATATATATTATATATATATATTATATATATTTTTATATATATATTATATATATATATATTATATATATATATATTATATATATATATATATATATTATATATATATATATATATTATATATATATATATATTATATATATATATATATATTATATATATATATATATTATATATATATATATATTATATATATATATATATATTATATATATATATATATATTATATATATATATATATATATATATATATATATATATTATATATATATATATATATATATTATCTTTTTTTATTTATTTTGAGACTGCAATAAATTATTTTTGGTTATATTAACATGACATTGTTACATGTTTCCAGGTTCAGCACCCTGCTTTAAGTTGTGGACATTTTTGTAAGCCTGCATTAGCGATAAAGGTGCTGGTGAATATAACCAACTTAATGGAGCATCTGCCAAATCACCATGGTCCGGGGTCCCACATAGCAGTATAATAATGTTAGCTATATATGACCAGCAGTTTTTAAATGGTAAAAGAAGGAATAGCTGTAGAAAGACCCAGAGCACCACAGCAGCAACTAGATTAATCCATTCTGTGTATGCATATCAAGGAATTGTAAAGTGTATATTTAACATGAACTGATAACATTACTTCAGTTCAGTTGAAATTCACAAGCAGATTAGTTATCAGGTTGGTTAACATTAGGGCTGAATTTCAGTAAAATGTTTTGTCTTTGTAGCTTAAGTGCTGTTTAATTTACAAAATAATAAGCTATACAGTAGCACATATTATTGCAGTGCTGCCAAAGAAGAAGGGTGAAAAAATGTAGAAACTAGCTCAAGTACTTTCTATAGAGCTGATTTAAAAAAGCTAACGTGTACATATGTGAATGTACATGTCCTGACATTTATCAAACTGCACAGGCCTGATACTAATTCAGTAAGACCTTCCAGCCCTGATACTGTATGCCCTATTTGGGTGCATTTATACCTACAAATACACTCTACCTGCTATTAGATGTGAGAACCCCAGAGGGGGTTTCCATGATTAGCTGCGAGTAGGAAGCCCCATTGAAAGCAGTGGGAAGCTGCTGGCACTAGCAGTGTATCACACCCACTCTCATGTAATCGTTCATGCAACAATCACGTAACATGTGAGTGATTAGACCTGGATACAGATTGCCTTGCTTTCTATAGGGCTGCCTACTTGCAGCTAATTGCGGAAATCCCCACTTGGGGTTCTCACTTCTAATTACAGGCAGGGTGCATTCAGAGGTGTGGTTGCACCCTTTAAGAACTTGAAGGGAATCTGCATGAGGTATATGAAAGTGTGCCAACTATGCTGTGATGAACCACACTTTTATCAACAAGTACACCTTTTTAAACATAAATGTTGTAGGTGTTCAATGTGGAAGTTTGCCTAACTTGCAAAAGTACAAATTTTATAAAAATAAGTGATCAGAACATGATGAGGTCATCCAGACATTTAAGACATCCATGAAAAGAGGTTTGTGAGCTTTGCACAAACATAGTAAGTGGCCAACGAAGTTACATTAGCATTTGACTTGCTCCTCAGGCATATTTTTTCCCATACGTGCAATGATGGTGTTACCTTGCCATCCTGGCATGCTATGATTACTGATGTTGAACATTCAACGATATATATCCATTATCAAAGCAACCTAGGAAAGTGTTGGCTATGATGTTTGTGTTGTTTTTTTCCTATACTCAAATATTTTTAGAGAAGTTATGTCTTATACATATTTATGTTATTTTTATTTGCATTCATTGCACATTACCATTTTTTTAATTGTTTGCGTGTTTCCAAATGTGTTCTTTCTTTTGCAGTTAACAATTTATCTTAAGCAAAGTATTATTAATTTTGTGTGGCAGTCATGTACATCACTCTACTGTATCCTTATGTCAAACAAGATCTTGCTTGACGGTATACTGAAGGATAGAGGAGAAGCAATGATGGTGTCCAGGATCTAAACTTAGGCATTTTTATTAAATGTGATATATGGGGACTTATACCACAATTAAAGTGCCTGTTTCACTTTTGCACATGTAAATGTTGCAAGGTTAATAGTGTTTTTGTCTATACTACTTGCAAGAAATAAAGTATGTGATTCATCTAGCTGCCGTAATAAATCTTTCATCTCTTTTGCTTCACTGCATACTTTGCCATTTGAATATTAAGGGCACTTTGTGGTTTATGTTCAAGTAAGCTTATTTAAAACTTTTTAATGTTTTTAACATTGCATACTTGCAGAATGTTACAATTTCTCCCTTAGGAAATCTGCTTAAATTGCTGCAGTGTTATGTTATAATGTTTTATTCGTTGTGCTGTTATTAATTATTTATTTATATAGATAGACCTTTTTTTTTTTTGTTTTGTTCCACTTCACAATTTATTAATGCAGTACCTTTAGACATACATGATCTGATTCACTTCTATTGGATTCTACTTAGGATAATTGGAACACTTAGGGGAGGGCCACTTGACAAACAACGCCAATCATGGGTGTGCTTTATGTAAACAATGAGGAGGAAGTTTTTAAAGTTGAAATTTAATGGCAACACCAGTCAAGAAAAATATAAAACAACGCCAATCATGAGTGTGCTTTATGTAAACAATGAGGAAGAATTTTTAAAAGTTGAAGTTTAATGGCAACACCAGTCAAGAAAAAAATACATGGAAAAGACATATCAAAAAAAGCACATTTTAAGCAGCGGAACTTAGAAAATGAAGATGATCCAAGGTTACATGGTAAAATATTTACTAAACATTTATATTGTATTAGACAAGACTGCATCATTTACAAGATTGTTCTTGCACCACTGGCAGATCTGCACATTCAATCAATATTGCAGCACTGGCAAACCTTTTTATTTACTTGGCTTAGGTGCTCTACATCCTTAGTGAGTCATCTGTGCGAGTGCTGGATACTGCCTAAATTACAACTGTAGTTTCATTTTTTTTTTACTTGGTTCCCCCCAGTGCTTCTTACCTAGTATTATACTTATTTTCAGCCAAATCCAGTGGTGTTTACTGTGCTGCCCCTCTCCGAACCACACAGCCCTTTGTGGACCAAGTGGGCAGCACTCAGATGGGTGGGGTAAACAAATTAAATGAAAAAAAAAACTATTGTTGTTCCTTATAAAGCAAGGGGAAAAGGTCTGTATTGCATGGGTTGCATATCCTACAATTTGACTTTCTAGTTTAAAGCTAGCTATACAGTATATCATTTTCTTGTTCAATTTCCTTTGGATTTACCTTCAACTATGTCGTACAAGGACCTGCCTGGCTGCGCACAAAATTAAGAGGGTTTAGGTTTGCCCTCATATTATATGGTTTTGGTAAATCTAAAGGAAAGTTGTAGAAGAAAATTGTATAATGTATGGCCAGCATTCACATAATACACAGAACAGAATTCCATGTTACATTAGCTGATGTATGTCATCTGTGTTAACACAATTAATAAAGAAGTGCATTGGATCACTGCATGTGAATCTTCAAATCCAATTCTGGAGGGCAAACAGTATGACACAAGAAGAAAATCAACTCATCAGCATGCTGCAAAAGTTCCTTTAAAAAAAAAAAAAATTAAATAAAAAACAAACAACTTGTTCAGTCTCTGTAATTTTAATAGCACAGAACTATATTTACACATATCCACTGAAAATAACAGATTACTCCAAATGAAGCCCTTGATTTTGGCTATTTTACACAAATTAATTGACTCTTATTAAAGTGGTTGTAAACCCTTATGCCACGTACACACGAGCGGAATTTCCAACAGAAAGAGTCCGATGGGAGCTCTTCATTGTATATTCCGACCGTGTGTATGCCCCATCAGACTTTTTCTGTCGAAAATTCGGACTTAGATAGAGAACATGTTCTATATTTTTCCGGCGGAACAAATTACTATCGGAAAAACCGCTCGTCTGTATGCTGTTCTGACGCACCAAAACGATGCATGCTCTGAAGAAAGTACGAGACGGAAGTGGTCTGACCGTGTGTATGCAAGACAGCTTGAGCGGAATTCCATTGGAACTCCGTCGTAAAAACCTTCAGAGTTTATTCCGACGGCAAAACCGGTCGTGTGTAGAGGGCATTACAATCCACTTTTTCCTACAGGTAAGCCTATAATGAGGCTTACCTGTAGCTACCATGGATATCTCCTAAACCTACACGGTTTAGGAGATATCCCCTGTATAAGCATGTGCCGTTGTCATCGGCACATGCGCACTGAAGCTTGTTCGTGCCATTGATTCTACTGACGTGCTGTTACCGATGGCTTCCGTGCTCATGCGCAGAAATTACGTCATTGTGACTCCGGCCAATCACAATGCCTGAGCCCACCATACCGGGAATGATGTCGCCGGCCAGAGCAGTGTATGGGGATGGCTGCGGGGGCTTCAATCTAAGGTGAGTATTTCATATTGAGCTGGTAATGCATACTAGCTCATTATGCCTTTTTTGTCTTTTTTGTCTTTCTTTTTTTTTGGGGGGGGTTTACAACCACTTTAACCTTTTGTAGACCCACTCACAGTAGATGCACTGCAAGTGGGTGGCACAGCCAGCACCACAACATACCCGTAATTTGCAGTGTACTTGCTGGTTTGAAGCATGTGTGCATGTGCATGCCCCCTGCTGACCCATGCTGTGATTGGACACATCATGAGTTTATCGGCAGAGTACAACCAATAATTATGGCTGTACACCTGCTGATCAGCTGTGGCCAATCACATCACAGATTTCCTTGTTGGCAAATACATAGAACTCTGTGCACAGACAGCTATTGTCTATTCCTTCTCCTTGAAATCAATGCTGATTTTAGGGAGAAAAAGCAGACAGAGCTATTAGTAAAAGCAGCACACATTGCATTCATTACACTTATTAGACACATAGTTAACCCCTTAATTTTCCCTTGATGTTAACTCCTTCCCAGCCAGTGCCATTAGTACAGTGTACAGTATTATCACTGATCACTGTATTAGTGTCACTAGTATCACTAGTGACGTCAGTTTCAGTTAGTCAGTTAGCATCCCTCCCAGCCAGTGTCAGTTAGAGCTATATTGTCCCTTTTGTGTTGTGGCATACAAAGATTGCTTATGGTATACCACAAAAGGGGCATTCTCTAGTTAAAGAGTAAGCATTGGCCTGACATTAATACTCAGTTGTCTCAATACTTTTACTGATATGAACTAGCTGCCTCAAAACAAGGTAAAATAGTCCTTGGCTGTAGTGGTGGCTCTTGTAAAGTCTTTTACCTGTGTACGAGGCATGAACCTGCATAGGAGACTTGAATCTACTAGTCTCAACCATATTTTTAACACATCCTTTGTGTATCGCATGAACCAGCTGAGATTTAAACTGCCTATGGCTGGTCTTAGCACTTAGGCAGCCCATACATTGATCACTTTTTTCATTCAACTAGTAGGTTGAATGAAAAAAAAAAAAAATGATCCAATTCTCCCATCTACACATTATAGGTGGATGTGGGAATCCTCCCAGTGTGGACTAGTGGTGGAACTACCGGGGTTGCTGTCCTGTCCCGGCTATTCACAGCGCTGGTCTCTGTCTCCATGGCAGCGGCGGCACATTGGAACCCAGTGCTGTTAACTTTATGGGGCTGATGTACAGGACGGCCAGCACAATTTGTTGTTGGGCTGGATGGGCTAGGCATGTTCAAAATCCCACGTGCCTGATCCTGCCAGGAAGCCCACACTGCACAGCGCTAATCACAGGCACTGAGACATTTCCTGGTCCGCAGCTGCACAGATCAGAAATGTCTCACTGCCTGTGATTAGCCGTGTGCAGTGTCGGCTTCCTGGCGGGATTAGGCATGTGGGATTTCAAACCCACCCGAGCCCATCTCTAATGGTTATAGAGTAGACAGTTGAGCTCCCTGCAGGTTGCTTAGCAGCATTGCAGCCTTCTCTGACACGCTGATCGGGATGCAATCCAGGTGATGCTCCTAGTCAAATCCTAGTGTTAAATATTATAGTGATTTTATTGATCAAAGCCCTCACCTTACAGGCATAGAGCCCACATGGCTGTTGAACATACGGTTGATGTGGTTGTACTCTTGATGCTAATAAATACTGTGTTTATTAATTCTGACTGGGAGCATCACCTGGATCACATCCCAATCAGCATGTCAACAGAGAAGGTTATACAGCATTATTGCTGCTAGGTGACCAGCTGGGGGCTGGCTCTACAACCAATAGTGCCAGCCTTCCCCTGCATGCACCCATAATGTCACTAGCACTAGGTGCTAATAGACTGCTGCCGCTGCCAAGGAGATAGATGCCAGACCATCACTGTCAATAGCGGGGGCAGGACAGCAAGAGGAGGCTGGGGAACCCCACAGTGGCAGAACACCAGGGCCCGGTGGCAAGACAACCTTTGCAACCCTGATAGTTCTCCCACTGCTTTGGACCCATATATTTTCTTGGTATGCTGGAGACATATAGCTCTTGTTTTCTGCCACCCTGGGGGGTTACAATACAGTAGGAAGGGAGCTCACTGCAGAACATATGAAAGGGCCCGTTGTGGGATTGTAGTAAAGGGCCCCAGGATATATATATATATATATATATATATATATATATATATATATATATATATATATATATAAATAATTGCATTTTATAGTTGCCTCCCTACTTTTGTCCCTGTCCTCCCATGTGCCCCCCCTAAATATGAAAGCTGGAGACACCACTGGAAGGTGAGTCTGAAACAGATATGGCGGAGGCCGTAAAGTCCTAATGAGACATGGTGCAGAGAGCATCCATCAATGTGTATCAATTAAGCATAGGTATTATAGATAGCAGATAGGCTTTCAAAGCTCACCTTATAGTAAGTATATGGATAGGAGGCTGAGATATCATCCCAAAGGGGTTAGATAGATGTCCACTGCATCCACACAAAAGATCCCCTAGGATAAGAGATGAAGTCCTAGTAAGCCACAAGCTTACGATTGGTTGCAGTTATAATGTGTAAAGAGATGGGTGTATGTAAAGATGGTCTTACTGTCCGTAAGGGAAGAAAGTCCCAGGACTGCAGCAGCAGAGTAACTATGCTGTAAAGCCCCAGTTTTTTTTATGTGTGGGGCTCCTGCCCGGCGCCACCCACCAGCCAGAATTGGCATGTGACGTCACCAGGCCTGGCCCCTCAGAGCGCATGTGCAATAACTGCGCATGCGCGATGTCCCTAAAATGGGCATTCACACAAACATGAACACTGTCCATGCAGTGCGTTGCCCCTGGAATAGGGGGGGGGAAAGGCCACGTTTTCGCAGCCTCCCTCTCACTACGGAGCCACACCCACTGGGACAAACCGAAACCGGGATCGCAGCACAGGAAATGACGTGATGGGTGGGACAAAAACCATTGTGGCCATGATGGATAATGGATTCATGATAAATAAGATGGAGCAGCAAATACACCAATGTGTTCCTAATGCGCATATACAATGTTCTATAGATATACTGTATAAATACACCATTCCTAATAATATATACATAACATTAAAAGTTAAGTGCAATTTTTTCAAACAAAATTAATCAATGTGAACTAATATAAATAATAAAGCCAGTGCATAAAGGTGTAAAAAAAATATATATAGAAAAATATAAAAAATATATAGTCTCTTCAATGTGCAAAGAATGTGCAAAAAAGATGCATAAAGTGTCCAAGTGCAAAGAAAATTTAAGGTGGTGTAATCACACTTGTGGCCCCCCTTTCACAATCCATGCATGGTGTGCCCCAGCCTCTCAACTTCAATGGAGACCTCAATGGGTCTAATCACGCATCTGTGTAATCCTCAGTGGCAATCTCCACCTCTTTCCTCTTTGGTTGTGATAAAGTGATGCAGGGAAATGGCTTTAGCTATGGATAGTGAAAGTTTCCTTTCCTATGTACTTCACGTCCTTATAGACCTCTCTCTAGCTCTCCTCCAATTCCGGGGTCATGTATAGGGATAGCAGGAATCTCCATAGTGTAGTATTTAATAAAGTTATTTTTATTTTAAAAGTAGTAACTTACATATCAAAACTGATCAACGGCATTAAATCAAAAACTTCCCGACGCGTTGTGTCACTATCATGTGACTTTTTCAAGTGTTTAGTTTAGCAGCTATTTATCATTACACATAATCTTGATATTTTTTGTAATCGACACATTGAGTAGTGCACTAGTACTTTTTCTATTTATATTTTACATGATGGATAATAGCCCATCTGACAAGTATGGCCAGAGGGCGAACGCTAGTGGCCAACATGAAAAAGACATGTCTCTGAGGTCGGATTCGCCATGATGGAAGAAGGATATGAACTAAGGAAATACATGGAGGATGGCACCGCACATGACAAAACAATAACAATAACAAAACAAAATCATCTAACACATTAAATAATAATTATTAATTCAATTATTATTTAATGTGTTTGATGATTTTGTTTTGTCCTTCGGACACATCTGATCACAGATCATGGTAAAGGGTCAATCACTGTGGCCCTTTACCATGTGATCAGCTGTTCACATGTAAACAGACTTGCCGGTTATTGACAGACCTTTCCTCCTACGCTGTGTCTGTGTAAGGAAAGAAGAGCCGTTAATCTGATGATGATCAGTGCAGTCCCATCAGTGCCCATCAGTGCAGCCTATCAGTGCTGCCTATCAGTACTGCCTATCAGTTCCATCTATCAGTGCTAATCAATGCCACCTATCAGTGTCGCCTATCAGTGCAGCCCCATCAGTGCCCATGAGTGCCCATCAGTGCAGCCTATAAGTGCTGCCTATCAGTGCTGCCTATCAGTTCTCATCAATACCACCTATCAGTGCTGCCTATCGGTGCCACCTATCGCTGCTCCCCCCCCCTGTGTGAAATGGCAAGGGAGTACAAAAGTACCTCTACCATTTCACAAAAAAACTGTCAAAAATGTTAAAAATGACAAGAGCCCGTTTTTGACAATTCCTTTATTTAAATGCTTCTTCTATCTCCTGTCTTTTTTCTTATATCTTCTATCTTCTATATTCCTTCGGTTTCTTCCTCCATCTTGTTCTGGTTCTTCTGGTTCTTCTAGTTCTTCCTCCGGTGTTCTCGTACGGCATCTTCCTCCACGGCGTCTTCTTCCTTTCTTCTCCTCAGGCCGCTCTGCATCCATGATGGCATGGAGGGAGGCTTCCGCTGTGTGACGCTTCTCCTCTTCTGACGGTTCTTAAATAACGGGGGGCGGAGCCACCCGGTGACCCCATCCCCCTCTGACACACGGGGACTTGACAGGGACTTCCCTGTGGCATTCCCCGTGACGTCAGAGGGGGGCGGGGTCACCCGTTATGTTATCCTGCCCCCTTCTGACGTCACAGGGAATGCCACAGAGAAGTCCCTGTCAAGTCCCCGTGCGTCAGAGGGGGCGGGGTCACCAGGTGGCTCCGCCCCCTATTATTTAAGAACCGTCAAAAGAGGAGAAGCGTCACACAGTGGGAGCCTCCCTCCATGCCATCATGGATGCGGAGTGGTCTGAGGAGAAGAACGGAAGAAGACACCGCGGAGGAAGATGCCGGACGAGAACACCGGAGGAAGAACCAGAAGAACCAGAAGAAGAAGATGGAGGAAGAAACCGAAGGAAGATAGAAGATAGAAGAAAAAAGATAGAAGAAGGAAGAAGCATTTAAATAAAGGAATTGTCAAAAACTGTCTCTTGTCATTTTTAACATTTTTGACAGTTCTTTTCTGAAATGATAGAGGTACTTTTGTACTCCCTTACCATTTCACACAGGGGGGAGGGCTGGGATTTGGGGGTCCCCTTGTTAAAGGGGGCTTCCAGATTCCGATAAGCTCCCCACCCGCAGACCTCCACAACCACCGGGCAAGGGTTGTGGGGATGAGGCCCTTGTCCCCATCAACATGAGGACAAGGTGTTTTGGGGGGCTAACCCAAAGCACCCTCCCAATGTTGAGGGCATGTGGCCTGGTACGGTTCAGGGGGGGCGCTCTCTCGTTCCCCCCTTTTTTCCTGCGGCCTGCCAGGTTTCGTGCTCGGATAAAGGTCTGGTATGGATTTTTGGGGGGACCCCACGCCTTTTTTTTAATTTTGGCGCGGGGTTCACCTTAAAATCCATACCAGACCTGAAGAGTCTGGTCTAGATTTTGAGGGGGACCCCATGCCATTTTTTTTTTAATTTTGGCCGGGGTTCCCCTTAATAACCATACCAGACCTGAAGGGCCTGGTATGGAATTTAGGGGGACCCCCACGTCATTTTTTTTTTAAATTTTGGTTCGGGGTTCCCCTGTGGGGAATTCCCATGCCGTTTTTATCAATGAACTTTTATGTGTACTGTTGGACCGGCAAATTATTAATAGGCGGGAGTAGTTTTAAATGACTTTTTTTCCTTTGAAATGTCATTTTGCTGTCAGACTGTTCTAAACACGGGAAGCATGCGCCCCTTTACAGGCATACTATAGACACCCTCCAGGTACAAAATTTAAAGGAATATTACACTTTTATTGTTTCACTTTAAGCATTATTAAAATCACTGCTCCCGGAAAAATGGCAGGACCCAGGTCCCCAAACACTTTTTATGACAATACCATGCATATAAGCCTTTAAAATTAGCACTTTTGATTTCTCCCATAGACTTTTAAAGGGTGTCCCGCGGCTTTCGAATTTGCCGCGAACACCCCAAATTGTTCGCTGTTCGGCGAACTGGCGAACAGCCGATGTTCAAGTCGAACATGAGTTCATGTTCATGTTCGAGTCGAACATGAACATCATGTTTTCAAAGTAAAGCTTTCCTAAAGATATAGATCAGAAGAGAAAAGATTAGTTTGTACGACACTGCAACTGCAAAGAGGAGGATAAAGACGATAAAAAGGCTGATGGAGTTTAAAGAGGAGTTCCACCCAGGGGCTCCATTAAAAAAAAAAAAATTAAAGGTCAGCAGCTACAAATACTGCAGCTGCTGACTTTTAATTGGACACTCACCTGTCCTTGGGTCCAGCGATGCGGGGGATCGAAGCCCCGCTTTTCCCCCCCCTCCGCTCGTCGGCACCGGCACTTTAACTGTGGGCGCCGGGCTGTGGCTTCACAGCCTGGCACCCACTGCACATGCGCGAGCGGCGCCGTGCACCGTGATTGGCCGCTCAATCACCTGGGACCTGTAATGGGTCCCAGATGATTGACAGGAGAGAGGGAGCAGAGCCGAGCCCTTCCTGTGCCTGGGGGGAAGTGATGTCACCAGCCCAGGCAAAGGAATAGGCAGACTACGAGGGACCACCTAGCAACAGGCATTTAGAGGTAAGTAAAAAAAAAAATATTCAAATTTTTTTGGGTTTTTTTTTTACAATTTTTCAGGTATTTTTGTTTTTTTGGGTGGAACCCCACTTTAAATTGTGGAGTGAATGAGAGTAAATAGGTTTATTAAAATAATTAGAGCATTAGCAGTTAACATATGTCACACATTTCAATGTTTGTGACTAGAAATGTTTTCATTTTTATTTTAAGGATTTTCTCAAGAGATCAGTAGCTTTTGCCTTTGAAAGCTCAGTGCAGATATCCTTAACGGCAGAGCTGTAAGGACTCAGGGTCATCAACACCTTAGTATACTAAATGAGTTAAGGTTTCATATAGGGTATTTGTTATGGGGTTAGCATGTTTTGTTTAATTTTCCTGGTTTTGTTTACAGTTAGGTTTTAAAAGGTTAGTTAGGTGCTAAGAGATGGTAAATGTTAAAGCTCCAATCTAGAGTTTAGGTTAAGGGTTAAAGTGTCTGTTACCCTAACACTTCCTATTCCTGATATGTGCCTGCTGTACCATGTACTTGTATAAAAAAATATCCTGTTCTGTCTGTATTGTTTCCTTTATGTGAAATCCCTGGTGCTCCTAGCCCCCTTGCTGTCATATTACAAACTGACCACACTAAGCAGGAGAGCACACTGTGCTGTGAACTCAGTGTACTCTCCTCCAATGATCAGACTTGTCCTGACATGCCCCCGCTGCACAGCCATTCACTGGGAAGCTCAGTGTGCTCAGTGTGTTGCTGCTTCTCCTCCCCCAACTCTTATGCAGCTGAAAACAGAGGGAATGTGATCACTTTTAAAAAAAAGGTACTTATAATGTTTTTTTAATATCTATACAAAAATGTTTGCTTTTCATTTCTATTTCAAACTGAATGGGTTGTTTTACAAGGTGATTGTTTACAATCACTTTAACGTAGAGGTTAACTGTTAGGTTCAGGCTTAATATTAACATGCATGTTAAGTTTATATAAATTTCTTCTGCTACTCAGGGCTCTATTAGAGAGATGGTCCCTTACTTTCTGTCTTACTGACCATGGTTTTACCAGACAAAAATAAAAATCAAACAGGGGTTTCAGTCTTACTCTAAAAAAAAAACAAAAAACAGTATTTATGCCTTTGTTGCCGTTCGAGATTTCCCCTCACTTCCTGTTGGGTAAAACATTGTCAGTAGGATAGACAATGAAAGGAAACCCCTCTAATGCCCCGTACACATGGTCGGACATTGATCGGACATTCCGACAACAAAATCCTAGGATTTTTTCCGACGGATGTTGGCTCAAACTTGTTTTGTCTACACACGGTCGCACAAAGTTGTCGGAAAATCCGATCATTCTAAACGCGGTGACGTAAAACACGTACGTCGGGACTATAAACGGGGCAGTGGCCAATAGCTTTCATCTCTTTATTTATTCTGAGCATGCGTGGCACTTTGTCCATCGGATTTGTGTACACACGATCGGAATTTCCGACAACGGATTTTGTTGTCGGAAAATTTTATCTCCTGCTCTCCAACTTTGTGTGACGGAAAATCCGATGGAAAATGTCCGATGGAGCCCACACACGGTCAGAATTTCTGACAACACGCTCCGATCGGACATTTTCCATCGGAAAATCCGACCGTGTGTACGGGGCATAACAGTGCCCCGGATTGTTGTGAAAAACCTTTCAAACCTTCCCAGTTTATACAAAGCTAAGAAATATATGTGGGCTGACAGTTCAGGACTTAATAGCTTAGGGTTTGCACTTATTCTCAACATCATGAACCCCTCTATTTAAACTACTGGGGCTTAGCTCCTATTGTCCAAAACAAATGTACTTATTTCTGAAGTATCATTGAGCTCAAAATACATTGGGCATGCCACCATTTTGCTACCACAAGTATCACTTTACCACCCCATGGAATTGTTCCATTGAATCTAGGATTTGCTGGGCTATGGACTGGTAATGTGTAAAGGCATCAATAATGCAAGCCTAGATAAATCAAATGCAAGAAAATTACGTTTAGTAAGTCTGGTTATGTGAAGAAGCAACATTTATTTTTTTTACAGTCAAGGCATTGTACTTGGCCTGAGTAGAGCATCCAGTGTCATTGCATGCACAAAGGAACTGATTTAAAGGCTAAATTCACCTTTGGCACACCTTTTACAATAAAGTGACTATGCAGACTTTGGGCACAGTAGGTTAAAACAAACTGACCAGCTTGTAAAAATAATGATTACGGTACTGTAGATGTGATAAGTATAGGCCATTTTTTCCTCCCCCGAAGCCTGGTAGTAATATCCCCATTTCAATTCAATCCTGGGTAGTTTTAGGAATGCTGAAACTGTTGGATGCTTGCCCCCCAAAATCACCATAGACACTACCTGGAAGAGTCGGAGTTTGTCTGTCAGAATGTCCCAGGATCTGGCCATAAATACAGGATAATGCTGTTTGCATTTTAAAACTCTATTATATTGTTTTTGTGTTTTTTTTTTTTTTTTTTTTATGAGAGAGTATCTTTAATTTTAGTTCATATGCTTTTGTAGACTTGCCTGGTAAGGGCATCAGAATTACCAGCTAAAGTATTTTTTTTCTTTAAAACTCTTTCATTGATATACTAGCTGATGTCCATAATTATGCATGTCTACTGTGAAATATTGTACATGTGTTGTTGCTAAACATGTTTTTACAAAATAGGTACATTTACAATCACTATACTGAGTAATAATGTAATTCATTACCAAAAGTAATGCTAAAAGTACATTTTTTCTTGTTTAGAAAAAGTCATTTTGATTTTAGAAGACACTTTTTAATCAAGGCAGAAGTCTGCTTTAAATAAGCATTATTGGACGTGCTAATACAGTTGCATTAACAATTAGGTCTGCATTTCAAAAGATACAGTATGCTTTGTGTATCCTGGAGCCAAATAAATCTTGTTAGACTGTGAGAAAAAACTGTTTACTTTCATAAGTTTCAAATAATAACTTGGAACACCAACACCTTTTCTCTTGTCGCTACAAACAGATGTTTTTAGAGGATTGACTTACAGGCGATGACATATCACACAACTGAAGGTGAATTTCAGGTCATTAGCCAATAAACAGATGTTTCACAGGTTAGATAGATTGTGAATTTTAATGAAACCAGCCTTGTAATATTCTATTCTCTCTAGTTTCATTGAAATATTAAACTTGGCTATTTAAATTAAGCCTTTGCTTCATTAAATACTTTATAGTACAAAACTGAAGCAAATAAAACATTCATATTTTTTTACTTTAGCATGTTGTTGATCTTGCCACACTGAATATATTAAAAGCTATGTCTAAAGGTTTAACAGTCAACTGTTGTGAGCACCTTGATTGGATCAAAGTAGTATTTACTTAACCACTTGCTGCCCGGAATATAGCAGATTGATGGCTGGGAAGTGGTTCAGTTATCCTGACTGGGCGCCATATGACGTCCAGCAGAATAACAATCCGGCACGCCCGCAGAGGGCGTGCAGCGCAGAGATCGGTGTTGTGTCACTCTGACACACTGCATCTCCAATCGTGGTAAAGAGCCTCTGACGGAGGCTCTTTAACACGTGATCAGCTGTGACCAATCTAGTAATCGGCTTTACTCGATTCGCGCTGACAGGGAGAGCCGATCGGCAGCTTTCCTGTCGGGGGGGTGTACACTGATAATTGACACATTGATTATTGGGGCAGCCCCCATCAAAGGTGCCCACCACAATGCCAATCAGTGCCCACTCAAGTCAGGGCCAATCAGTGCCCATCAGTAACACCTGTCAGTGACCTTTACAGATGCCAATCAGTGCCCCTCAGTAATGCCTGTCAGTACCCCCCCATCAGTGCTGCCTATCAGTGCCATCTATTAGTGCTGCCTATCAGTGCCCATCAGTGCCACCTATCAGTGCCCACCAGTGCCGCTTATTAGTGCCCAGTGCCCACCAGTGCCGCCTATCAGTGCCACCTATTAGTGCCCATCAGTGCCGCCTATCAGTGCCCATCAGTGCCGCTTATCAGTGCCCATCAGTGCTGCATGTTAGTGCCACCTATCAGTGCCCATCAATTCTACATACTAGTGCCTCCTCATCAGTGCCCATCAGTGCCACCTTATCAGTGCCACCTCATCAGTGCCCATTAGTGCATCCCCATTAGTGCCCATCAGTGAAGGAGAAAACAATATTTTATAACAGAAACAAAAAACATTTTTTTTTTCAAAAATGTCAGTCTTTTTTAGTTTGTTTAGCAAGAAATAAAAAAACGGGGGCGTTGTATGACCATGCAATTGTCATTCAAAGTTTGACAGTGCTGAAAGCTGAAAATTGTCCTGCCCAGTATTTAAGTTGTTAAAGAAGAGCTATGTGAAAAGTATATAATTAAATAACAAAACTTCTAGGGTTGCATTTAGTCATTGGCCTTCAAGCTGGCATAGACACTACAGGTTTCTCTTACCTTTGTTTGGGGGTTTCTGCTATAATATTTGTAATACTACAAATGTTCTCAATGCCCTATTTTTCCATTGTGAAAAGGGCAATTCAGATGTAGTAACTGAGAAATACATAGTATACAATTTAATTAAAGCCCAAAGTGCTTAGCCCCTCTCATCCTTCCTCTTACCAGCATGTACAGTATGTTATGCTTTGTTTAAATATCTCACATACTAGGACATCATGAAAGACTTACCTGAAAACAAAGCCCTCTAGCAGCGCACTGTCACAGGACTTCCATCTTCACCTGGACTTCTTTCCGGGTTCATGGACAGACGGAATTTGATTGGTGGAGCCGCGATTACAACACTCGTGCACAGGGGTCACATCAGCAGCACGGCTCTCTCTATGAACTGCACGCTATCCACTGACAGCGCAGTGAGCATGCTCCAGTAAAGAACTCCTTCACTCCTCTCACCCCACCCTGTGACTGAACAGTGAAAGGAGAAACAGCACACTACATAATCTCATCTTTTTATCACTCTGCTCTATTCTTCTATCCGCATGCTCCTTGCATCTGATTGATTTCCTATGTTGTTTCTCCCTTAGTCTCTCCAGGCTCTGCTTCATAGATTGTACAATAGACTGTAAGGCTAATGTTAAGTTAACCTAATGTGAAAACACTGCTTGCATTTAAAAATATATTACCAGTATTTTAATGATTACAGAGCTGCATTAATTAGTGTATTTTTTATCTGCCATAAGTCCATCTTTAACTGATATTTATACTGTACTATAATGTTTCGTTATAAAAAAAGGTTTGCTCTTTATAAAACCATTCTGCTTACAGTAAGAGTTACAGGTAGGCAATTTCTCTGTCAGTTTAATTCAGGGCATTAATATTTTATAGGTTTCCTATCATTTCTGTTGGTGTAATTCATCAATGCCGAACAGGATCTGTGCCTACGATACATTACATCCACTCTCAAAATATTTCATTGTCAGCCAAAGCGTCCTCATTATTTATCATGATAACAGACATGGTTAACATGAGCAGTAAGTAGCTTTCCTTACATATGCTTTCCACAGACATCCAACACCAACTAACTCCATATGGCAAACTTAATTTTCAGCTCATTAATGTTTTTCTAATGTATTTTATTAGCTAGTTATCACCCTTGCTAAAATGGTTATGATTTAAAGTGACAAAGTTTCATAGATAAAACTTTATAAAATGACATATTAATGGTGCATTACTTCTCATCTTAATATATTATATATAAGTGTTATCACATTTGAGTTCTTGCACTATATAAAGTATACAGTAACAAAGAAGAAAAAAAAATAGATGAATAATAAAACACTAAAACAACAATATGATAAAATAAATCTATAAATTATACTAATTATAGCTGGTCAAGTGTTAGTGCTTGCTGGGGGGTGCAATTTGAGGAAATACTTAAATTATTCCTTACTCCCCCAGCTTCGTCTCGCTGTTTTCTGAATGGATGACCAACAAAGCCTCTAATTATCACCTGGTCTTGTGATTGCCTCTTTACTGAAGCTTTGTTTACTGAAGGATGTCAAGTGCCTGTACCCTCCACATCTCGGGGCTGGAGTGAAAGCCCAGAAAATTATCAGCTGCCCTAGGAGTAAAGAATAAGGTAAGTATTCCTCTGCATTACACCCTGTAAACAAAACAAGCAGTAGTTCATAAATATATGGTGGAGAGGCACTCTGATTACATTTACTATTTGTAGTTAAAAAAAAATGGCACACTATTGCTTTCATTCACTGCCATAGCAACCATTACCAGTAATACATTTTCTGGTCTCTGAACTGTGGTCAGATGGCTTGAAGGGAACAGTCATGGGGTTGTGCCAATGTGCCAGCTATCTCTCTATAAAAGCAAATCCTCCCAAGAGCCTTTGTTCATTGCGTGTTGCAACAGATATGGAGTAGTTTGGAAAAGCACACAGAAGACAGGCAGATTAGGTACTCATGCTGTTCATTGCGCAAAAAGCATCCCTATGTGCTCACATGCAGTTGTAAAAACACAATAATGCCCCGTACACACGGTCAGATTTTCCGGCGGAAAATGTGTGATAGGACCTTGTTGTCGGAAATTCCGACCGTGTGTAGGCTCCATCACACATTTTCCATTGGATTTTCCGACACACAAAGTTTGTGAGCAGGCTATAAAATTTTCCGACAACAAAATCCGTTGTCGGAATTTCCGATCGTGTGTACACAAATCCAACGCACAAAGTGCCACGCATGCTCAGAATAAATAAAGAGATGAAAGCTATTGGCTACTGCCCCGTTTATAGTCCCGACGTACGTGATTTACGTCACCGTGTTCAGAATGATCAGATTTTCCGACAACTTTGTGTGACCGTGTGTATGCAAGACAAGTTTGAGCCAACATCCGTAGGAAAAAATCCTAGGATTTTGTTGTCGGAATGTCCGATCAATGTCTGACCGTGTGTATGGGGCATTAGTGTGTTCTACAGTTGTGTAGTTTTCCAGAAACAATAGAAAGCAGTTGCTGATAGCTGAAAAAACATATCTCTATTTTTGCATGCAGCCACAGACACACTCAAAAAATTTGGAAGTGTCACAGCAGAGTAGAAAAAATATTTTCAGAGCATTATCAGGGGCAGTTAAATGCTGGTGGTTATTGCAGAAAATGTCCATATTTCTATTAAGACCATGTGTGTTTTGCACTTTCCTAAAGCAGGTTTTGGAGACACACTTGGAGATATACACTTCTGTATGCATCACAGCAACAAATTAAGTTGCTATTTGGCCTTGTTTTTTCAATGGGAAGAGTTTGCGTTTCGTTTGTAAAATGTAAGATTTAAAAAAAAGGGGGTAGGGGTTTAATGTTTAGTAAAAGTTTTAAAGGCTACATATGTACTACTCACTAGAATATTTTGGGTTATTTTTTGTCACTAAAAAAAAATCTAAATTGTTGATATGTTTATAAAAGCTAATGCCGCGTACACACGGTCGGACTTTTCGTCTACAAAAGTCAGACGGACGCCGACGGACTAAAGCTGGCTTACAATCCGATCGTGTGTGGGCTTCCCCGGACTTTCAGCGGACTTTTGCAGCCTCAAATCTGACGGACTTTAGATTTGAAACATGCTTCAAATCTTTACGTCGTAACTACGCCGGACCTAGAAATCCGCTCGTCTGTATGCTAGTCCGACGGACAAAAAAACGACGCATGCTCATAAGCAAAAACTAAACGGAAGCACTCGGTCTAGTAAAACTAGTGTTTGTATTGTAGGTAGCACATTCCTCATGCTGCAAAATCTGTGATCGTTGAATGCAGCGCATTAATGTCTTCTTTACTAATGCTATAAAGAACGAAGATGTTTTGCTGTTCATATTCAAACAGAGTTCTCCCAAACTGATTTCTGGATTCTTTTTCTCTTTGATCTCATGAATGATAGAGTATGCTTTTTAAAAACAATGTCTCCATACTAATAATAATTTTTACACTTGTTTTTTTTTGGTGGAGTGATCTTTTATTGTAAATTTTATCCAGATGTTTATTTTATGATTATTGTCAAACTTATTTTATGTTTATCTAGCTTTTATTTCAATTTTTTTGGTGTTTGTAAAGTTACCACAAAGAACCATTTTGTTTTTTTTTTATTGTGATTTTTTCTTTTTTGTATATAAAGTTAAGTTAACACAAAGAACTGTTTTTGGTTATGTATCTTTTTTTTTTTAAGTTACCACTAGAACACTATTAACATTATTAATGTATTTTTTGTGTGTTTTTGCAAACTCAACGAGATTGTTGTCCCTTGTTAATTTGACATTGTGTCTAAAATAAATGATTTAAAATAAAACACATAAAGTCTTTTCATAAACTCAAATATCCATTTATTCATGGTCTTAATAAAATAAAGAGGAAGTCAACGCTGGAAAAAGTCTGTGGACAAGAAAATTGGGATCTTGAGGAGTCCATATAAGAGGGAGCACAATCTGGTCCAGGAATCCCAGAGATCAACAGCACCAGCAGATGATATAGATGTCCCCAGACTGTGGTACTACAACAGCCTGCGTCTTCTGTCAGACCAGACTGAACTCAGGTCATCACTTTCTTCTCTTCCCTGCAGCCTTTCCTCCATGCTGCCCTGCACCCTTCCCTGCAGCCTTCCCTGCAGCCTTCTTTGGAGGCTGTGGCTCTGGTGTTTGAGTTGCGGCAGGAGGAGAAGGAGGAGGAGGAGGAGGAGGGCTGCCTCATGTAATTGTGTGTTGCTGGTTAGCGCGCCCTGCAGCCCCTTGTGTATTGTTTCCCCAAACAGTCTCTCACAAATGAGGCATTGGCCCCACTTCATTTTAAACAGCCTGCTGGCTAAGTAGCACCCATAGGCCTCTTCAGCTTTGGGGGGGCTCGTTAAAAAATGGGTGGCCTCTCGCATGAGGCGCAGGGATGCCTCCTGTGTCACCGTCCCCTTCCTGGCCCTTTTTTTTGGAATGCGGAGGGGAGGCACTTGTGATTGTGTCAGGCTCCTACTGGGCCCAGCCACCTCCTGCCTGACACTGGGCCCAGCCACCTCACTGGGCCCAGCCACCTCCTGTCTGACACTGGGTCCGGCCTCCTCCTGCCTGACACTGGGTCCGGCCTCCTCCAGGATGATGCTGAATCCGGCCTCCTCCAGGCTGTCCATGGGCCCGGTCTCCTCCTGCCTGCCACTTTCCCCACATTCCTCCTGGCTGGCCTCATCCTGTGTATAAAAAAAGGACATAGTTTTAGTATTTATTTTTGGGTTCATCAATGACACACAATTTGCTTCTTATGACTAGCAAATTAAATGTGAATACATCTCTTAATAAAAGAGTATAGAAATCAGACACCCTAATTTTTTGAAGCAGGTGACAAACATATTTAGCCACTACTGTCAATTGATATGTATACATCATTTTTTTTTCAAGTGCACTGGGGGGCGTGACCGGACGTCAGGGGGGGCGTGACCGGACGTCAGTGTGGAGTGTGGAGTGTGAGCGTGCGGTGGAGTCTCCTGAGGTTTCTCATTGCTAACGGAGTATTCGGCCAGCATTACAGGCTGCGTGTTGCCCTGTGGGACTGCCCTCTGTGTTTTGCGCTGCGGAGGACGGGAGTGAAGGAATCCCCCGGCAGAGGAACCGGCGTCCATAGCTTGAAAGCGGTTCCGTATTGAGGCTGTGTCGCTGGGGCTGCTGCCGCTACTGCGCCTGCGCAACCAGAGCCCAGGGAGCTGAAAACGAAAGTACTAGGAGGAAGCATTTGGGAGCGGTGGAGGGTGAAAGTCCTGGAGTGGGGGACATCCGGCAAGGTCCCAGCCAGGAGTCAGCTGCAAAAACCCTGCAGAAGTTGGCTGTTATCCAGACGGTATACCGCTGAAACCCAGGGGCCAGAGAGGACAGGTGAGCAGGACTTTGAAACAGGGCACAGTCCCTGACAGTTTTGCTGTTCGCTGTTTGCTGCTTGTTGCTCTTGTTGCTAAGGGAAGGTGTGCAGGCGTCCCTGCACTACAAGATAAGGGGGCTGAGGTGGGCAGGTGGAACTGTGGTACTATCCCCAAAGAACGGATTGAGTAATGATGTACAGCTGTGGCTGGTCCTAAATATTGCCTGATTGAACGTCACAGTGACATTTGTCACAGTTACCTGTCATAGTGCCACTTGGATTGTCTTTGCTAGTGACATTTGCCATTTGTGACCCGCCACACATTGCGCCCCCCTCTATTTCTCTCTGGGTGTCTTATACACTTCAAATTAGCGATGTCAAGGAAAAGAGGGGAGGAACCAGGTAACATGGAGAATCTGGGGCCTCAGTCACTGCAATCGGCTAAAGAGAAGGGAAGTCAGGCGGCAGCAGCAGCGTTAAAGCTGGAGAAATTCGCACACACCCCTGAGCAGACTCCCACAAAAAATGGGCAAGCAATGCAAGGCAAGGCCTCTGGGGATAGAAAAAGTCAGGGACAGGCATCATCAGCTGCAGCAGGAGTGGGGCTTAAGAGTGTAAACAACAACAAAGGTACAGGGATGGTGGAAAAAGTTAATACACCACTACCAACCAATGCTTCTGCTACAGACCCAGAACCCACCTTGCGGGAAGTACTTCAAGCAGTCAACGCGTGTAAAACATCACTGGAGGGCCTAAGCTGTCAAATCAAAGAGATTAAAGAAGATCTGGTACTAATAAAGCAAGAGTTGCAAAAGGCAGTAGAGAGGATAACAGCCCTGGAGGAAAGAGTGAGCCAAGTGGAAGATGATGTACTTCCAATACAGCAAGACGTTAAAATCATGAAGGTTCAACTGGGTAGAATTACTGAAAAAATGGATGAAATGGAAAACCGTTTAAGAAGGGACAATGTAAGGGTAGTGGGGCTCCCAGAAGGGAGCGAGGGACATAATCCTAATGTTTTTTTGGAAGGTTGGCTCACAGAAGTGTTTGGAAGAGATGCATTTTCTCTACAGTTTGCGATTGAAAGGGCACACCGGGTCCCCTTCAGGGCTTTGCCCCCTGGAGGTCGGCCCAGGCCTTTACTAATGAAGTTCCTGAATCACTACGACAAGATAATACTACTGCGTAAAGCCAGAGAGATGGGGTCTATTTTTTACAAAGGAGCTAAAATTTCTTTTTTTTCGGGCTTCTCGCCGGAGCTGCAGAGATGCAGGGAGGGTTTTATAGTGATCAAACGCTCCTTACAAAAATTCGAAGTTAAGTATGCCCTACTGTACCCAGCTAGGTTACGGGTAGAGGCAATTGGGGAGGTTCTTTTTTTTGATTCCCCGACAGGAGCAACAGACTGGTTTGAAGGGAATAAACAGAGACTGAAACTCAGGGAGAAGAACCAAAAGAGTTGAGATACCCGACATGTAGATTCGGGACATTGGGAAGAACTAAGGACTTGATGTAGGGTGAAAAAGGAATTTGAATGTTAAGCAGGAATGAGAGAAGGGGATGGTATTATACTTAAAATTTGGTACATGGGTACACCATTAGTAGTGGGTGGGGGGAACATGGTAGGAATGGGTATGACACAAGGAGTGTATGAGGTGGTCACGATTAAAGCCCCTTGGGCGAACCTGGTAAGGTGGGGGAAGGGGGGAGGGTGGGAGAGTGTTGGGGTGGTTGGCTTTGGGGGGGCGGGGGGTGGGATTGCTGGGAGGAGGGGAGAACGGGGGTTAGTAAATCAAGACAGAGTGAAAGTAGTGCACATTTAGTATGTGGGTTGGCATGTAGGGAGACAGGGGAGTGGGATCTAGGATTGAACACAAGTGTGGTAAATGAAGAAGAAAGGAAAGGGAAGATGGAAGATAGGGGGGGAACACCTGGAATAATCACTAGTATGAATAGTAACAATAGGGATAGTAGGGTAAGCCCTGAGGGTATTAAAGCACAGAGTGTAATTATGTTTTTTTTTCTTTTTTTTTTCTTTGCTTTGCACTTCACGAAACTGGTAGAAGGATCCTTTGTTAGTTGCCCTATGGGTATGGAGTTACAGAGGGTGTGGAGGTTTTTTGCACAATACATTGTACCAAGCCTAAGGTTGGGTTACTCTCTATTCCTCTCCTTTTTTTTTTTTTTGGTTCTTCTTTACTGTTGGGTCTTTGGGAGCCACTTCCTGCTTTTTGCTCTTCCGATGCAGTCGAGGGTGTTTAAGTTAGGCTCCTGGAATATACGGGGGTTGGGGAACCCAAACAAAAGATCTGCCATCTTTTCGCTTTTAGAAATGAGGGGGGTGGAGCTGGTCTGCCTGCAGGAAACCCATTTGATAAAGGACACGACAAAATATCTACAAAATAGGAGGTTTCAGGCTCAATATCATTCGGTTTACTCCTTGTATTCTAGAGGGGTGAGCATATTGGTGAAAAGAGGCATGGTGTTTTCCTGCCGGCATACCAGTATAGACGATTTGGGCCGCTGTGTTTTCCTATACTGTTCAATAGAAAACAGAATGTATGTTTTAGCTAACATCTATATACCCCCACCTTTTAAACTCGAAGTATTGTATAAACTAATGGAATTCATGCTGGACAAAACTAACACTCCGGTAATAGTAGTAGGAGATTTTAACGAGGTGTTGAATAAAGCTTTGGATATATTCCCATCGAGAGTTCAAACTCATAATCTAGCAGAAGGTCGTTTAGGCCAGTTTTTGGTAGAGGCGGGATTAACAGATGTATGGAGGGTTCGGAATCCTGGAGTGAGGCAATACTCCTGCTTCTCGGCCTCCCACTCCACTCTTTCTAGGATAGATTTGACCCTGGGGAATGCAGAAGCGTTGCCGATAATAAAGGACGTAGCATATTTTCCGAGAGGGGTATCTGACCATTCCCTGATGGTAGTCTCAGTAAATACAGGGGGTAAGGAGGCTCTAGGATTCTGGAAACTGCGCCCATACTGGTTGGAGTTATTGGGGGAACCGGAGAGGATAATAACAAAGTTAGAAGATTTTGTAAGATCTAATGAAGGCTCAACCACAATGGGTATACAATGGGATACCCTGAAGGCATTCCTCAGGGGTATACTGATTCAGGGGGTGGCAGGGGTTAAGAAGAAGGCGAGAGAGTGGGAGGACGAAATTAGAAGGGACCTGGAGATGGCAGAGAAACAATTTCAGGAGGATCCAACATTAGAGAGGCAGAAATTCTGGGAGGATAAACAAGAGTCTTACAGAATAGCAGTTCTAAGGAGGGGAGAGAATAAGCAACTCTTTCAGAGTCAACGAGTCTTCGGGGAAGGAGAAAGCGTGGGACGTATGTTGGCCCATTTAGCGAAAACCAACTCCTCCTCCTCGACAATTCCTGCAATTAGGGCCCCAAATGGTCAAATCTCTTCTCATAGCTCAGAGATTACGAATACTTTTGGGAAATACTACGAATACCTGTATAAGTCACAAGGGAGGGTCGGAGAGGAGGACATGGATATATTTTTCAGGAATATGCCAGTTCCCACTGTTACAGTGGAGGACAAAGAGGGGCTAGTTGCGCCAATAACATTGGCCGAACTAAGGCAAGCAGTGAACGGAATGGCAAACCAAAAAGCTCCGGGGCCTGACGGTCTCCCGATTGAGATCTATAAGCAGTATGGGAAAATCTTATTACCAGAACTGCTCAGAACTCTGAATTGGGCACTAAAGGCAGGGAGGTTGCCTGACTCTATGACCGAGACTACTATTATCCTGCTTCACAAAGAAGGAGGGGACCCGCTAGAACCGTCGGCATACAGGCCAATATCTTTGCTGTGTACGGACGCCAAGATCCTGGCAAGGGTATTGGCGACCAGACTCAGCAAAATCATTTCCAAACTAATACACCCGGACCAAAGGGATTCATCCCCCACAGGACCACTAGCATGAATATAAGGAGGGCATACATGAATCTCCAGACCCCGACAGAGAATATGGGGTCAAGAGCCATTGTATCTTTAGACATAACAAAGGCCTTTGACAGCTTGGAGTGGAGTTATCTCTGGAGGGTTCTGGAAGAATTCGGCCTAGGTCCCGTTTTTATAAAATGGATAAAAATACTCTATAAAGGCCTGAATGCGAGGATTAAGGTTAATAACGAAATCTCACAAAAAATTTGTTTAGAAAGAGGGACGAGGCAGGGGTGTCCTCTGTCCCCCCTGCTTTTTGCCCTTGCCATGGAGCCCTTAGCAATTCATATCAGGACCTGCACAGGGGTGAGGGGGTTTAGAAGAAGAACAGGAGAGGAGAAGATTGCCTTGTATGCCGACGATGTCCTGCTGTTTCTTGGAGACATCGAGGGCTCCCTTGAGCAAGTAATGGTTACAATGGAGAGGTTTGGTAACCTGTCAGGATTAGTGGTGAACTGGAGAAAATCGGCACTCTTGCCAATAGATATTCCTAATAATTTGATGACACTGGGAATCTCCCAACTAAAAGTGGCTGCAACAATACGGTATCTGGGTATAAATATGACAAAGGATCCCAATCAGTACATAGAAGACAACCTAGCTCCATTATTGGTTAAATTTAAGCGCAAAATAGATATTTGGAACCGGCTGCCCTTAACAGTAGCAGGGAGAGGCAACTTAAATAAGATGATCTGGCTCCCTCAGTTACTGTATGTGTTACATAACGCACTGGTGTGGGTGAATAAAAAATGGTTTAAGAAAATTGACACACTATTTAGGGAGCTGGTATGGAGGAGGGGTAAGGCTAGGATTAGCCTCCAGAGTCTACAGCTGCCAGTCGAGGAGGGAGGCATCCAAGATGTTATTTTCTGGTGGAACAGCTGCAGCATATAAGAGGCGGAAGTGCAGATGGTGGGCTGTTGACTCTGGAGGCGCCACATAAGATAGTGGTAGAGGCATTAGAGGCAGACTCTTTTCCTGTTAGCGGCCCCACAATAAGGATGTTAATAAAGGTCTGGAAGGCAACAAAGAGGTTAATGGGGTATGTTGGGTTTACAGAATATACTCCTCTGTGGCATAATAGGAATCTGCAGGAAGTGGTGGCCTTGGGGGAATTTAGAGAATGGGAAAGATGGGGCATAAATAGACTATCCCAGCTATATAAAGGGAATGTACTAAAATCCTTTGAGGAACTCCAAAGTGAAAATGTAATCCCAAGGCAAACTTTTTTTAGATACTTACAAATGAGATCCGCTCTAAACGCCCAGTTCAGGATACACTCATTAGTGTGGAGTGAAGCAGTACTGCTTCAAAAGGTGGCTAAATCTGGGAATACGAAGGGTTTTATATCTGGAATATATGCACAACTGTGTAGTAAAAGCACCATAAGGCCAGAACATCTTGGTTGCAGGGAAGGATGGGAGGCGGATGTTGGGAAATTAACAGATGATCAGTGGAGAAAAATATTGGAGGCCGGGCAGGTAGTCTCAGTATCCCCTGCACAGAGATTCTCACACCTAATGCTGATACATAGAGCATACTACACCCCAAAAAAACTATTTAGCTTTGGACTAAGATTAGATGCTAAATGCCCAAGATGTGGTGAGGAGGGGGACCTGATACATATGGTTTGGAGATGCCCCAAGCTAGTCAGATACTGGACGGGGGTAATTGAAGCCATTAGCGGCAGGTGGGGGGTACCTTTGGAAATAGAGGTCAGATTATGCATTCTAGGATATAGAGTATGGAGAACGGAGGAGACAGTACTAAAAACAGCGGCCTTGAGGTGTCTATATCAAGCCCGAAAGTTGATCATGCAGAGATGGCAGTCTCACCCCCGACGGTTATGGAGTGGTCAAAAACAATAAATGAGATAGTTTGGAAGGAGAGAGCCCTATACATTAGAAGAGGGAACTTACAAAAATTCAAAAAGATGTGGAACCCCTGGTTGATAAGTATAGGTTGTAAGGAATAATTGAAAGAATATGGGAGCCTAGATGGGGTGGGAGGGGGGTAGGGCTAGGAGGAAGGGTTGGGGTAAAAAGGACATTGTATAAAATAATGGTCAATTTAGGGTAATTTGGGGAGGGGGCAGGGGTGTTGGTATGGAAGCATGTTTTTATACTGATGTGGGGTAACTTGTTTTCCCCCCCAGAGAGCCTTGTTTACATGAAGCCTGTGTTGTTATTACATGTCTGTTGGAAGGTATGTAAATTTTAAGAAATGTTAATAAAGATTATTAAAGAAAAAAAAATACATAATTTTTAGGGGAAAATTATTTGAATCAATTATAACATCCAGTTAACATCATTAATATTAGGACAGTAAATATTTGTGGAATTAATTTACCTGACTCCAGATGGTCATATCCGGTTCATCCAGGATGGAAGACCCAGCTTGGTCCTCATCAGCCTCTGCTGGGGTGGAGGGAAGGGTGCATGGAAGAGTGCATGAAAGGGTGGAGGGAAGGGTGGAGGGAAGGGTTGAAAGTGATGCCCTAGCTTCAGTCTGGTCATCAAGAAACCGTAGTTTATTGTAGTACCACAGCCTGGGTACATATACATCATCTGCTGATGCTCCTGATCTCATGGATTCCTGGATCTTGTTATGCTCCCTCTTATACATGTTCCTCAAGATCCCAATTTTCTTTAACAACGTCTCCATTGTTGCTTCCGGCATGGTCGTCTGGACAAATGTCAGAAGCCTCTCCAGCGTTGACTTCCTGACA
This sequence comes from Lithobates clamitans, assembly GCA_037952925.1. Lineage (NCBI taxonomy): Eukaryota > Metazoa > Chordata > Amphibia > Anura > Ranidae > Lithobates > Lithobates clamitans. The sequence continues at coordinate 417,952 of JBBGZY010002515.1, read as the reverse complement.
TGCTTTAAATAATAGATATATATATAGATATATATATAGATATATATTTATATATATATTTATATTTATATTTATATTTATAGATATATATAGAGAGAGAGAGATCAATATTTTTAGATATATTTAGATATTGATATCTAGATATCGATATATCTATCTATCTCGATATGTCTTTAGAAAATTAAATCTTTAGTAAACTAGGAACTCTACACAAACAGACAATTTGTACACCACTTCACTACAATGTTTGAAGATTACTATGTACTAAAATATCTGTGTGATAAGTATATTAATTTTTTGGTTCACAGAGAGGAAAAAACACTCAGCCAAGAAGAACCCAGTCCCCCCCAACCAAAAGAACATACTTGGGAAATCAGCTTAAGTCCCACTGAGGATGTGGAGGAAGGAGAGGTGGGCGACATGGGCACCCCACCAGGTGAGTGTCTGACACACCAGCTTACGGTAATCTATTTATTTTATGCAATTTTTCTACTCTATTTTAGGTGATCTGGTTGTGCTTGACTCAAGCAACAGCGCCACCCCCAAGGATGTTAATGAAGTATGCAACATGGGCACCCCACCAGGTCAGTGTCTGAGACACCAGCTTATGGTAAGGTAAACTATGTATGTCTGCATATTTCTAAACACATCTTTTTTTCATTCAATTTTAGGTCCAAGTGATTATTTCACCACAGACAGTGCCCAACGACTCATTGCTCAAATAATTGCCTGGAATGGGGAGATAGATTAAATGCGGAATCGGCTGGATCGTATGCAGCAGGAAATGAAGGACATGATTTATGTTTTGGGTCGAATCTAAATGCCCTTTTTCAACCCAAAAAACATCAATCATGTCCTTCATTTCCTGGTTTGCTGACCCCATTCTGGACCTTCTCTTTATTATTTTGTGTAAATGATATGCCTGTTTAACAACATAAACAAACATATTTTTTTTTAAAAAGGAGGCCTGTTTTTAAAAAAAATAATAATAGAGGCCTGTTAAACTAAAAATAAAAAAGCCTGTTTTTCACAAAAAAAAAGCCTGTTTTTAACCCCCCCCCTTCCAAAAAAAAAAAGCCTGATTTAAAAAAAAAAAAAAAAAGAAAAAGCCTGTTTTTAAAAAACCTAAAAAAAAAAAAAAAAAAAGGCTGTTTTTCAAAAAAAAACCTAAAAATTTTGCAAAAATGAGGCCTGTTTTGGCCCAAAAAAATATCTAAAAAAAAAAAAGAGGCCTGTTTGGTAAAATCAAAATGCCAAAAAAATTATATTTTAAATTATCAAAAAATATAACTAATTATATTATTCTAAATTTGTAAATATATCTAGATATTTTTGACTATGAACATTTTATACTAATGCATAAGTGAATGTATACCAAATATTAAAACATCTGTTTAGGAATTAAATAAATGTGTGGTTTGTTATTTCAATGCTCAGTATCAGTTTGTTTAAATTTAAAATAGTTGTTTACAGTGACAAAGGAGCTTATTTAGAAATTTACAAGGAAAATACACTTGGCACTACAACTGCTCTACCATAACCTAGGAGAAAGCCCAAAAGAAAGGCAAGCAATAAATATATATTTCATCAAGATTTTTTTATTTGGATTATTTAGATATCCTGGCCCATTGCAATGGCCCCCCTACTCATAAAATAATTTACATATTGCTGTCGAACTTGACGGGCACTTTGGGGGGCCAAGCCAGTACGGACAGTATCCAGGCCCGTAAGATTGTCACTGCTAATAAGTCCGGCCTCAGGCCCAACTGGCACAATATAATTAGAGGAATGTTTGTGCAAAAAGTTGTGCAGGATGCAGCACGATAAAATGATAAAATTAAGTTTGCATTCCGCCAAATTAATGGAGGTTTGAAACAGGCGGAACCGGCTGGCCAGAATCCCAAACGCATTCTCAACAACTCTTCTAGCTCTGGCCAGCCGGAAATTAAAAACCCTCCTCTCCAGGGTGAGGGTTCTTTGGGGGAATGGCCTCATGAGGTGCTTGCTCAGAGCGAAGGCTTCATCGGCAATGAAGACAAAGGGGAGTCCTTCCACGTTATCCGCATCAGGTGGCAATCCCAGGCTACCACTCTGGAGACGCTGGCAGAACTCCGTCTGGGCAAATACTCCTCCATCCGACATCCGGCCATTCTTCCCCATGTCCACATACAGAAATTCATAGTGTGCCGACACCACCGCCATTAAAACAATACTATGGAACCCCTTATAATTAAAAAAATATGACCACGAATGGGGTGGTGGCACGATGTGGACATGTTTCCCATCTATAGCCCCTCCACAATTGGGAAAGTCCCAACGGGTGGCAAAATGGGATGCCACAGTCTACCATTCCTGTGGCGTTGAAGGAAACTGGGGAATCAAACAAGAAAAAAAAACTCAGTAATTTAGAAAATAACATTGCAAGAAAATTATACAATTAAAACATTATTGCCCAGCATCAGTATAACATTAAAAATTGAAATCTTCTTGAATAAATAATATGGAAAGGCACACTTATCAGATTGCTCACCCCCTCTGATGGCACATTGATTACATTTTAGGGGGTGGTGAAATTAGAAAAAAAAAAAAAGTTTAAGGACACGCAGGGATTTATTGACTAAAAGGCTACAAGACTGTGCAGTTGTCACACTCTGCAAGTGCAGTTGCTCCACAGCTTAACCACTTGAGCCCCGGACCATTATGCTGCCTAAGGACCAGAGGTCTTTTTCCAATTTGGCACTGCGTCGCTTTAACTGCTAATTGCGCGGTCATGCAATGCTGTACCCAAACGAAATTTGCGTCCTTTTCTTCCCACAAATAGAGCTTTCTTTTGATGGTATTTGATCACCTCTGCAGTTTTTATTTTTTGCGCTATAAACGGAAAAAGACCGAAAATTTTGAAAAAAAATGATATTTTCTACTTTTTGTTATAAAAAAAATCCAATAAACTAAATTTTAGTCATACATTTAGGCCAAAATGTATTCGGCCACATGTCTTTGGTAAAAAAAATGTCAATAAGTGTATATTTATTGGTTTGCGCAAAAGTTATAGCGTCTACAAACTAGGGTACATTTTCTGGAATTTACACAGCTTTTAGTTTATGACTGCCTATGTCATTTCTTGAGGTGCTAAAATGGCAGGGCAGTACAAAACCCCCCCAAATGACCCCATTTTGGAAAGTAGACACCCCAAGGAAATTGCTGAGAGGCATGTTGAACCCATTGAATATTTATTTTTTTTGTCCCAAGTGATTGAAAAATGACAAAAAAAAAAAAAAAAAAAATATTTACAAAAAGTCGTCACTAAATGATATATTGCTCACACAGGCCATGGGCCTATGTGGAATTGCACCCCAAAATACATTTAGCTGCTTCTCCTGAGTATGGGGATACCACATGTGTGGGACTTTTTGGGAGCCTAGCCGCGTACGGGGCCCCGAAAACCAATCACCGCCTTCAGGATTTCTAAGGGTGTAAATTTTTGCTTTCACTCTTCACTGCCTATCACAGTTTCGGAGGCCATGGAATGCCCAGGTGGCACAAAACCCCCCAAAATGACCCCATTTTGGAAAGTAGACACCCCAAGCTATTTGCTGAGAGGCATATTGAGTCCATGGAATATTTTATATTTTGACACAAGTTGCGGGAAAGTGACACTTTTTTTTTTTTTTTTTTTTTTTTTTCATAAAGTTGTCACTAAATGATATATTGCTCACACAGGCCATGGGCATATGTGGAATTGCACCCCAAAATTCATTTAGCTGCTTCTCCTGAGTATGGGGATACCACATGTGTGGGACTTTTTGGGAGCCTAGCCGCGTACTGGACCCCAAAAACCAATCACTGCCTTCAGGATTTCTAAGGGTGAAAATTTTTGATTTCACTCTTTACTGCCTATCACAGTTTCGGAGGCCATGGAATGCCCAGGTGGCACAAAACCCCCCCAAATGACCCCATTTTGGAAAGTAGACACCCCAAGCTATTTGCTGAAAGGCATGGTGAGTATGCAGCTCTCATTTGTTTTTGAAAATGAAGAAAGACAAGAAAAAACATTTTTTTTTTTCTTTTTTCAATTTTCAAAACTTTGTGACAAAAAGTGAGGTCTGCAAAATACTCACTATACCTCTCAGCAAATAGCTTGGGGTGTCTACTTTCCAAAATGGGGTCATTTGGGGGGGTTTTGTGCCACCTGGGCATTCCATGGCCTCCGAAACTGTGATAGGCAGTGAAGAGTGAAATCAAAAATTCACGCCCTTAGAAAGCCTGAAGGCGGTGCTTGGTTTTCGGGGTCCCGTACGCGGCTAGGCTCCCAAAAAGTCTCACACATGTGGTATCCCCGTACTCAGGAGAAGCAGCAGAATGTATTTTGGGGTGTAATTTCATATATTTCCATGGCATGTTTGAGCAATATATCATTTAGTGACAACTTTGTGCAAAAAAAAAAAAAAAAAAAAAATTTGTCTCTTTCCCGCAACTTGTGTCGCAATATAAAATATTCCATGGACTCGACATGCCTCTCAGCAAATAGCTTGGGGTGTCTACTTTCCAAAATGGGGTCATTTGGGGGGGTTTTGAACTGTCCTGGCATTTTATGCACAACATTTAGAAGCTTATGTCACACATCACCCACTCTTCTAACCACTTGAAGACAAAGCCCTTTCTGACACTTATTGTTTACATGAAAAAGTTTTTTTTTTTTGCAAAAAAATTACTTTGAACCCCCAAACATTATATATTTTTTTAAAGCAAATGCCCTACAGATTAAAATGGTGGGTGTTTCATTTTTTTTTTTCACACAGTAATTGCGCAGCGATTTTTCAAACGCATTTTTTGGGGAAAAAACACACTTTTTTTAATTTTAATGCACTAAAACACGCTATATTGCCCAAATGTTTGATGAAATAAAAAAGATGATCTCAGGCCGAGTACATGGATACCAAACATGACATGCTTTAAAATTGCGCACAAACGTGCAGTGGCAACAAAATAAATACATGTTTAAAAGCCTTAAAAAGCCTTTACAGGTTACCACTTTAGATTTACAGAGGAGGTCTACTGGAAAAATTACTGCCCTCGATCTGGCCTTCGCGGTGATACCTCACATGCATGGTGCAATTGCTGTTTACGTTTGACGACAGACCGCCGCTTGCGTTCGCCTTAGCGCGAGAGCAGGGGGCGACAGGGGTGTTTTTTTTTTTTTTTTTTTTTTTCTTTATTATTTTTTTGCTTTTTTAATCTTACTTTTAAACTGTTCCTTTCATATTTTTTTTTTTAATCATTTTTATTGTTATCTCGGGGAATGTAAATATCCCCTATGATAGCAATAGGTAGTGACAGGTACTCTTTTTTGAAAAAATTGTGGTCTATTAGACCCTAGATCTCTCCTCTGCCCTCAAAGCAAATGACCACACCAAGATCGGTGTGATAAAATGCTTCCCCAATTTCCCAATGGCGCTATTTACATCCGGCGAAATCTAAGTCATGAAATACTCGTAGCTTCCGGTTTCTTAGGCCATAGAGATGTTTGGAGCCACTCTGGTCTCTGATCAGCTCTATGGTCAGCTGGCTGAATCACCGGCTGCATTCTCAGGTTCCCTGTTGAGACAGGAGAGCCAGAGAAAAACACGGAAGACGGTGGGGGGGGGGGGGGGGCATTCCCTCCCACGGCTTGTAAAAGCAGTCTAGAGGCTAATTAGCCGCTAGGATTGCTTTTACATGAAAGCCGACCGCTGGCTGAAAAGAATGATACCAAGATGATACCTAAACCTGCAGGCATCATTCTGGTATAACCACTCAAAGTCGTGAATGGCGTACCTGAAGACAAAAAAATGGTTAACAATGGTTAACAATAAAGCACAGTAAAGTGTAAATAATTACACACCTGAAAAACAAACATGATAAAACATAATAACAATAACAATAACAATAACAATCAATAACAATAACAATAACAATAAAACATTGCAGAATAGAATACAGTAAAAAAGAGCAGAACAATAGAGAGAGAATAGAGAGAGAGGGAACAATAAAACGACAACTATTTTTTTTATTTTATATATTTATTTTTTTTTACACTCTTTTTGTAACTTTTATAACTGTAACCGGTTCCAGGTTCGGGTCTCTCAAAATGCGATGGCATCTTGGGAGACCCTGTGAAAGTGTGCCTAGTCTGTGCAATGCTGTACCCTACGCTAATACTCAACTAGTGTATGGTAGCGTTCAAAACATTCACCAATGCAAAGACCAGGATTGTCAGGACAGGAGGGACAATAATAGCGGGTGTCACGCCTATATCCTCGCTTGCTGCAGACACGACATCTTTTTTGGGGGGGTTCGCTGGGTAGGGGTACTCGGGAGGACATAAAAATGCCTCTCATGCAGCCGACTGCATTTGGTTGGGGATGTGAATGGGGGAAGTACGGGCGCTGCAGAAGCGGTGGGTTCCCAATTAGGATTGGCGAATGCAGCAGGAAGGGCACTATGGGCACGACGGGCCTGTGTTTGTCTTTTTGGTGGCAGCGGGACACTACTTGTGCTTGCCACCTCACCAGCTTGAACTGCACTTATGGGACTCGCCACGTCACCAAGTGTTACTGCAGTGCTGGTTTGACTACGACCGGGGTGTACTAGGCCGCTGGCGCTTGCCAGTTCACCAAAACACTACCAAAAAACTGTTAGCGATCGCAGGGATCAGGCCTGACTCTGCGAACGCTGCAGTTATGCGTTTAGTGTTTTGTAAGTGACAGTGATCGATCGATACCGCACTTGGGTGGGCTGGGCTGGGCCGGGCGGAGGGGCAAAACGCAGGTGCTAGCAGGTATCTGGGCTGATCCCGCTAACACTGCGTTTTTGGGAACCCTAAACTGCTGGTGACGCTAGTATAGATCTGATCGGATCAGATATTGATGCGATCAGATACTATACCACTAAGGGAGGTGTACAGTGCGTGCGTGGGTGTTAGCGGTACTGGCGCTAATCTGACGCTGCCTGGGGCTGGTGCTTGCCAGTTCACCAAAACGCTACAAAAAAAACTGTTAGCGATCGCAGGGATCAGGCCTGACTCTGCGAACGCTGCAGTTATGCGTTTAGTGTTTTGTAAGTGTCAGTGATCGATCGATACTGCACTTGGGTGGGCTGGGCTGGGCCGGGCGGAGGGGCAAAACGCAGGTGCTAGCAGGTATCTGGGCTGATTCCGCTAACACTGCGTTTTTGGGAACCCTAAACTGCTGGGGACGCTAGTATAGATCTGATCGGATCAGATATTGATCCGTTCAGATACTATACCACTAAGGGAGGTGTATGGTGCGTGCGTGGGTGTTAGCGGTACTGGCGCTAACCTGACGCTGCCTGGGGCTGGTGCTTGCCAGTTCACCAAAATGCTACCAAAAAAACTGTTAGCGATCGCAGGGATCAGGCCTGACTCTGCGAACGCTGCAGTTATGCGTTTAGTGCCTTGTAAGTGACAGTGATCGATCGATACTGCACTTGGGTGGGCCGGGCGGAGGGACAAAACGCAGGTGCTAGCAGGTATCTGGGCTGATCCCGCTAACACTGCGTTTTTGGGAACCCTAAACTGCTGGGGACGCTAGTATAGATCTGATCGGATCAGATATTGATCCGATCAGATACTATACCACTAAGGGAGGCGCATGCTGCGTGCGTGGGTGTTAGCGGTACTGGCGCTAATTTGACGCTGCCTGGGGCGACGCATATCACCGCCGGGCGATCGGGGGGCTAAACCTTTATTCGGTAATAAACGGCGGGTGCCCTGACACTATAAAAAATAAACGAACTAACCAGCGTCAACCGTAACGGTTATACGGTGATCAGTGGTGAAAGGGTTAACTAGGGGGCAATCAAGGGGTTAAAACATTTATTAGGTAGTATATGGGGGTCCCTGACGCTATAAAACGCTGACGGCGAACCTAAATATTTACCTCACTAACTAGCGTCACCAGCGACACTAATACAGCGATCAGAAAAATGATCGCTTAGCGACACTGGTGACAGGGGGTGATCAAGGGGTTAAAACTTTATTAGGGGGGGTTAGGGGGGTACCCTAGACCTAAAGGGGGGTAATATACACTGTCCCAACACTGTCACTGTCACAAACTGACACTATGCAGTAATCAGAAAAAAAAAAAAAAAAAAAAAAAAAAACTGCTGGTGTCAGTTTGTGACAGGGGGGGGGGGGGCGATCGGGGGGGGGATCGGGGTGATTTGTGTGCCTGGCATGTTCTACTGTGTGTGTAGTGTTTGGTGCACTCACATACTTGTCGTCTCTCCTCGGGCCGGAACGGAAAATACCGACCCGAGGGGAGATGACATCACTTCCTTTGCTGCTGTTTAGCATACAGCAGCAAAGGAGTGTTTTCATTGGCCGGCGGCGATCGCGAGGGGGGGGCCACGAACGGATGGTCTCCCCCTCATCACCGATCGCCGGGGGACAAACGACGACCGCCTCGGGCACCGGGGGGGGGTCCGATCGGACCCCCCACCCGCGGAAGGCAAATCACGTACCCTGTACGTGATTTTGCCTGTCCGTGCCACTTTGCCGACGTACATCGGCGTGAGGCGGTCGTCAAGTGGTTAAGTAAATGAGGTAGGGTAAAAAGGCTTTCATGTTGCAAGGAGTACACAATCACATGCAAGGGCAATTCATCAAAACACTTTGTGGCTTGCATATGATTGAATGATGGAAATCAGCAGAGCTTCTGCTCATTTACTAAAGCACTGGAGCAAATGCACTTGCAGAGTGCAAATGCATTTTGCAAAGTGCAACATATATTTGCTTTGTAAAAATCAACACCACAGAACATTATAGCAAATTATTAGGGGGGAGTTTGGAAATCAAGTTAATTACATGCATTGTAATTGGATTGAGTTTAGGTGGGGGGGTTGTTAATCAAGCAAATCAAGCAAATTACATGCACACTATTTGGATTGAGTTTAGGTGGGGGGGTTGGAAATCAAGCTAATTGCATGCACACTATTTGGATTGAGTTTAGGTGGGGGGGTTGGAAATCAAGCTAATTACATGCACACTATTTGGATTGAGTTTAGGTGGGGGGTTGGAAATCAAGCTAATTACATGCACACTATTTGGATTGAGTTTAGGTGGGGGGGTTGTTAATCAAGCTAATTACATGCACACTATTTGGATTGAGTTTAGGTGGGGGGGGGGTTGTTAATCAAGCTAATTACATGCACACTATTTGGATTGAGTTTAGGGGGGGTTGGAAATCAAGCTAATTATATGCACACTATTTGGATTGAGTTTAGGTGGGGGGTGGAATTTAGGCTAATTACATGCACACTATTTGGATTGAGTTTAGGTGGGGGGGTTGTTAATTAAGCTAATTACATGCACACTATTTGGATTGAGTTTAGGTGGGGGGGGTTGGAAATCAAGCTAATTACATGCACACTATTTGGATTGAGTTTAGGTGCGGGGTTGGAAATCAAGCTAATTACATGCACACTATTTGGATTGAGTTTAGGTGGGGGGGTTGGAAATCAAGCTAATTACATGCACACTATTTGGATTGAGTTTAGGTGGGGGGGTTGGAAATCATGCTAATTACATGCACACTATTTGGATTGAGTTTAGGTGGGGGGGTTGGAAATCAAGCTAATTACATGCACACTATTTGGATTGAGTTTAGGTGGGGGGGTTGGAAATCAAGCTAATTACATGCACACTATTTGGAGTTTAGGGGAAACAAAATACAATGCAGCTGACTAAATACATTCAAACTGAGTAGACTAGTTGGATATGTGCCCAGCATTGTATGCTGGGGAGGTTATTGAAGCCAAATATACATGCATGACAAAAAAGAACAGGAAAAAAGTCCAGCATGCGTGAGGATAAAAAGGGGACATTCACACTATATTGCAATGATCGTAAGTAGTGTTTGAGTTAAGAAATACATTACATTATCAAAGATTAAATAAAAGAACATGTGATGCTAATAAAATAAAAAATTCTTACCTTAATATAGTCCTTCTGCAGGACCTGGATGATGGCAGAACAGGTCTCTGGGATAATGATCCCCAGAGCCTGGGGGGAGATGCCTGTCGAGAACTTGAGGTCCTGCAGGCTTCTCCCTGTCGCCAAGTACCACAACGTGGCAACTAGCCTCTGCTCCGGAGTGATGGCTTGCCTAATGCAGGTATCCTGCCTGCTGATATAGGGGGTCAGCAAAGCCAACAAACGGTCAAAAACGGGGTCCGTCATCTGGAGAAAGTTCCTGAAATCCTCAGGATTATTCTCACGGATCTCACGGAGCAATGGCATGTGAAAGAACTGTTCATGGACTGGTCTTGGGCTGAAGAATGAACTACAGCACCAAGCACATACAATGCACGAGCTCGACGACGAGTACGTACAGGTAACATGGCTTCAAAACGGTCGGCTGGTCAGAACGCACTTAACAGAACGCACTGAAGAACAGCAAGGCCTGTGAAGAGCGACCTGAAAATCAGGAACGAGCAGACAATAAAACAAAGATTTCTCAATGCCAACTGACCAAACGAACTGAAAAGCAGATACAAACCTCACAAGCACAGACTGAACAACAGTTAAAACGAACTGAAAAATATGAGTCTCACAAGCGCGAATCATCTCTCACCAAACTTCTACTAACACGAGATAAACACGAGATTAGCAGAAGGAGCCCAAAGGGTGTCGTACGGGCTATTGAACTTCCGTTTTATAGTCTCGCCGGACTTGGTGTACGTCACCGCATACTAGGCTGTCGAACTTTTGTGTGATCGTGTGTAGGCAAGTCCGTTCGTTAGAAAGTCTGCCGCAAGTCCGCCAAAAGTCTGCCGAAAGTCTGTCGGACGGGCTGTCGGACTTTTGTAGACGAAAAGTCCAACCGTGTGTACACGGCATAACTGTTTTGGATCCTTGAATTAGTGCTGAGCAATTCTGATTAGGTTCAATTTGTGGAAACATTCAGCAAACTCTAAAGTGGTACTAAACACACACTATTAAATTCACATGGTCCCTTCTATTTCTGTATGTGGATGATGGCACTGTAATTATTTTACTTTAAAACAATCTAAGTACCTTTTTCCTAATCGATATACAGCTGTCACATGACCCAATTCTCTCCCAGCCTGTCTGCTGGAAAACATAAGCAGGATGAGCATCTAGTCCTCTGCTGCTGGTCATGTTCAAAATAAATTAAAAAATGACATACACAATTTTTATAAATATCATTCAGTAAGAAGAGGGCCCTCCTTTTTATGCTACTTCGAGGGCAGCATGGTAAAAACAACATTTCAAAGTTATTTTGCGGGGTTAAGAAAACAGTATGGTTTTCCAGGAAGTTTTATCCACAAATAAAACACTGGCTTATGTAAGGGATACAAGGTAAGTACATTTTGGGGACAAGCTGAACCTGATGTAAGCCTTTTTAGTAGGCAACATTTGAAGGATAGATGAGGCAATTTCTATCCAGAATTAAAAATGACAATGGCTTATGTCAGAGACACAAAACGGAAAATTGCATTCAAATAATTACCGTAATTTTCCTTTCCTGACGAGCTCCATGGCAGCACAACTCCCCCTCACCCCCATGCCTCCAGGACTTAACTAATATAAATTTGAGCCCACCTACAGCCTCGGCGTTCTGTAACTTGTCCTACCAAGCTAGGTGGGATTTGTGCTGCCATGGAGCTCGTCAGGAAAGGAAAATTACAGTAAGTATTTTAATTCAATTTTCTGTTTTCCTGACGGCTCCATGTCAGCACAGCTGGGAACTAACTAGCCAACTCCTCAATTCTGACTAAAAAAACAGAAGCCAGGATGCCTCTGCCAAACTCAACTGTCATTAATCCATAAATATTGTGGTGTCCACGTAGCTCCCTTGCAGATAGATTCAGACACTTGGCCTGCTGCCACTCTCAAGGTCAGGACCCTTCTAGAGAAGGGTGCCGTGATCCTCCTGGCACGGCCAACCCTTTCAACTTGTAGGCCAAGGAGATGAGCTTTACCAACCAAGAGGCAATAATCTTGCTGGAAGCTGTAAAATCATTATGTGTTCCACCTGGAATGACAAACAGATGCTCCGACTTCCTGATGGTAGAAGTCGCCTTGATTAAACATTTTAAAGCTTGGCCCACATCCAATGGGCTAATTTCTTGAGTACTCCCCAAAAGGAATGTAGGAGGACAACCTCTTGTGTGATATGGACTCTGAAGGTCAGTTCAGGCACAAAATTTGAGCATTGGCATGAGTACCAGCCTGTCTGGAAATACACGAGTATGGGTTCTTTAAACCCCAAGGCCACCAATGCTGACTCTTCTGGCTGAGGTTATTGCCACCAGTAAAGCAGTTTTCAGTGAGAGATACCACAATGAAAGCATCTGATGCAATAACGTCCAACAGCAATGGAAGATCCCATTTTGGAAACAAATCGAGGTTTCATCCAAATTGCATCTTGAAAAACAGTATAATTAAGTGTTGGATGCCCACTGTATGCCGGTGAAGGCAGAGATAGCCGAAATGTGTGCCTATAGCATACTTACTCATAGACCTAAATCAAGCCACGCCTGCAGGCATTTCAGAACAGCCTTCTGAAGAGTCCAGCGTAAAATCTTGATCAGCAATAATACAGGGAATTTATGCCATATTCTACTATAGGCACGGTTAGTGCTGTCCTTTCTTGTTTTCATAAGAGTATTTACAATCTTCACAGAGCATTCAATCCATTAGCCTCTGCCTCTCTAGACCCAGGCCATCAGCCTGAGCCTGTTGGATGCTGGATGCTGGATGAATGGGACTTTGGAGAAGATTTGATCTTACAGAGGGATTCAATCATTGACACTTATAAGGATGAGCAAAGGGTACCAAGGCACCTTTAGCGAATCTGGGATAATCACCAGAACGGTCACCTTCCCCCGCCACAGCCTCAGCTTGAAGCTGAGAATCAGAGGGAGCAGCAGAAAAGGCATAAACTGTCTTGGAGATCCACTCTGCAGTCAGCACCTCCACCCCGATTGCTTGCCGATTTTGGGCCCTGGAATGGAACTTCAGCAACTTGGTTTTGACTGGGGATGTGAGCGGTCTACCACTGGAAGAAAAATACCAAGCTCTGTTAGTTCTCGAAAGACTCAAAGTAGTCTGGACCATTCATTGTCATTCAGACTTGTCCTGGACAAATAGTTTGCCTGAAGATTCTTCTGACCAGGCACATAGGCCACAAATAGCTGCAGAAGATTGACTTGGGCAGATTCTAGAATTAGAGAAACCTCCTTCACAAGGGAGAGACTGATCTTTGTTTCCAGATGCAGGCCACAGTCATTGCACTGTCCAACTTTACCAGGACAGACTTACCCCAAAACATTGCAGACGATTTAGTTTCTTCAACCACCAGTTTAGGCCACTGGTCCACAAACCCAACTTGAATGGGAGCGAGAGTTAAACAGAGCCTACCTGAGCTGCTGGAGCGAGGGGATTTTTATGGCTCATACCCCCGGCTCATATTACTCTGAACATACACCTGTGACCAGAAACCTAATTAACATGGCCTAATTAACTAATCCCTTTAGACAATCTAGATGACTCAGACATGACCTTTAGGCCAGACTGGCCGTCTTGTAGCTCAGAAAACCCAATCAACATTATCACAATAGCAGAGTTAATCAACACAAACAACAATGGGGATTTAATGACTCTTAGATCCCATACTAGAGACTTATTTACAATACACATTCTAGCAGGCAACAGACAGACAGGTGGCTGGAATCGACATCAGCATCTCCCAACAGCACCCGTCCCAGCACCATGAACCAGCCACCACCTCCAACATGGCAAATCCAGGGTCCCCAGAGTCTGTGTGTCCTGGGGGACCAGGACCCGAATCCACAGTAATACCACCTCAAGGGTCCCCAGGCATACAGCTCACAAAGAGCACCCTTCCCCCAAATGCCAGGGCCGACGATCGATCAGCAAGAGGCTAGCATTCAGTCCCCTCCAAAAGTCTCTCACAAACGTGAGTAAACCCCTCACATTTTTGTAAATATTTTGTTATATCTTTTCACGTGACAACACTGAAGAAATTACACTTTGCTACAATGTAAAGTAGTAAGTGTACAGCTTGTATAACAGTGTAAATTTGCTGTCCCCTTAAAATAACTCAACACACAGCCATTAATGTCTAAACCACTGGCAACAAAAATGAGTACACCCCTAAGTGAAAATGTTCAAATTGGGCCCAAAGTATCAATATTTTGTGTGGTCACCATTATTTACCAGCACCGCCTTAACCCTCTTGGGCATACAGTTCACCAGAGATTTACAGGTTGCCACTGAAGTCCTCTTCCACTCCTCCATGACAACATCACGGAGCTGGTGGAGGTTAGAGACCTTGCGCTCCTCCACCTTCCGTTTGAGGATGCCCCACATATGCTCAAAAGATGCTCAATAGGGTTTAGGTCTGGAGACATGTTTGGCCAGTCCATCACCTTTACCCTTAGCTTCTTTGGCAAGGCAGTGGTCATCTTGGAGGTGTGTTTGGGGTTGTTAATACTGCCCTGAGGCCCAGTCTCTGAAGGGAGGGGATCATGCTCGGCTTCAGTATGTCACAGTACATGTTGTGCATTCATGGTTCCCTCAATGAACTGTAGCTCCCCAGTGCTGGAAGCACTCATGCAGCCCCAGACCATAACTCTCTTACCACCATGCCTGACTGTAGGCAAGGCACACTTGTCTTTGTACTCCTCACCTGCTTGACGCAGCACGCGCTTGACCCCATCTGAAACAAATAAGTTTATCTTGGTCTCATCAGACCACAGGACATGGTTCAAGTAATCCATGCCCTAAGCCTGCTTGTCATCAGCAAACTATGGGCTTTCTTGTGCATCATCTTTAGAAGAGGCTTCCTCCTTGGACCAATTTGACCAATTTGATGCAGTGTGTGGCATATGGTCTGAGCACTAACAAGCTGACCCCCCACCCCTTCAATCTCTGCAGCAATACTGGCAGCACTCATACGTCTTTTTCCCAAAGACAACCTCTGAATATGACGCTGAGCATGTGCACTCAGCTTCTTTGGTTGACCTATACAGTCTAGTATATATATATACTCTGCATTCAGTGTAGCCTATATCTACAGTGCATTCCGTGGTGTACTGTTTCTAATACACTTATCTAATACCGTGTGTACAGTTTCTACTACACTTCTGGTGGTATACACAGTATACAATACAATGCAGCCATTGTACACTTTCTAATACACTTCAGGCGGTGTGCACAATATCTACAGTAATACAGTGTATTGTGGTGTTGCAAAGCAAAAAATACATCATATCCGGAAGGCCACCAAGGAGAGGCAGATGTTCACAGGCCACTAAAAGAGGGCAAGCAGATTCTGTGTCTACAGTCAACAGTGGTGGTCGTGGACATGGTGCATCCTCTGCAGATGGCTGTGGAGCACGCTTTTTTGCTGCTGCTGGCCATGTTATTGAGCCACAACATGCAGAAGAGTTGATGGAGTGGATAATGAAGCCGTCCTCATCCTCCTCATCCATTGTCACCCAGGCTTTGAGTAGTTTGCCTTCCAACGCAGCTGCCAAAGCGGCCTATTCCACCGGCTCCTTGTGCACAGTCACTCTTTCCGTAGCCCCACCATGATGCATGGAGGAGTCCCCAGAATTATTCGATCACAGTGTCGGTTATATGCTGCTGGAGGATGCGCAGCGATTTGAAGGCTTCGATGTTGGTTCCGAGGTTGAGGAAGGGAGTAACGTGAGCCTAGAGAGAGGGCGTGCCACAGAAGGACAAGAAACTGGCAGTCATGTTTCACAGCAGTTCCTGCGCCCAACAAGAGTATCTGTGAGGGGTTACAGTGTTGTGGCACCACAACCACCCAAGGCCCAATTTTTCAGCCCCTGCTCAACAAGTGCATGTAATTACAACTTTTGATATAATATTTCACAGTAGGGCCCTTTCCAGCACCCAACACAAGTATCTGTGAGGGGTTACAGTGTTGTGGCACCACCACCCAAGGCCCAATTTTTCTGCCCCTGTTTAACAGGGGCATGTAAATACAACTTTTAATATAATATTTCACAGCAGGGCCCATTTCAGCACCCAACAAGAGTAACTGTGAGAGCTTACAGTGTTCTGGTACCACCAACACCTAAGGCCCAATTTTCTGCAGAGTATATAGGGCAGTATATATATATATATATATATATATATATATATATATATATATATATATATATATATATATATATATATATATATATATATATAGTATATATGCTGCTGTTCAGAATATATATAGTGCCTGGGGGTCTGGGGGACCCCCACGCCATTTTTTTTAAAATTTGGGTATCGGGTTCCCCTTAATATTTATACCAGACCTGAAGGGCCCGGTGTGGATTTTGGGGGTGACATCCACGCCAATTTTTTTAGTATTTTTGGAATTTTTGTCTATATTGCCAGGATCCGACATGGGAAAGATGTGCTACTTTACAGACATACTAAGGATACCCCCTCCCAGGCACAATATTTAAAGGACTATTTCATTTTTATTGTTTCACTTTAAGCATTATTAAAATCACTGCTCCTGAAAAAATGTCTGTTTTTAAAACTTTTTTTGCATTGATACATGACCCCTGGGGCATGACCCGGGTCCCCAGACACTTTTTATGGCAATAACTTGCATATAAGCCTTTAAAATGAGCACTTTTGATTTTTCACGTCCATGTCCCATAGACTTTAACGGTATTCGCCTGTTCAAACAAATTTTTGGCTTGTTTGCATGTTCTGCTGCAAACCGAACCCGGGGGTGTTTGGCTCATGAATGAATGAATGAATGAATGATTTGTAAAGCGCTGCAAATGTGAACTGAATCAAGGCACTGATGCATTTGCGTTGTCAGCTTCTTAGAAGAGGTAAGTCTTGAGTTTTTTCCTGAAGGCCTGATGCTTTTCTTCCATGCGGATGTGAGTCGGAAGAGAGTTCCATAGCCGGGGTCCCTGGACTGCGAATCTTCGTTCTCCCCTTGCTTTGTAGCGGTATTTGGGAACTAGGAGGAGGTTTTGACTAGATGATCGCAGATTGCGATTCGGTGTGTAGTGTTTTATTTTCTCTCTGAGGTATTGAGGGGCGTTACCTTGTATGCATTTGTGGGTGAGGCAGAGGGTCTTGAATGTGATCTGATTCTTTACTGTTAGCCAATGTAGGCTCCTCAGGGATGGGGACATGGACTCCCAGGGTTTTTTTCCTGTTAGCAGTCTTGCCGCCGCGTTTTGAATGGCCTGTAGGCGCGCAAGCTGATATTGGAGTAATCCTATGTAGAGTGAGTTTGCGTAGTCGAGACGGGAATTGATGATTGTTCCAACTACTGCTGCTTTGTCATCTTCTAGTCGTCATTTTGGAAGGAGGCTTCCACACTTCAGGCTGACATCATCTGTGCCCAGGAGACCCACTTGAATGCACTCTACACCCCAAAATGATGCCACAAGGACTACCCACACATCTTCCTTTCATCGGCTACATGCAAAAAAATGAAATATGCCTTAAATATCATGCCTGGCAGTCCCCTTAGTCTGCCTGTAAAATAGCACCTCTTTCCCATGTTTATAACATTACCGCAACAAAATGACATTTCTATAGGAAAAAATGTCATTTAAAATTGCTTGTGGCTGTAATGTATTGTTGGATCCCGGCAATATACAAAATTCCCCCTGAGGAAGATATGTTATTTCCCGGTATTGACACATCTTGTGGTGGGGACAGGATGGTTTGTGAGACAGTGGGAATATAGGGAATATTGTCATTTAAAAAAAAAAATTAAAACGGTAATACACTATCCAGTTTCCTCTGTTTTTCATATGAATATTGTTGCAAGCAACCTTCCAAGGATCTGAATGCTGACCATAAACCCAGAGGTGGTTTAAAAGTGCATTTTGACCGAGCTTAGGTGCAAGGTCATGTACTCTAAGGGGAGCGCTTACACCAAAGCGGAGCACAAGAGTGGACACGAGCACTTTACCGTTTTATCATCTGTTTTATCTGCAATGAGAACCAGAAGAATGGAATAGTTATGAAGGGATTTTATGTTGCAATTTTGTTTACACAGATTAATGCATGAATTAGTTTGGCACAAGAGCACTTTAAACACAGTTCACTTTATTTCTATATTGATTATTGTATATTGATGCACTTTTATATAGATTTATGTAAATTACAGGTTGTCACTGCAATTATCGAATTTATCGCAATTATCGCACAGGGTTGCATATTTCTCTGTTGCATATGAATGCAACATGTGTGTATATAAAGGTGTGTATGCTACACAGGTTGACATTGGGAGTATTGCATGTATATTAATGTACTTTTTTATATAGATTTATGTAATATATAGGTTGTTACTGCAATTATCGCATTTATCGCAATTATCGCACAGGGTTGCATATTTCTCTGTTGCATATGAATGGAGCATGTGTGTATATAGAGGTGTGTATGCTACACAGTTTGACATTGGGAGTATCGCATGTATATTAATGCACTTATTTATATAGATTTATGTTAATTATAGGTTGTCACTGCAATTATCACATTTATCGCAATTATCGCACAGGGTTGCATATTTCTCTGTTGCATATGAATGCAACATGTGTGTATATAGAGGTGTGTATGCTACACAGGTTGGCATTGGAAGTATCACATAGGATTGCAATTTTTAATTGTTTATGATCTCAATTTTAATTTTAATCGCATTTAGGTTTCATTATTATGTTCACTAGATTTTTTACATAGGAATGGAATATCTCACCACCAATATTTAACTGCAGTCAGTAATATTAGTATTTAGTACAATTATCATTTGATTACATTTGGATAGCGCAGCATTATATTGGTATAAATTCTTATTTGGCACGAGCATATGAGACGTGGTCAATGCTAGCAGCTATCCTTTATTATCTCTAAGTATCATTTGGATTTTCACATGGTAGCTCACAAGAATTTGTTTGTTTTTTTTAGGTCCCCTTATGCCGCGTACACACTAGCGGACTTTACGGCAGACTTTGCCCGACGGACGGGATTTCGTCGGACAATTCGATCGTGTGTGGGCTCCGGCGGACTTTGTTTTCTCAAAAGTTGGAAGGACTTAAATTTGAAACATGTTTTAAATCTATCCGTCGAACTTGAGTCCGGTCGAAAATTCCGCTCGTCTGTATGCTAGTTCGACGGACAAAAAGCCACGCTAGGGCAGCTATTGGCTACTGGCTATGAACTTCCTTGTTTTAGTCCAGTCGTATGTCATCACGTACGAATTCGACGGACTTTGGTGGATTGTGTGTAGGCAAGTCCGTTCATGCAGAAAGTCTGTCATAAAGTCCGTCGAAAAGTCCGCCGGGCAAAGTCTGCCGTAAAGTCTGCTCGTGTATACGCGGCATTAGTCTTCCTGTAAAGTAACACCTCTTTCCCATGTTTATAACAGTACCACAACAAAATGACTTTTCTATAGGAAAAAATGGCATTTAAAAATGTAAAATTGCTCGTGGCTGTAATGGGGAGGCACAACCCCAACAAGGCAGAATGTCCTACAGAGGCAGCCATCATGGAAGAGTAGAGAGCAGCCACCCTATTCCATCAGATCGTGGAGCTGTTATCTCCTGGCCCACTTCCCACAGCTCAGCTGTCTGGGCCTTTTGTAGCACATGTGCAGCCAATCACACTGTTGCGATTTGCAATTTCTGCTGCAAGCAGATCAAGCGTGGCAAAAACACCAGCCATTTGGATACCACATGCTTGACAAGGCATTTTACCTCCCACCACATAGCATGTTGGCAAGAGCAGCTGAAAGCCACACACAAGGGACACAATTCTCCTCCTCCTCACTCCTCACCTTTTATGTCTACCCCTGCTATCTCTCAAGACCTCTCAGCAGCCTCCACTAACAGGGATGATAGTATAGCAAAGGTTGTCGCAGGTCCTTTCAACATGTCTGCCAGCAGCACACCACCAGCTGTAGAGTATAGCTGGAAAATTTCTCTGCCCCAGCTACTGCAGCAAAAAAATAACAAATACACTCCCTGCCATCCATAATCCCAGTGTCTAAATTCCAATTTGTCCAAATTGCTGGCTTTACAACTTCTGCCTTTCCGTCTGGTGGATTCTGCCCCCTTCTGTGAATTTGCAGAATGTGCTGTACCACGATGGCAGGTTCCCAGTTACTATTTCTATGCACGTAAGGTCATTCCAGCTCTGTACAATCATGTGGGAAGGCAATGTTTTGGCATTGTTGGACAAGGCAGTCAGCCACAAGGTCCACGTTACTACTGACACGTGGTCCAGCAAGCATGGTCAGGTACGATATTTATTGTTCACAGCACACTGGGTAACTCTGCTTGTAACTCGAAAGGATGCAGGATAGGGCTCAGTGCTGAAGCACGTTTTGCCACCATGTATCCATACAGCCGGTGGCGAGGATGCGAGTTCTGTCAGCTCCACCCTCTCCTCCTCTTCCTCCTCCTCCTCCTCCCCCTCCTCCCCCTCCCTCTTATCCTCTTCTGGATTGTCCTATTAACCACCAGTACTCCCTAGGAGCTCAAGGGGCCATTCAAGGAGTCAGGCTAAAAGATGCCATGCAGTGCTTCAGCTGAACTGTCTAGGGGACAGGAGCCACACTGGAGCAGAGATTCTTTCATCTCTGCAGGGGCAGTCCCAGAGGGGGTTCATGCCATGGAAGCTTGAGCCAGGAATGGTGGTGTGCGATAATGGCACTAAAATTCATTCTGCCCTTCAACAGGGAAAGTTAACACATGTGCCATTCCTGACACATGTGCTCAATTTGTTGTAGCGTTTCTTTTTTTTTTAATTCAATAGTTTTTATTGAGTTTCAGGTTTTTGACAGGTTACATAACAAGGTGAACAATAAAAATAAAAATAATAAAAATAAAAGGAGAATAAGATACATAGAATACTTGAAACACGCATTTCTATATCATATAGAATAAAGTATTATTAATTATTAATCTGTTTGTCCAAATTAGCCATTTTTATCGAACATTTTACAGTGCATTGCATTTATTGCTAAGAGGCGCTCAAAGGTGTAGTTGTTATTGACAGCTTGTACTACGTCTGAGAGGTTGGTGGAGGTAGTGTCTTTCCAATGGTGGAATAGTAAGTTCCTAGTTTCTAGGAGAATGTGGGTAACCACTGATCTAGAGTGTGGTGGAAATTTCTCTATTCCCAAGTGTAGGATTCCCTGTGCTGGGTTGGGACGTGTGAGGATACCAGTGAGTGAGGAAATAAGTTGGAATACTTGATTCCATAGACTTTTTATGCACGGGCAGTGCCAAAACATATGTAGTAAATGTCCTGCATTTCCATAATTTCTCCAGCAGAGGGGTGAGTGGTCTGGGAAGAATTTAGCTAGTCTGTAAGGCGTGTAGTGGCATCTGTTAGTAATTTTGATTGTTAAGTCCCAGTGTTTGGTGCAGAGGGATGCCTTATGGATTTCCGTAAAAGTAGATTGCCATTGTGCAATCGTGTGTGTGGTTCCCAACTCTGTTTCCCATTTGTGGATTGAAGTAGTTTTTCTAAGAGCCAATTTGTTTTGTAATAGATTGTAGAAGAGAGATATCCCTTTCATATTATTGTGGGTAGTGGTGGAATAGAATTCCCAAGCTTTGGCAGGTATCGTAGTTTTTGTGATAGGATTGGCTTTCAGAAAGTGTGATATGCGTATACAGGTAAATAAAGTTTTTTTTTGTAGTTTATAGTCGTGGAGAATTTGTTCTGCCGATTTAGGCTGTAGGTCTTCATACAGATCCGAAATCTGTGTGATACCTTGTTGTGAAAGTGGTTTGGTTGATAACATAGGAATTTTGGCTTCTAGGATGTCAAGTGGATGCTGGACATCTATATCCACTACCTTAATGTATTGTAAAGATAGAAGATATCTCCAAGCTTGGATAGATACCCTAATTGGCAGTGAGAGTTGTGTTATATTCCAAGGTGTCCAGTTGTCCCCCATGAGAAAGGTTGTCAGTGACTTCGTTGGGATTAGTTTTTCCTCTATATCTGCCCATACTGGTCTGTTAGGACCCTGGAACCAGTGTTTAAGTTGGTCCAATCTGGCTGCCCATATATAATCTTGTAGATCCGATAATCCCACCCCTCCCACTCGTTTATGCGGAATCAGGTTATGTTTGGGACATCTGGCTTTATAACCATTCCACAAGAATTTCCACATAAGATGTGACATGTTCCTAAGGTAATGTTGGGATATGTGAATCGGTAGTACTCTTTTTTGGATATTTCTTTCAATTGAGCTTCCAGTTTGGTCAGTAGTGATTTGATATTGGCATCCGCCAATGTGGTTGTGAAAGTTGTTAACGTGGCCCCTAGATAAGTTATGCCTTTGGAGCTCCATGAATAAGGAAATGTTTTCCTCAAAGTGTGTTGAATATGTTCAGGAACACCAAGGCTTAGAATTAATGATTTGGAAAAGTTCACTTTATAATATGATATGTCCCCAAATTCCGTGAGGATTTGGTGCACTTGTTCAATGAATGTACTTGGGTTAGTTCATAGCAGGATTATATCGTCTGTGAATAGGTTTATAACATGTTTGTCGTGACCAAACTGGAAGCCTTTGATGGAGGGATGAGATCTAATGGCCTCTGCCAAAGGTTCTATCATTAGGTTGAAGATAGTAGGTGACAAGGGACACCCCTGACGCGTCCCATTGTGAATGTTGAAGGGTACTGATAAAAAACCTGATGAGTATACCTGAGCTGAAGGACATGAATATAAAGCTAGGATAGCCTTCAGTATAGACCCCTGGAATCCAAACCTAGACATCACTGTTTTCATGTATTCCCAGTGTACCCTGTCTAACGCCTTCTCCGCGTTTTTAGACAAAAGCAGAGAAGGCGTTGGACTACGCACAGCATGATAAATAATATTAACAATTCTTCTAGTTGCATCGGAGGTTTGTCTCCTCTTCACAAATCCCATCTGGTCTCATTTTATGATATTAGGGATTATGTTTCTCAATCTTCTGGCTAGGAGTTTAGCATAGACTTTAATGTCCGAATTCAAGAGAGATATTGGTCTGAAGTTGGCTGGTGTGTTGGGGTCTTTACTTGGTTTGGGTAGAGTTACTATGTAAGTTCTCAGCATCTCTTGTGGGAAACTTGATGATTCAGCCGCTTGTGTAAATACTGATGTTAAGTAGGGTGCTAGTATATTTTTGAAGGATTTAAGATATTCATTAGAGAATCCATTGGGGCCTGAAGATTTCCCATTAGGCAGTGTATCAATGGTGTTTGCTATTTCTGTGGTTGTGAAGGGTGCGTTGAGATTAGTTAAATCAGTGCTTGAGAGGGAAGGAAGTTTTAGTCTTTGTAGGAATTCTTGTATCTTCTCCGTGGATGGTTGTGGTGTAGAGTCATCTGTGTGTAGATTATATAGTGCACCATAATATTTTGCAAATTGGTTTGCTATGTCTTGTGGGTTATATTGACGTTTTGGGTAGGATGAATTAAGTGTGCTATCCTAGTTTTGGTGCGAGTTGCTTTTAACCTTCCAGCCAGGTATTTGCCCGCTCTATTCACGTTAGCATAGTGATTCAATTTCAAACGTCTAAGGTGAAAGTCAAATTTTTGGGATAGATGTACGCTAAGGTTTTCCCGGAGTTTGGAAAGAGCGTTAGTCAGTGTTGTTGTGGGAGAATATTTATTTTTAGATTCTATAGTGCATATTTCAGAAATTAATGTATTGAATGTAGTAGTGTAGCGTTTTTTTTCCCTGGCCCCTAATTGTATAAATATGCCTCTCATGACAACCTTATGTGCGTTCCATAGAATGTGTGGGTCAGATACCGACGTTTCATTGGAGAAAAAGAAGTTTTGGAGATGCTGAGAGATAGTCAAGTGGGTTTTGGGTTCTTGTAGAAGTCTATTGTTACAGCGCCAGATAGGGGAGGAAGGGGAGACACCTGTTTCATTAAATGACAGAGAAATTGCCGCATGGTCAGACCACGTTATTTCATGGGTTTGTGCACTTGTTACTTGTTGTAATAACCATTTGTCTGTCAGGAACATGTCAATATGGGAGTAAGAGCAGTGTCTGTTTGAGAAAAAAGTGTAGTCTCTCTCGTTTGCATGAAGACACCTAGATGCATCAAACAGATCTTCTCTGTGCAATAGCGACTGTAGTGATGAGGTACTTCTGGATTTTTTGGTGGTAGTGTCCAGATTCGGATCAGTAGTAAGGTTAAAGTCACCGCAGATTAGAAGGTTGCCATGTTTCATGGAGACCGCTTTTTTGAGCACCCTCTCCACAAAGCGTAGCTGATGAGAGTTCGAGGCGTATAATGATACTAATGTATACGGTTTAGAATTTAGATCTCCAGTTATGATAATATATCTTCTGCCATCATCTATCAGGGTTTCTTTAAGTGTGAATGAGAGGGTGTTTTAATGGCAAGGAGTACACCTCCTTTTTTTGTGAGGCGTGCAGGCCAGGACCACATGTGGGAAACCTTTGTGTGTGCAAAGCGGGGTCTTGGAGATTTGAAAATGAGTCTCCTGCACACAGAGTATGTTCGCCCCTTGACCTCAGGCTTCTTGCCACATAGAGAAATGCTTAATGGGGTGGTTAAGACCCCTGGCATTATTTGAAAGATACTTGATTGTTATAGTGTGTTTGGGGTTGCATGTTGTGCTGCTGTATGGTGCGGGTACTCACTGCGGTCACAGTGCTGCCTCAAGTTTGCCACTTCATATTGGAAAAGGAAGGATGGATTCAATTGACCTCTTTCAATAATCAATGCACTTTTTGGATGTAGCTGTGTGTATCAAGCAAATAAAAAAGAGAACAAAAAATATAAAAAGTTAACATAAGAACTGGATCTTACAACTGATCCTTGGGCAGACATAACTGCTGCTGTGCTGGGGTTAAAGGAGAAAAGAAAAAACTGTTAGCTCCAAAGCCAGAGGATCTGTGTTGCTGAGTACGATTACTTGTGGCCTTCACCATTTGTTTTCTTAGTGGAACGCTTGTGGGAGACTATTTTCCACTCATTTTGAAGTGGCGAGGGCCTCGGTGGGGATGCAGGGTAAGAGGCCTGGTCTGGGAGTATGCCCCATTGTCGTAGTGCGGTCATCCCTTCTTCAAGCGTTGTGACTGAAGTTGTGAACCCATTATGTGTAATGGATAAGGTTGCGGGGTATTTCCACTTGTGGAGGACTTTATGATTTCTTAGAGCTTTTGTGATTGTTGCTAGATTGCGACAGCGTTTTAGCGTGTGCCTGGAGAGGTCAGGGAGCAGCCTGATATCAGCATATTGTGGCGGTATGTTGTCTGGTTTTCTGGACGCTTACATGAGCTGATCTTTGATGTGGTAGTAATGTACTCGTAGCAAGACATCTCTCAAGGTCTCCTCCAGAAGAAATGAGGGTTTGAGGATCCTGTGGATTCTGTCCACTATGAGGTCTTGCGCAGATAAGAATGGAATTAGCATGGAGAACAGGGTTTGGGTGTATTGAAGAAGGAGATTTGGTGCAATGGACTCAGGAATGCCCCTGATTTTTATATTGTTCCTTCTGGACCTGTCCTCTAAATCTGCGATTTTATCTCTCATCCATGCTAAATCTTCTCCCTGTGCGGTATGTGCCTTCACCATTACATTGTAGGATGAGGTGTATTCCTCCATTTTGCTTTCAATGTGGTCAACTCTGATTCTTAGGGCTTGAACCTCCTTTGTGCACTTGTTTATGCCTGCTACCATATCAGATTGTAAGGATGAGCGCAGGGATAGCAGCATTTCCTTTAACACAGTATCTGATATAGGGATATTAGAAGTGGGGAAGGCAGCTATGGGATCTCTCTCTATCACTCCCTCCACTTGTCCCCTCAGGTTTGTGCTGACGCTGGGCGGCCCGATTACCTCCATGTCTGCTGCAGGCTGCGGCCTAGCTGGAGAGTCTCTTCTGGGCCTCGATTTTGCTGGGCTCCTTGTTGAGGGGCTGGATGTTCTGGCTGACGGTGCGCTATCGCCGTTGTGGGCTGCGGATGACATCCCTGTGTTCCCGTTATATGCCGTGGCCTTGGCTGTGTGCTGTGAGTCTCGGGCGCCGCCGCCATTTTGGTGCGGGCCACGCGTGGATGTCTTGAAGAAATCCGGCAGTTTCAATGGCTGCTGCCAATTTTTCCTGCGTCTTGTCATCCCCGTGGTGCTTAGTAGTACAGTGGTGGTTGTTTGGGTACTGAATGGTGTCGGTGAGCCTTGATTTAGGCGGATTCACTCCGGCTGGCTGTAGAGCTCCTGAGCTACACTTCCATTATGGAGCTCGGTAGCCACGCCCCCCGTATTGTAGCGTTTCTTAAACAGGTAGCCAGGTTTGCAAGATCTTCTAATGCAGGTAAGAAGAGTCTGTAGCCATTTCAGACTGTCATACACAGCCAATGTTCGGTTGTGTGAAATTCAGTGGGCATTCCACCTGCCAATAAACCGCCTGATTTGTGACATGCCGACCATGTAGAACTCAACTTTGGCAATGCTGCAGTGGCTGCACATGCAGCCGAGGGCTGTCAACAAGTACCTGTGTGAGTATGGCATGAGGACAGGCTTAGAGCAGCTTGACTTTTATTCCCCATGCCAATAGCTGCTGATAAAGGATGCATGCACTGTACTGTCACCATTTGAGAAGGCAACGAGTATGGTGAGTGACCCAATCCCTCTTGGGTTCCTGCTGGAGCACACTCTACATGGCATTATAGACAGGGAACTTGAGTCAGAGCAACAGGAGGAAGAGGAGGACTTCCTTTCCTCTCAAGGTCTGCTTTATGCAGACACCATTCTTGCAATACCACAGAGCACACAAGAAGAGAGGGAGGAGGAGTATTCTGGCAGTTTTGGAGGCGTAAAAGCAGAGGAAGACAGACGTCAAACCTTAAGGGATGGCTTTCATTCCCAAGAAACCTTTGAAGTAGTATGTGGCTGGGAGGAGGCAGTTCCAGATACTGTAATCCTCAGTGACCCCTGAGTACTCTGCTTCTCATTACTCCAGAAACTTGCGGTATATGGGCTCCTTTATTCTTTAAGGGCCAGACTGGCCAACCGGGATACCGGGAAATCCCCCGGTGGGCCGGTGGTCTGGCTACCCCTGCGGCCGCTGTGAGGGCAGCGGCGCCTGAAAGAAAAATGGCTGCGGGGGCCGGGCCGACGTGCAACTGCGCAGGCGCCAGCGGTGTTCTGAGGTTAGCCGTGCTCGGGAAAACCCGTACCACTCGGCAATTTTCAGAAATGCGGGCGTCTGGTGGCCTGTGCCTCTTCCTGCGTCTCCCCACAGCCTCTAACCTCCTGCCCCCCCCCCTGCAGCCTCTGATCACCTGTCCCCCCCTGCAGCCTCTGATCACCTGTCCCCCCCCTGCAGCCTCTGATCACCTGTCCCCCCCTGCAGCCTCTGATCACCTGTCCCCCCCTGCAGCCTCTGACCACCTGTCCCCCCCTGCAGCCTCTGACCACCTGTCCCCCCCCTGCAGCCTCTGACCACTTGTCCCCCCCTGCAGCCTCTGACCACCTGTCCCCCCTGCAGCCTCTGACCTCATTGTCCCCCCGCAGCCTCTGACCTCCTGTCCCCCCCGCAAGCCTCTGACCTCCTGCCCCCCCTGCAGCCTCTGACCACCTGTCCCCCCTGCAGCCTCTGACTTCCTGTCTCCCCCCTGCAGCCTCTGACTTCCTGTCTCCCCCCTGCAGCCTCTGACCTCCTGCCCCCCCTGCAGCCTCTGACCTCCTGTCCCCCCCCGCAGCCTCTGACCTCCTGTCCCCCCCGCAGCCTCTGACCTCCTGTCCCCCCCCCGCAGCCTCTGACCTCCTACCCCCCCTGCAGCCTCTGACCTCCTGCAGCCTCTGACCTCCTGCCCACCCCTGCAGCCTCTGACCACCTGTCCCCCCTGCAGCCTCTGACCTCCTGCCCCCCCTGCAGCCTCTGACCTCCTGCCCCCCCCTGCAGCCTCTGACTTCCTGTCTCCCCCTGCAGCCTCTGACTTCCTGTCCCCCTTGCAGCCTCTGACCTCCTGCTCCCCCCTGCAGCCTCTGACCTCCTGCCCCCCCTTGCAGCCTCTGACCTCCTGCCCCCCCTGCAGCCTCTGACCTCCTGCCCCCCCCTGCAGCCTCTGACCTCCTGCCCCCCCTGCAGCCTCTGACCTCCTGCCCCCCTGCAGCCTCTGACCTCCTGCCCCCCCCTGCAGCCTCTGACCACCTGTCCCCCCCTGCAGCCTCTGACTTCCTGTCCCCTCCTCAGCCTCTGACCTCTTCTCATCCCCTCCTCAGCCTCTGACCTCTTCTCTTCCCCTCCTCAGCCTCTGACCTCTTCTCGTCCCCTCCTCAGCCTCTGACCTCTTCTCGTCCCCTCCTCAGCCTCTGACCTTTCCTGTGGTCCCCTCCGCAGCCTCTGACCTCCCCTGCACCATCCGCAGCCTCTGACCTCCCCTGCATCATCCGCAGTCTCTGACCTCCTGTCCCCCCTGCAGCCTCTGACCTCCTGTCCCCCCTGCAGCCTCTGACCTCCTGTCCCCCCTGCAGCCTCTGACCACCTGTCCCCCCTGCAGCCTCTGACCACCTGTCCCCCCTGCAGCCTCTGACCTCCTGTTCGCACCCCCCTGCAGCCTCTGACCTCCTGTCATACCCTCCTCAGCCTCTGACCTCTTCTCGTCCCCTCCTCAGCCTCTGACCTCTTCTCGTCCCCTCCTCAGACTCTGACCTCT
The DNA here is from genome assembly GCA_037952925.1 of Lithobates clamitans. Classification (NCBI taxonomy): domain Eukaryota; kingdom Metazoa; phylum Chordata; class Amphibia; order Anura; family Ranidae; genus Lithobates; species Lithobates clamitans. The sequence goes on along the minus strand of JBBGZY010002515.1, from coordinate 389,199 downwards.
TCTCGTCCCCTCCTCAGCCTCTGACCTCTTCTCGTCCCCTCCTCAGCCTCTGACCTCTTCTCGTCCCCTCCTCAGCCTCTGACCTCTTCTCGTCCCCTCCTCAGCCTCTGACCTCCTGTCGTCCCCTCCTCAGCCTCTGACCTCCTGTCGTCCCCTCCTCAGCCTCTGACCTCCTGTCGTCCCCTCCACAGCCTCTGACCTCCTGTCGTCCCCTCCTCAGCCTCTGACCTCCTGTCGTCCCCTCCTCAGCCTCTGACCTCCTGTCGTCCCCTCCTCAGCCTCTGACCTTCTGAGCTTCCCTCCTCAGCATCTGACCTCCTGTCATCCCCTCCTCAGCCTCTGACCTCCTGTCGTCCCCTCCTCAGCCTCTGACCTCCTGTCGTCCCCTCCTCAGCCTCTGACCTCCTGTCGTTCCCTCCTCAGCATCTGACCTCCTGTCGTCCCCTCCTCAGCCTCTGACCTCCTGTCGTCCCCTCCTCAGCCTCTGACCTCCTGTCGTCCCCTCCTCAGCCTCTGACCTCCTGTCATCACCTTCTCAGCCTCTGACCTCCTGTTGTCCCCTCCTCAACCTCTGACCTCCTGTCGTCCCCTCCTCAGCCTCAGACCTCCTGTCGTCTCCTCCTCAGCCTCTGACCTCCTGTCGTCCCCTCCTCAGCCTCTGACCTCCTGTAGTCCCCTCCTCAGCCTCTGACCTCCTGTCGTCCCCTCCTCAGCCTCTGACCTCTCCTGTGGTCCCCTCCGCAGCCTCTGACCTCCCCTGCACCATCCACAGCCTCTGACCTCCCCTGCATCATCCGCAGCCTCTGACCTCCTATGTACCATCAGCAGCCTCTGACCTCTCCTGTACCATCCGCAGCCTCTGACCTCTCCTGTACCATCCGCAGCCTCTGACCTCTCCTGTACCATCCGCAGCCTCTGACCTCTCCTGTACCATCCGCAGCCTCTGACCTCTCCTGTACCATCCGCAGCCTCTGACCTCTCCTGTACCATCTGCAGTCTCTGACCTCTCCTGTACCATCCGCAGCCTCTGACCATCTCCTGTCTTATATCACGTCTGCAGTCTGGAGCGGAGTCAACAGTGGGAGTGCCTCAGGGATGGGGGTCATGGGAGAAGTCAGACATGTATAGGCTATGGAGAGGAAACTATGGGATAAAACCAGAGCCACCGAGCTGGAGCTGACTGACTGAGCCCTGTACGGTGCACCCGAGAGGAGGTCAGTGACAGCGCCGCTAGGCCTACCTGAGAGGGGGGGGGTCAATACAATATTGTAAGGGGGCACTGATATATAGGTTTCCCCCTTATATCATCAAACCCCGTACCTTAGTGTTTTCTTTCTGCAGAAGGTGGTCTCTGGTCACCAGAGTCCTCCCCACCTTCCCAGAGTTCCCCTTTACATCATAGTCTGCAGGATTCCACCTTACAGTGCAAGGGGGGACTCTGATGTAAAGGGCAATGCTGCAGACCCTGATGTAAGTGAGAACTCTGATGTAAAGGGGAAAGCAATGGACTCTGATATAAGTGGGGTCTCTGGTCACCAGTGCCCCCCTTTTATATCAGAGTTCCTGCTTAGATCATGATCTGCAATGTTCCCCTTTTATATCAGAGTTCCTGCTTAGATCATGATCTGCAATGTTCCCCTTTATGTCAGAGTTCCCTTGCACTGTAAAGGGGAATCCTCCTGATGTATGGGGGGAACTCTGTGCTGGGTTATATTAATCTGACCTTCATGTAAGAGGAGAAATATGGTGTTTGACTTTTGTTTAACTTAACACATTGCTAATAGCAGTTTATAGCTTAAATATTGATATTTGCACTGAAACCTGCCATTTACGGCACCTTTTTTGTGCAGTATCAGTAAAAAATGTGCCAGTAAATGCCATGATTTTTGCCAGTAAAAAAATAAAAAATTTCTGCTGTTTGTAAATTCCATGTCTCTCTTATCTATATATAATACACTCTTCAAATGTGCTTTAAAATGCATGGTTTTCCCTTTTGTGAACAAAAAAATAACGACGTTATGCAGTTGGGCTGGTATAAAAATGCTATGGGGCTGGTATGAAATTATTTCCAGGGCTGGTTTTTATTCCCAGTCCGGCCCTGAAAAGGACCCAAGAATTTGTGGCATCAAGGATAAGGATCATTATTGGTTGGCAACCTTCCTTGACAACCGTTACAAGGGGAAAGTTTCTGAACTCATCCTGCCCTTGCAGAGGGAGCACAGGATGAAATATCCTGGGGACACCTTAAAGAGGAGTTTATGTAATGCCTTTCCAGACCAAGGTAGGTTAAAGTTTTAATGGAAAATCAGGTTTTGGAGCTTTTGTTGGTTAGAGGAGGAGCGATGGAGAAGGGGGCCATCTCAGTGTTGCATTTCAAAAACTTTTTAGTCCTCGGCACCCAGGGCTGTCAGCTTCAAGATCCCATCGGCAGTGTCTGTATCACATGGTGGAAGATTATCTGGGGTGAAAGCAGACATGGAGAGCTTTCCAGTAGATGACCCACTGGGTTTCTGGGTCATGAGAATAGACCACTGGCATAAACTTGCCCAGTATGTAATTGAGCTGCTGGGCTGCCCTGCATCCAGAATACTTTCAGAATGGGCATTCAGTGCTGCCGGAGGCTTTGTGATAGATAAAAGAGTGTGTCTGTCCACAGACTTCATTGACCAACAGACATTTGTCAAAATGAATCAGTCCTGGATTAGCAGCAGCTTTCAAGCCCCTGATGCCAATGTCACTGATTAGGTGTTATTGGGATCTCAAATCACTGCAAGACTGTCTAGGCTGCCTAGCTTTGTGGGTGTTGATTTTATCACTCAAGGATCAATTTTTCCACACCTGTTTGACAGGTGCATCCAATTTAATTTTTTTACAGCAAGGCCAATTCTTGCTTTCGTCAATAGTAGGTCACGGTGTGAAGGCACCACCAACACCCAAAGACCAATTTTTCCGCAACTGTTTGACCAGGGCATTACATTTCAATTTTTTACAGCAAGGCCAATTCTTGCTTTCATCAAGAGTACCTCTAGATGGATACAGGGTGAAGGCACCACCAGCACCGTAAAACAAATTTTTCTGCAACTGTTTGACAGGGGCATCAAATTTCAATTTATTATAGCAAGGCTAATTCTTGCTTTCATCAAGAGTACCTCTATATGGTTACGGTGTGAAGGCACCACCAACACCCAAAAAAAACACATTTTTTCACAATTGTTTGATCTTGGCATTAAATGTAAATTTTTTTACAGCAAGGCCAATTCTTGCTTTCATCAATAGTACTTCTAGAAGGTCATGGTGTGAAGGCACCACCAACACCCAAAGACCAATTTTTCTGCAACTGTTTTACCAGGGCATTAAATTTCAATTTTTTACAGCAAGTCCAATTCTTGCTTTCATCAAGAGTACTTCTAGATGGTTACAGGGTGAAGACACCACCAACACTGTAAGACAAATTTTTCCGCAACTGTTATACAACTGCAACTACATGGCCAGCCTTCTATCCCGAACCTTTGAAATCACCAGTGGCACCCGTCAAGGTTGCTCTTGCTCTATCTCCATATTCAATTTGCTCACTGAACCCCTAGCTGAAGTAAATGGTTCCCATTCTCAAACTATGTGGTTCTGCACTGGCCAAGAGGTTCACTCTATTAATTTATTTTCAGGTAACATTATCTTACTGCTCACAAACCCCTCCACCTCGCTGCCTCACACTCATCAACTGCTATCACAGTTTATTAGCAACATCTCCTACTACAAGGTGAATTTGTCCAAATCCTTGATTTTAGACTTATACCCTGGGTACATAGAAAATCTCTGCAGGACACATTTTCTTACACTTGGAACTCTAACGGAGCCCCCTACCTAGGCATCACCCTGGTCCCCAGCAACTCCTAGCTAATGAAAATCAATCTAAAGTCCTTGTCTAAAAAATTGACCCAAGAACTCTCCCACCTCACCAAATTTGAACAGACCTGGTCAGGACTAGGGATGGGCGAACGGTTCGGCCCAAGCATAAGTTCGAGCCACACACGCATAACTGCAGCGTTCGCAGAGTCAGGCCTGATCCCTGCGATCGCTAACAGTTTTTTTCGTAGCGTTTTGGTGAACTGGTAAGCACCAGCCCCAGGCAGCGTCAGGTTAGCACCAGTACCGCTAACCCCCACGCACGCACCGTACACCTCCCTTAGTGGTATAGTATCTGAACGGATCAATATCTGATCCGATCAGATCTATACTAGCATCCCCAGCAGTTTAGGGTTCCCAAAAACACAGTGTTAGCGGGATCAGCCCAGATACCTGCTAGCACCTGCGTTTTGCCCCTCCGCCCGGCCCAGCCCGGCCCACCCAAGTGCAGTATCGATCGATCACTGTCACTTACAAAACACTAAACGCATAACTGCAGCGTTCGCAGAGTCAGGCCTGATCCCTGCAATCGCTAACAGTTTTTTTGGTAGCGTTTTGGTGAACTGGCAAGCGCCAGCGGCCTAGTACACCCCGGTCATAGTCAAACCAGCACTGCATTAACACTTGGTGACGTGGCGAGTCCCATAAGTGCAGTTCAAGCTGGTGAGGTGGCAAGCACAAGTAGTGTCCCGCTGCCACCAAAAAGACAAACACAGGCCCGTCGTGCCCATAATGCCCTTCCTACTGCATTCGCCAATCCTAATTGGGAACCCACCGCTTCTGCAGCGCCCGTACTTACCCCCCATTCACATCCCCAACCAAATGCAGTCGGCTGCATGAGAGGCATTTTTATGTCCTCCCGAGTACCCCTACCCAACAAACCCCCCCAAAATAGATGTCGTGTCTGCAGCAAGCGTGGATATAGGCGTGACACCCGTTATTATTGTCCCTCCTGTCCTGACAATCCTGGTCTTTGCATTGGTGAATGTTTTGAACGCTACCATTCACTAGTTGAGTATTAGCGTAGGGTACAGCATTGCACATACTAGGCACACTTTCACAGGGTCTCCCAAGATGCCATCGCATTTTGAGAGACCCGAACCTGGAATCGGTTACAGTTATAAAAGTTACAAGTTTGCAAAAAAACCACAAACAAAAATAAAAAAAAATAGTTGTCGTTTTATTGTTCTCTCTCTCTCTATTCTCTCTCTATTGTTCTGCTCTTTTTTACTGTATTCTATTCTGCAATGTTTTATTGTTATTATGTTTTATCATGTTTGCTTTTCAGGTATGCAATTTTTTATACTTTACCGTTTACTGTGCTTTATTGTTAACCATTTTTTTGTCTTCAGGTACGCCATTCACGACTTTGAGTGGTTATACCAGAATGATGCCTGCAGGTTTAGGTATCATCTTGGTATCATTCTTTTCAGCCAGCGGTCGGCTTTCATGTAAAAGCAATCCTAGCGGCTAATTAGCCTCTAGACTGCTTTTACAAGCAGTGGGAGGGAATGCCCCCCCCTCACCGTTTTCCGTGTTTTTCTCTGGCTCTCCTGTCTCAACAGGGAACCTGAGAATGCAGCCGGTGATTCAGCCAGCTGACCATAGAGCTTATCAGAGACCAGAGTGGCTTCAAACATCTCTATGGCCTAAGAAACCGGAAGCTACAAGCATTTTATGACTTAGATTTCGCCGGATGTAAACAGCGCCATTGGGAAATTGGGGAAGCATTTTATCACACCGATCTTGGTGTGGTCAGATGCTTTGAGGGCAGAGGAGAGATCTAGGGTCTAATAGACCTCAATTTTTTCAAAAAAGAGTACCTGTCACTACCTATTGCTATCATAGGGGATATTTACATTCCCTGAGATAACAATAAAAATGATTTAAAAAAAAAATATGAAAGGAACAGTTTAAAAATAAGATAAAAAAGCAAAAAAATAATAAAGAAAAAAAAAAAAAAAAAAAAAAAAAAAAAGCACCCCTGTTCCCCCTGCTCTCGCGCTAAGGCGAACGCAAGCGTCGGTCTGGCGTCAAATGTAAACAGCAATTGCACCATGCATGTGAGGTATCACCGCGAAGGTTAGATCGAGGGCAGTATTTTTAGCAGTAGACCTCCTCTGTAAATCTAAAGTGGTAACCTGTAAAGACTTTTAAAGGCTTTTAAAAATGTATTAATTTTGTTGCCACTGCACGTTTGTGCGCAATTTTAAAGCATGTCATGTTTGGTATCCATGTACTCGGCTTAAGATCATCTTTTTTATTCCATCAAACATTTGGGCAATATAGTGTGTTTTAGTGCATTAAAATTTAAAAAAGTGTGTTTTTTCCACAAAAAATGCGTTTGAAAAATCGCTGCGCAAATACCGTGTGAAAAAAAAAATGAAACACTCACCATTTTAATCTGTATGGCATTTGCTTTAGAAAAATATATAATGTTTGGGGGTTCAAAGTAATTTTCTTGCAAAAAAAAATAATTTTTTCACGTAATCAAAAAGTGTCAGAAAGGGCTTTGTCTTCAAGTGGTTAGAAGAGTGGGTGATGTGTGACATAAGCTTCTAAATGTTGTGCATAAAATGCCAAGACAGTTCAAAACCCCCCCAAATGACCCCATTTTGGAAAGTAGACACCCCAAGCTATTTGCTGAGAGTCATGTCGAGTCCATGGAATATTTTATATTGTGACACAAGTTGCGGGAAAGAGACAAAATTTTTTTTTTTTTTTGCACAAAGTTGTCACTAAATTATATATTGCTCAAACATGCCATGGGGATATGTGAAATTACACCCCAAAATACATTCTGCTGCTTCTCCTGAGTACGGGGATACCACATGTGTGGGACTTTTTGGGAGCCTAGCCGTGCACGGGACCCCGAAAACCAATCACCGCCTTCAGGCTTTCTAAGGGCGTAAATTTTTGATTTCACTCTTCACTGCCTATCACAGTTTCGGAGGCCATGGAATGCCCAGGTGGCACAAAACCCCCCCAAATTACCCCATTTTGGAAAGTAGACACCCCAAGCTATTTGCGGAGAGGTATAGTGAGTATTTTGCAGACCTCACTTTTTGTCACAAAGTTTTGAAAAATGAAAAAAGAAAAAAAAAAAAATTTTTTTCTGGTCTTTCTTCATTTTCAAAAACAAATGAGAGCTGCAAAATACTCACCATGCCTCTCAGCAAATAGCTTGGGGTGTCTACTTTCCAAAATGGGGTCATTTGGGGGCGTTTTGTGCCATCTTGGCATTTTATGGCCTTCAAAACTGTGATAGGTAGTGAGGCGTGAAATCAAAAATTTATGCCCTTAGAAATCCTGAAGGCAGTGCTTGGTTTTCGGGGCCCGGTACGCGGCTAGGCTCCCAAAAAGTCCCACACATGTGGTATCCCCGTACTCAGGAGAAGCAGCTGAATGTATTTTGGGGTGCAATTCCACATATGCCCATGGCCTGTGTGAGCAATATATCATTTAGTGACAACTTTTTGTAATTTTTTTTTTTTTTTGTCATTATTCAATCACTTGGGACAAAAAAAATAAATATTCAATGGGTTCAACATGCCTCTCAGCAATTTCCTTGGGGTGTCTACTTTCCAAAATGGGGTCATTTGGGGGGGGGTTTGTACTGCCCTGCCATTTTAGCACCTCAAGAAATGACATAGGCAGTCATAAACTAAAAGCTGTGTAAATTACAGAAAATGTACCCTAGTTTGTAGACGCTATAACTTTTGCGCAAACCAATAAATATACGCTTATTGACATTTTTTTTACCAAAGACATATGGCCAAATACATTTTGGCCTAAATGTATGACTAAAATTTAGTTTATTGGATTTTTTTTATAACAAAAAGTAGAAAATATCATTTTTTTTCAAAATTTTCGGTCTTTTTCCGTTTTAAGCGCAAAAAATAAAAACGGCAGAGGTGATCAAATACCATCAAAAGAAAGCTCTATTTGTGGGAAGAAAAGGACGCAAATTTAGTTTGGGTACAGCATTGCATGACCGCGCAATTAGCAGTTAAAGCGACGCAGTGTCGAATTGTAAAAAAGTGCTCTGGTCAGGAAGGGGGTAAATCCTTCCGGGGCTGAAGTGGTTAAAGAGGAGTTTATGTAATGCCTTTCCAGACCAAGGTAGGTTAAAGTTTTAATGGAAAATCAGGTTTTGGAGCTTTTGTTGGTTAGAGGAGGAGCGGTGGAGAAGGGGGCCATCTCAGTGTTGCATTTCAAAAACTTTTTAGTCCTCGGCACCCAGGGCTGTCAGCTTCAAGATCCCATCGGCAGTGTCTGTATCACATGGTGGAAGATTATCTGGGGTGAAAGCAGACATGGAGAGCTTTCCAGTAGATGACCCACTGGGTTTCTGGGTCATGAGAATAGACCACTGGCATAAACTTGCCCAGTATGTAATTGAGCTGCTGGGCTGCCCTGCATCCAGAATACTTTCAGAATGGGCATTCAGTGCTGCCGGAGGTTTTGTGATAGATAAAAGAGTGTGTCTGTCCACAGACTTCATTGACCAACAGACATTTGTCAAAATGAATCAGTCCTGGATTAGCAGCAGCTTTCAAGCCCCTGATGCCAATGTCACTGATTAGGTGTTATTGGGATCTCAAATCTCTGCAAGACTGTCTAGGCTGCCTAGCTTTGTGGGTGTTGATTTTATCACTCAAGGATCAATTTTTCCACACCTGTTTGACAGGTGCATCCAATTTAATTTTTTTACAGCAAGGCCAATTCTTGCTTTCGTCAATAGTAGGTCACGGTGTGAAGGCACCACCAACACCCAAAGACCAATTTTTCCACAACTGTTTGACCAGGGCATTACATTTCAATTTTTTACAGCAAGGCCAATTCTTGCTTTCATCAAGAGTACCTCTAGATGGATACAGGGTGAAGGCACCACCAGCACCGTAAAACAAATTTTTCTGCAACTGTTTGACAGGGGCATCAAATTTCAATTTATTATAGCAAGGCTAATTCTTGCTTTCATCAAGTGTACCTCTATATGGTTACGGTGTGAAGGCACCACCAACACCCAAAAAAAAACACATTTTTTCACAATTGTTTGATCTTGGCATTAAATGTAAATTTTTTACAGCAAGGCCAATTCTTGCTTTCATCAATAGTACTTCTAGAAGGTCATGGTGTGAAGGCACCACCAACACCCAAAGACCAATTTTTCTGCAACTGTTTTACCAGGGCATTAAATTTCAATTTTTTACAGCAAGTCCAATTCTTGCTTTCATCAAGAGTACTTCTAGATGGTTACAGGGTGAAGACACCACCAACACTGTAAGACAAATTTTTCCGCAACTGTTATGCAACTGCAACTACATGGCCAGCCTTCTATCCCGAACCTTTGAAATCACCAGTGGCACCCGTCAAGGTTGCTCTTGCTCTACCTCCATATTCAATTTGCTCACTGAACCCCTAGCTGAAGTAAATGGTTCCCATTCTCAAACTATGTGGTTCTGCACTGGCCAAGAGGTTCACTCTATTAATTTATTTTCAGGTAACGTTATCTTACTGCTCACAAACCCCTCCACCTCGCTGCCTCACACTCATCAACTGCTATCACAGTTTATTAGCAACATCTCCTACTACAAGGTGAATTTGTCCAAATCCTTGATTTTAGACTTATACCCTGGGTACATAGAAAATCTCTGCAGGACACATTTTCTTACACTTGGAACTCTAACGGAGCCCCCTACCTAGGCATCACCCTGGTCCCCAGCAACTCCTAGCTAATGAAAATCAATCTAAAGTCCTTGTCTAAAAAATTGACCCAAGAACTCTCCCACCTCACCAAATTTGAACAGACCTGGTCAGGACTAGGGATGGGCGAACGGTTCGGCCCAAGCATAAGTTCGAGCCACACTTTTGTTGTTCGGTCATTCGGTGAACAGCTGAAAAAATGGTCCGTTCGACCATTTGTTCAGCCCCCGAACTGACCACAATGCATTGCAGCACTGAACAGTGCATTACAAACCCCGATTGGCTGAAGCAGTGAAAGCTTCAGCCAATCAGGGCACAGAGAACTGTCAGAGTCATGATTGGACACTGTCATCATGACTTTATCCAATCATGGCTCATTCCCATAACAAAGTATAAAAGTATTCTTTCAATGGCAGCCATTTTCAGTGTGATTTTGGCATGGAGAGAGATAAATAAAGGGCTCTGTATTAGTTAGTGTGCTATACTGTGCTATTTTGCTTCAATTGTCAGTGTAGAATATTAGTTTAGTGTCAGTCTAGGGATAGTGTGAGTGTAGTGAGGAGGACCATCATTCAGCTTTGCATAGTGCGCAGCTAGTGTAGGGACAGTTCATATAGTTTCAGTGTAGTGTAGTGAGACCTTGTCAGTAATCTTTACATTAGTGTATAGCTAGAGTAGGGACAGTTCAGATAGCATCAGTGTAGTGACGATTGAATACCATCTATTTGATTGCGTTACTGCCAGTTTAATGCCATTTACTTCTGTATGCGTTACTGTCAGTTTAATGACATATAGTTTTGCGTGTGTTACTGCCAGTTTAACGCCATATAGTACTGTGTGGGTTACTGCCAGTTTAATGTCATATAGTTCTGTGTGCGTAAATGCCAGTTTAACGCCATTTACTTCTGTGTGCGTTACTGCCAGTTTAATGCCATATTGTTTTGTGTGCGTTACTGGCAGTTTAACGCTATATAGTTCTGTGTGCGCTATTGCCAGTTTAACACCATATAGTTTTGCTTTTGTTACTGCCAGTTTAACGCCATATAGTTTTGTGTGCGCTACTGCCTGTTTAACGCCATATAGTTCGGTGTGCGTTACTGCCAGTTTAACGCCATACTGTTTTGCGTGCATTACTGCCAGTTTACCGACATAAAGTTTTGTGTGTTACTGCCAGTTTAATGCCATATAGTTCTGTGTGCGTTACTGCCAGTTTAACGTTAATTACTTTTGCGTGCGTTACTGCCAGTTTAACGCCAATTACTTTTGCGTGCGTTACTGCCAGTTTAACGCCATTTACTTCTGTGTGCATTACTGCAAATTTCATGTCATTTACTTCTGTGCGCGTTACTGCCAGTTTAACGCCATATCGTTTTGTGTGCGTTACTGCCAGTTTAACGCTATATAGTTTTGCGTGTGTCACTGCCAGTTTAACGCCATATAGTTCTGTGTGTGTTACTGCCAGTTTAACACCATATAGTTCTGTGTGCCTTACTGGCAGTTTAACATCATTTACTTCTGTGTACGTTACTACCAGTTTAACGCCATATTGTTTTGTGTGCGTTACTGCCAGTTTAATGCCATACAGTTTTGTGTGCGTTACTGCCAGTTTAATGCCGTGCAGTTTTGTGTGCGTTACTGCCAGTTTAACGCCATCTAGTTCTGTGTGCATTACTGCCAGTTTAACGCCATTTACTTCTGTGTGTGTTACTGCCAGTTTAACGCCATATCGTTTTGTGTGCATTACTGTCAGTTTAACGCCATATAGTTTTGCATGCGTTACTGCCAGTTTAATGTCATATAGTTCTGTGTGCGTTACTGCCAGTTTAATACCATATAGTTCTATGTGCGTTACTGCCAGTTTAACGCCATTTACTTTTGTGTGCATTACTGCCAGTTTAATGCCATATAGTTTTGTGTGGGTTACTGCCAGTTTAACGGCATATACTGTAGTTCTGTGTGTGTTACTGCCAGTTTAACATCATATAGTTCTGTGTGTGTTACTGCCAGTTTAAGGGCATATAGTTATGTGTGCGTTACTGCCAGTTTAACGAAATTTACTTCTGTGTGCATTACTGCCAGTTAAATGCCATATCGTTTTGTGTGCAATACTGCCAGTTTAACGCCATAAAGTATTGTACATTACTGCCAGTTTAACACCATATAGTTTTCCATGTGTTACTGCCAGTTTAACACCATATAGTTCTGTGTGCATTACTGCCAGTTTAACACCATTTACTTCTGTGCTAGAGAAGGGACAGTATACACACTGTCTATTTGATTGCATTACTGCCAGTTTAACGCCATTTACTTCTGTGTGCGTTACTGCCAGTTTAAAGCCATATAGTCTTGGGTGTGTTACTGCTAGTTTAATGCCATATAATTCTGTGTGCATTACTGCCAGTTTAATGCCATTTACTTCTGTGTGCGTTACTGCCAGTTTAAAGCCATATTGTTTTGTGTGCGCTACTGCCTGTTTAACGCCATATAGTTCGGTGTGCGTTACTGCCAGTTTAACGCCATACTGTTTTGCGTGCATTACTGCCAGTTTACCGACATAAAGTTTTGTGTGTTACTGCCAGTTTAATGCCATATAGTTCTGTGTGCGTTACTGCCAGTTTAACGTTAATTACTTTTGCGTGCGTTACTGCCAGTTTAACGCCAATTACTTTTGCGTGCGTTACTGCCAGTTTAACGCCATTTACTTCTGTGTGCATTACTGCAAATTTCATGTCATTTACTTCTGTGCGCGTTACTGCCAGTTTAACGCCATATCGTTTTGTGTGCGTTACTGCCAGTTTAACGCTATATAGTTTTGCGTGTGTCACTGCCAGTTTAACGCCATATAGTTCTGTGTGTGTTACTGCCAGTTTAACACCATATAGTTCTGTGTGCCTTACTGGCAGTTTAACATCATTTACTTCTGTGTACGTTACTACCAGTTTAACGCCATATTGTTTTGTGTGCGTTACTGCCAGTTTAATGCCATACAGTTTTGTGTGCGTTACTGCCAGTTTAATGCCGTGCAGTTTTGTGTGCGTTACTGCCAGTTTAACGCCATCTAGTTCTGTGTGCATTACTGCCAGTTTAACGCCATTTACTTCTGTGTGTGTTACTGCCAGTTTAACGCCATATCGTTTTGTGTGCATTACTGTCAGTTTAACGCCATATAGTTTTGCATGCGTTACTGCCAGTTTAATGTCATATAGTTCTGTGTGCGTTACTGCCAGTTTAATACCATATAGTTCTGTGTGCGTTACTGCCAGTTTAACGCCATTTACTTTTGTGTGCATTACTGCCAGTTTAATGCCATATAGTTTTGTGTGGGTTACTGCCAGTTTAACGGCATATACTGTAGTTCTGTGTGTGTTACTGCCAGTTTAACATCATATAGTTCTGTGTGTGTTACTGCCAGTTTAAGGGCATATAGTTATGTGTGCGTTACTGCCAGTTTAACGAAATTTACTTCTGTGTGCATTACTGCCAGTTAAATGCCATATCGTTTTGTGTGCAATACTGCCAGTTTAACGCCATAAAGTATTGTACATTACTGCCAGTTTAACACCATATAGTTTTCCATGTGTTACTGCCAGTTTAACACCATATAGTTCTGTGTGCATTACTGCCAGTTTAACACCATTTACTTCTGTGCTAGAGAAGGGACAGTATACACACTGTCTATTTGATTGCATTACTGCCAGTTTAACGCCATTTACTTCTGTGTGCGTTACTGCCAGTTTAAAGCCATATAGTCTTGGGTGTGTTACTGCTAGTTTAATGCCATATAATTCTGTGTGCATTACTGCCAGTTTAATGCCATTTACTTCTGTGTGCGTTACTGCCAGTTTAAAGCCATATTGTTTTGTGTGCGTTACTGCCAGTTTAATGCCATATAGTCTTGGGTGTGTTACTGCTAGTTTAATGCCATATAATTCTGTGTGCGCTACTGCCAGTTTAACTCCATATAGTTCTGTGTGCGTTGCTGCCAGTTTAACGCCATATAGTTCTGTGTGCGTTACTGCCAGTTTAATGCCATATAGTTCTGTGTGCGTTACTGCCAATTTAATGCCATATACTTCTGTGAGTGTTACTGCCAGTTTTACGCCATATCCTTTTGTGTGCGTTACTGCCAGTTTAACATCATATAGTTTTGCATGTGTTACTGCTAGTTTAATTGCCATATAGTTCTGTGTGCGCTACTGCCAGTTTAACGCCATATAATTCTGTGTGCGTTACTGCCAGTTTAACGCCATATAGTTCTGTGTGCGTTACTGCCAGTTTAATGTCATATAGTTCTGTGTGTGTTACTGCCAGTTTAATGCCATTTAATTCTATGTGTGTTACTGCCAGTTTAATGCCATTTACTTCTGTGTGTGTGTAACTGCCAGTTTAACGCCATATTGTTTTGTGTGTGTTACTGCCAGTTCAATGCCATATAGTTTTGCGTGTGTTACTGCCAGTTTAATGCCATATAGTTCTGTGTGTGTTACTGCCAGTTTAATGCCATTTAATTCTCTGTGTGCGTTACTGCCAATTTAATGCCATATACTTCTGTGAGTGTTACTGCCAGTTTTACACCATATCCTTTTGTGTGTATTACTGCCAGTTTAACATCATATAGTTTTGCATGTGTTACTGCCAGTTTAATGCCATATAGTTCTGTGTGCGTTACTGCCAATTTAATGCCATATACTTCTGTGAGTGTTACTGCCAGTTTTACACCATATCCTTTTGTGTGTATTACTGCCAGTTTAACATCATATAGTTTTGCATGTGTTACTGCTAGTTTAATGCCATATAGTTCTGTGTGCGCTACTGCCAGTTTAACGCCATATAATTCTGTGTGCGTTACTGCCAGTTTAACGCCATATAGTTCTGTGTGCGTTACTGCCAGTTTAATGCCATATAGTTCTGTGTGTGTTACTGCCAGTTTATTGCCATTTAATTCTATGTGTGTTACTGCCAGTTTAATGCCATTTACTTCTGTGTGTGTGTAACTGCCAGTTTAACGCCATATTGTTTTGTGTGTGTTACTGCCAGTTTAATGCCATATAGTTTTGCGTGTGTTACTGCCAGTTTAATGCCATATAGTTCTGTGTGCGTTACTGCCAGTTTAATGCTATATAGTTCTGTGTGCGTTACTGCCAGTTTAACGCCATGTAGTTCTGTGTGCATTACTGCCAGTTTAACGTCATTTACTTCTGTGTATGTTACTGCCAGTTTAACGCCATATTGTTTTGTGTGCGTTACTGCCAGTTTAATGCCATACAGTTTTGTGTGCGTTACTGCCAGTTTAACGCCATATCAGTTTGTGTGCGTTACTGCCAGTTTATATCGTTTTGTGCATCACTATACGTTTGGCACATTATATTGCAGTATATTATAGTGTATGCGTGGAGTGTGTCTGTGTAGTGTGAGTACTCAAATTAAAGTGCTCCAAACACCTCTTTACATTGATTAAAGTGCATCTAAATACAGATTTCAACTTTTTCTTTACATTTGCTTATAAGCACCACCCCCTCCGTCCCAATACTATTTGGGAGGTCAACAAGGAGAGGCCGACGTTCCCTTGGCACTGTAAGGGGGCCAGCAATGAATGTGTCCACAGATAAAGGTAGATGTGGTGGTCAGTTCTCAGGCAGGGCATCATTTCCTCTGTTTAGTGCATTTGCCCATGCTATCCAGCCACAGCATGCAGAGGAGGTGGTGGACTGGCTTACTAAACCTTCCTCATCCTCCTTATCCGCTGTCATGCAAGCAGAGATAAGTGTGCAATCCCCTGCAGTTGCCAGAGTGGATAAACTTGCTTCCTTGTCCACAACTATTCCTGCCATAGCCCCAATATCAGCCATTGAGGAGTCAGATGAGTTATTTGACCATAGCGTCAGCCACTTGCTCCTTGATGATGCCCAGCCATTACTGGATTCAGATGTTGGTTGTGAGGTTGAGGATGACAGGAACATGAGCCTAGAGAGAGAAAGGAACACTGGTAGACAAATTGGCATTCATGTTTCCCAAGCCGCAGCATATTGCCAAGTTGTATCCAGTGGTAATGATGAAGATGGAGGAGATGGAGATGATGATGAGGTCATTGATGCGACTTGGGTGCCAGATCAGAGCAGAAGAGGGAACTGAAGGTGAGGCGGCACATCCCCAAGGAAGCAGACATTAAGAAAGAGTAGAGAGCAGCCACCCTATTCCATCACATTCTGCATCTGTTATCTCACGGCCTACTCCCCAAAGCTCAGCTGTGTGGGCCTTTTTCAGCGCATCTGCAGCAGATCGCACTGTTGCTATCTACAAAGTGTGTCTCAGGCACATCAAACATGGCAAAATCCCCAAACCATTTGGGTACCACATGCTTAACAAGGCATTTAACGTCCAACCACTCAACCCGTTGGCAAGAGCACCTAAAAGCCACACAAAAGGGACACATTTCTGTCCCCCCACCTCCTCCTTACCCACTTCAGTCTGACCCTGTGATAATGAGTCATTACCTCTCAGCAGCTTCCACTGACAGGGATGATGATATAGCAAGGGTGTCCCTGGTCCTAGCAGCACATCTGCCAGCAGCACACCACCAGCTGTAGACTGTAGCCCCATCTGCTGCAGTGGAAACAAATACAGTCCCTGCCACCCACATGCCCAGTGTCTGAATGCAAGCTTGTCAAAGCTGTTGGCTCTCCAACTTCTACCTTTCAGCCTGGTGGATTCTGCCCCCTTCCATGAATTAGCACAATGGGCTGTACCACAATAGCAGGTTCCCAGTCGCTACTCCTTTTCACGTAAGGCCGTTCTCTCTCTCTACCATCACGTGGAAGGGAATGTTTGGGCAAGGCAGTCAACAGTAAAATCCACCTTACTGCTGACAGGTGGTCCAGTAAGCATGGGCAGGGACAATATATTTTGTTTACAGCACACTGGGTAACACTGCTTGCAACTCGAAAGGATGCAGGACAGGACTCGGTGCTGCAGCTTGTTATGCCCCCACATCTCCATACAGCTGGTGGTGATGATGCCAGACTTGTGAGCTCTACCCCCTCCTTCTTCTCCACCACCTCCATGCCCTCTTCTGCAGAATTGCCCTTTGAACATCAGGTACCCCCTAAGCGTTTAAAGGCTATTCCCAGAGTCAGGCTAAAAGGTGCCATACAGGGGGGCGTGGCCTAGCGAGCGAGCTGGATGGATGTGTGAGACCGGAGCTCCGGCGATACAGGGACAACAGCGGCACAAATTGACCATTCCGAACGCTAAAACACCGGCTCTGACAGTGAGCACAGCTCCAGGACCATACTATCATGCCTGGGAAGTGAGGTAAAGACTGGCAGCTGCGGTGCTTAACTGACTTTTATCCCCCAAACGGCAAGGCAGATGGGCAAGATGGCTCTGCGGCCTACTCATCCACGCCGACCTCATCACAACAGCGATCATCACAAAAAGGTAATCGCTCTCAAAATAGAGGTTCCCCTGAGGATGGAATGCAGCATCTGTCTAACCCATCCACCCGCAGCCTGGCCAAAGCAAAACCCAGACTGGATACCGAGGGATTCAATAGAGCAGGAAGCCCAGCCTCAGATTCTGGGGAAGACACCAGAGAACTCCCAGAATCGATTGAATCTTTCCCTACACGCAACCAACCAGTACTAGATACAGTATTGAAAGAGATGCTTCTGTCTTTAAGAAGCACGCTACAATCTGATATGGCAATTTATATGCACCGCATGAATAGAGACATATGTGGGGAACAGAGTAGAACATATAGAAACGAAGATGGGTGAGTACGCCTCAACTATTAATGATTTGGTGGATGCCCATAGTGAAACTGAAGCTGACAATGAATGGATTAAGGCTAAATTAGCAGATATGGAGGACAGGTCCAGAAGGAACAATTTAAAAATCAGAGGCATCCATGAATCTGTGCAGCAACAGGACCTGGGCCTCTATACTGCTACCTTGTTCAAATCTCTTGTACCAAGTCTTACGGATTTGGACATTACCATTGACAGGATCCATTGGCTACCTAAGCCATCTCACCTGCCGGACCATGTCCCTGGAGACGTAATACTCAGACTGCATTTCTTTCATGTAAAAGAACAACTAATGACCGTGATGAGAAAACAAGAGCAGATCCGTCTCAGTATTAAAACCTGCAATTTTTTGCAAACTTGTCGCAATATACTCTGCAAAAATGCAAAAGCCTAAACACCGTAAGGAAAGTATTACCCAATCATAAAATTGTATACAAGTGGGGATACCCCACAAAAATTACTATCACTAAGGGCAATAAAACCTACATGGTAACATCCCTTGAGAAAGGCATCGACCTTCTGAGAGAATGGGGTATTCTTCCTGACCCACAGGAGGACAATACTACCATTAATACTCTGCGTCGATGCCACTACCCATCACTGAACAAATTAGGATGGTTTACATTTGTTCCTAGTCTCTGACTAATAAAGTCTCCAGTGTTGAACTTATACCCCAATTACATATAACAGCACTATGTTGTCCTTGGGTATTTTTACCCCTAATACTCGTTACATTATTCAGGATGTAACAAAGTTAAACGTTACTATTTTCTTGTTTTTTCTTTGGTTTTCTCCTATGTTTTTTCTCTGTTTTTGTTCACCGTCCAAGGGATGTAAGCAGCTTAGCTCTACCAACACACCTACATCTTCGATAAAGGAAAGACAACCACCACCTCCATTGTGGAATTCTGATCTCACTGTGACCTCCAGGACTGAACAGTCTCAGCTTCATCAGTGGATGACCTCTTATATGATCTTCCCAAGTAAGTTCATAAAAATGCACACCACATCAAAAATATTCAATACTTGCAGACTAGGTTTTGGACTGGAGTTGAACATCTCAAATTCAAAACTTACCTCCTACAGTGTAGATGCCTATTACCATAGTATCCATCAATTCTGAGGGGCTCAATCACCCCATAAAATGCAAGTCACTGTGGAAAGAAGCACTTTTACATCAGGGTGATATACTCTGTGCTCAAGAGACTCACTTCACAGCCACACACCACCGAAATGCACCCATAAGAACTTCCCATATGTTTTCACTGCCAACGCAGACACAAAATCAAAAGGCATTTTAATAGCAATAAGAGATTCTATAGCATTTACTTTACACCTGGAAATTCGAGATCCTTTAGGCAGATATCTGATCCTGGTATGTGAACTGAACTCTTCACTGTACACACTGGTATCTGCTTATTCCCCAAATAAGCACCAAATTAATTTCTTTAATAAATGAATGCAGAAAGTCAGAAAATGTCAAAAAGGCCCAATTATAATGTGTGGGGATTTTAATATCACCCCCGATCCTGCAATAGATTCTACATCTAAATCTTCTCGCAACACACCTACATTTTTAACTTCCCTTCGCAAATATAATATGTTTGATGCATGGAGATGTCTTCACGCCAATGAAAGAGACATTACATTTTTCTCGGCTCCACAAAAGGTTTATACAAGAATTGATTTCTTTATAGTGGACCAACAGGTTTTACTAAATACTAAATCTGTTTCTATTAATTCAATAACGTGGTCAGACCACGCGTCCATAGTCCTTACTTTGGCGGATTCTGCTTCTCCTGGACCCAGCCCAATTTGGAAGATCAACACATTCTTATTACAGCATCAAGAGACTAAGGAACAGATCACTAACCATTTGACAATTTTTTTTAATGAAAATGCAGGTTCGGTACAGAGACCTTTAGTGTTATGGAATGTCCATAAAGCGTTCATGAGAGGCATCTTTATACAACTGGGTGCAAGGAGGAGGAGGCAGAGGCAGCAATGAACGACTAAACTATTAAATCAAATTTCAGATTTAGAAACCCAAAACAAACATAATTATTCCTCAAATACATCCCAAAAATTAACACAACTTAGATCTGACCTTAGAATACATTTACTGGAAAACTTTGAAAAAGCATCTAAGAGACTCAAAATGAATTATTATGTGAACGGGAATAAGGCAGGTAAACTCTTAGCTCAAAATCTTCAGGCTCATAGATACAAATCAAGAATGCCATTTGTAATTCACCCATCTACTCACCAAAAAGAATAATACCCACAAAAACTTGCAGATGCCTTTAGCCAATATTACGAAT
Source organism: Lithobates clamitans (assembly GCA_037952925.1). NCBI lineage: Eukaryota > Metazoa > Chordata > Amphibia > Anura > Ranidae > Lithobates > Lithobates clamitans. The sequence continues at coordinate 369,464 of JBBGZY010002515.1, read as the reverse complement.
CCTTATACAATTTAAAAGACAACCCATGCACCATCCAACCCACTCCTGATGCAATACATAACTTTTTAGAGAAATTATCCATACTAAAATAACCTTACAACAGATTCAATATCTTAATCAACCATTTACTGAAGCAGAAATACATACAACTATAGACTCTCTACCTATAAATAAATCTCCAGGACCCGACAGTTTTAGTGGCGAATATTACAAAGAGTTTAAATCCATACTTTCCCCCTTTTTGAATCAAATGTTCGGTACGGTAGCTGCCTCTACCTTTTTTCCTCCAGAGATGTTAGAAGCCTTGGTTGTGGCCTTGCCAAAGCTGGGGAAGGAGCCCACCTCTCCTCCAAACTTTAGGCCAATATCTTTATTAAATATTGATCTAAAATTATATGCTAAACTTATTGCTCTACGACTTGTGGATGTTCTGCCAGATCTTATTTACCCTAACCAAACAGGCTTTACAAAACATAGGCAAACATCAGATGCGACCAGGCGCATAATTAATATCATTCATATGGCAGGGGTGCACCGGAGGCCTTCTCTGCTCCTAGCATTGGATGCAGAGAAGGCCTTTAACCGCACGGCCTTTAATCGCACACATTGGACATACTTGGCCAGGGTATTGGGGGCTTTCGGATTCGAGGGTCATATCCTTTCTGCCATAATGGCTCTATACTCGAAACCGTCAGCCAGGGTCTATATGTCTGGTACTATCTCTAGGCCCTTTGCCATATCTAATGGTACAAGGCAGGGATGCCCTCTGTCTCCTTTAATCTTTAACTTATTGATAGAACCCCTGGCCATTTAAATCAAAATTCACCCAAACATAAAAGGTTTTCCTGTTGGCAATGATACTCATTCAATCAGTCTATTTGCAGACGACATTATCATGATAATGACTGAGGTGGACTCCTCCCTAGCAGCGGCGCATGAGGCATTAAGCTTGTTCAATAAAATCTCGTATGGGGCATGGCTTCGACATGCTGTAGAGTGGACGTGTCTCTCCTGAGCTCCGGCGCCGACACAGTTTTAGCAGCCTTTACCGACACACCAGAATCGCTAGAACACTGAGCAGAAATGCGGAAGAGATCCGGTAAGCCCCTAACTAAAAAGGGCACCTCCGTTGGCTCTATCAAGTGGTTCTTAGCTACGGAATGGATGGACTAGGCCGCTCACCTCATGGGGTGCTCCCTGGCGCAAGCTCTGCCTCCCACAACAGGCCTGAGCTTGGGCACTGTTCCCCTGTGTCTTCAGCCAGATCAGAGGGAGAGGAAAGCACAAGCAGACACTCGGGGGGTCGCAGCTTTGGTGAGTGACCTCCCTACTAAGACTGATCTTGCCTCTATGTTACTGAGCCTTGAGCAAGTTATTAAAAAAGAAGTATCCGCTGTACGCTCGGACCTCTCTCATGTGTTAGAGAGAGTGGAGGAATCTGGGCAGCGCTTAGATCGCCACGCGACCGCCATTAGGCTCCTGCAAACGACTACACGCCAACTTGCTATTGCTCACAGGATGACCCTTTACAAAATAGAGGACCAGGAAAATTGCAACAGGTGTAATAATATCTGGATTAGAGGTCTGCCAGAGACAACAAGGGATGATGATTTTCTCCCCTCTGTCCAAGGTATTTTTAATACCCTCCTAGGCCTTCCCATGGATAATCCCCTGAAGATTGACAGAGTTCACAGGGCTCTCCATCCCCATAATCTTTCTTCAGACATCCCGCGCGATGTCTTCTGCAGAGTGCACCACTACCCTGAAAAAAAATTGATTATGAAAAAGGCCAGGGATGCCACATCACTGGCCTTTGATGGAGCAACCCTCTCTTTCTATCCGGATTTGGCGAGTGAAACCCTCGAACGGCGCAGAGCCCTATGTCCCCTTACAGAGAAGCTACATGCAGCATCTGTCAACTACAGATGGGGCTTCCCAGCAGCCCTAATGGCAAGCAGAGACGGCAAAACGGCTGTTCTCCGGTTCCCAGAAGACCTGGAGAAATTTTGCATGGATCTGAACATATCACCGCTGGAGCTTCCTGGTTGGCAAGATGTCATCCCACCTTTACCCGGTAACTCTGCACCGAAATGGCAGAAGGTTGACCACAGGCACCTCACCTCTGCTTCTGGATCACCGCTGCAACCCAGCTAAATACTCAACCCGCTGCCTTCTGAATTTCACTCCTATCACCGGACGGTGATGGGCCTTTTCTCCCTGATTGTCTTTGTTCTATATCGGTCCTATTGGTCGGCCTCATTTACCTGTCTGTTTATATACCAGTTTACAAGTTATGGCTGCGCACCGGACGAGGTGAAATAAATGGACTAATTCCTGGACCTCCTGCTTCTTGCCAGGCACTCCATGCGGATGAAGATCTGGTAACGATTTTTTGTTTTTCTGCTTAGTGTTATTCTATTTTACTGCATTTAATCTTATGTTTTTATATAAGGTGTCGACGCCAGGGCATCGGGACACCACCTGTACTCCTCATGGAACTGGTATCTGGATGCCCTTGTTTCATTGCCCCCCCAGTTACAGGGGCTGCGTGGTCTTGTGTCCTCATGTTCCTGCCTTTTTGTGGGCTGTGGATGTGGGGATGCTGTATCTAATGTTTACCCTGTTTACACACTGCAGACTTATGCGTGCACTTGCAGTCACTCCCCCACAGTGGTTACCTTCCTCGAGATTTGATACTAACTTCTTTTCTCTTTTCTCCTTACTTTCTCTATCATTCTCAGCCTTTCGTTCCTTATCCCTGTCTCCCTACCTACCCATCCCCCTCTCCCCCTGCCTTGGGTCCAACTCCTTGCGATGACAGTGTTGTGGATCCATACTTCCGGTCCCCATGGCTACAGTAAATTTACTTTCTTTTAACGTTAGAGGCCTGCATGCCCCTGGAAAAAGGCATAACCTTTATAGAGAGCTGGGTCGCCTGTGGGGGGACATGATCTTCTTGCAGGAGACCCACCTTACTTATACTACCTTGGTAAAACTTTACTCGCAACAATACCCCACGTGGTATTATAGTATTTCGGATATACATAAAGCAAAAGGTGTGGCCATTGGGTTCAGCAGAGGAACCGCGTTTACACTGGAATCTATGTTGAGTGATCCACTGGGGCGCTTTTTATTTCTGAAGGGCACCCTGGGTAGTATGCCTTGTACCTTTGTGACTCTAAATTCTCCTAACCGTGATCTGGCAGGTTTCATAGCTTCCACGCTTAGGAAATTAAGAGACTTTTCCAGTGGGTGCGTTCTCCTTGCAGGTGACTTCAATACGACCCTGGAACCTGTTATAGACACCCCCAGAGGGAGCTCTAGCATGTCACATACACGTCTAAGATACATTCGCAAATGCTTACATGAATCCCAGTTAGTTGATACCTGGAGGGTTATGCACCCACGAGAAAGAGATTTTACACATTACTCTCAGGTTCACCAGACTTATTCTAAAATGGACCTGTTCCTTATTGACCATCACCATCTACCTGTATTAGTAAAATCGGCAATTGAAACGTCACCCATATCTGATCACGTATCGATCACGCTCACTGTTAAAATCCCGTCCATACCTCTTAAATCCACTAATTGGAAATTAAATGAAGAACTTCTAGCAGATGAAATTGATAAAAAAATGATAGGTGAAGAATTATCTCTTTACTTTAAGGAAAACTCACATCCTGATATCTCAACGGGGACACTATGGGAGGCCCATAAGGCCCATATCCGGGGCAAATTAATAGAATTGGGAGCTAGGAAAAAAAGGGAATGTACATTTCATCAGTCCAGGTTGCTCAACGAAATTAAAACGTTAGAACAACAACATAAAGCCACACAATCCCAGGTGATATTTCACACCCTGACGGAAAAGAGGGAAGAATTGAAATCTCTCATACATGTAGATCAAAAACAATGGGCCCGCTTTGTAGCTCAAGGTTTTTATGAATGGGGAAATAAACCAGGTAGGCTTCTAGCCCGTTCCTTACAGCAAAAGAAATCTGTCTCTTTCATAGCAAAAATTAAAAATTCCTCAGCGACTATGGTACACGACAAATATAGCTAAAGAATTTTGTGAGTTCTATCAACAATTATATCATGTCCAACATTCGATTGCTGAAAGGGAGGTTAAGATGTGACTCATTGGAGAATACTTAGAACGAGCAAACCTTCCTAGTCTCACCCCTGATATTTTAGCCTCATTAGAGGGAGAGTTTACCACCTCGGAGATACGCATAGCCTTAAAAGCCATGGCCAATGGTAAAGCTCCAGGTCCAGATGGACATACTGTGACCTATTATCGATCCTTCGCGGATGTATTACTGACTGACTATACTAACGCGACCTCTAAAGGTGGTAACCTCCACCCCGAGACTATTCATGCACACATTACACTCATCCCTAAACCTGGAAAAGATCCTTGTAACTGTGGTAGCTACCATCCCATTTCGCTGCTGAATATCGATGCTAAGTTATACGCCAAAGCCATAGCAAACAGACTTCTCGCACTGATCCCACAATGGATCTCAAAAGATCAAACAGGATTTATCCCGAATAGGGAAGCAAGGGACAACTCCCTTTGCACTCTCTCACTGATGGCACAGGTACGAGGAGCCTCCCAGCCCACCCTGTTACTTTCGACCGATGCTGAAAAGGCATTTGACAGGGTGGACTGGGAGTTCCTTATGGCAACATTGACCCATCTGGGCATTTGCCCATCCCTTAGAGCCCAAATTTCTGCACTATACAATCGTCCCGCGGCATAATTACATATTAATGGCACTTTGCGTGATCCCTTTACCTTACACAATGGCCAAGGCTGCTCCTTATCACCAATCTTATTTGCCTTATCATTGGAGCCTTTTCTGTCCATGGTAAGACATAACCCAAGTATTCACGGAATAGTCGTGGGTAAATCTGAACATAAATACACTGCATATGCGGATGATATTTTGTTTTATATTCAACAGCCCCTGATATCCCCTCCTAACCTCATGGCAGAATTCTCAACATATAGCAACATCTCCAACTTCAAAATTAATATGACCAAATCTGAGATTTTAAACCTTTCTGTCCCCTCATCTACTGTGACACAACTAAAATAAGCCTTTCCTTTTAGCTGGCAGTTGAGAAAAATGAAATATTTAGGTATTTTTCTCACTCCGAATCTGACCAATTTATTTTGCGCTAACTTTCTAAACACAATCAGATCTGACTTGCAGAAATGGTCCCAAATTGCTCACTCATGGATGGGGAGAATTGAAGTCGTAAAGATGAATATATTGCCCAGGGTACTGTTTTTATTTCAAATGATACCATACGGTATACCAGTAGGTTTTTTTATACTGCTAGGTTCCTTGGTGGGTAGATATGTATGGAACAGGAAAAGTCCTAGACTTTCTAGGTCACTTCTCATCAAACCCAAGAGAGAGGGAGGACTCGCACTACCATATTTTAAGAAATACTTTCGATCAATTGCCTTAAACAGAATATCTGACTGGAAATATCACAGAGACACTAAACTATGGGTATCCTTGGAAATAGAACTCTGTGGCACAGACCTCTTTACACAAATTTGGATACTGAAGAAATACAGAATCTGTCCCCTGCCACTTCTCCGCTAACATGTTCCTCCCTCATGATATGAGATTCCCTGTGTAAGACACATGAATGGCCTTATAATTCTCCCCTGCTGCCTCTCACCGGACATAACTACTTCCCCCCAGGAAATATTGACCCGGGGATCCATACGTGGAACTTTGGACCCAAGATCCTATTACACCAAGTGACTAACCCCTCAGGCTTATTGCCTCTATCCACGCTACTAGATACCCCCAACGGCTTTTGTGCATTCTCTCCCGAAACCCCTGAGACCCTTCTTGGATTTGACCCCTTTGATTGTCCTGTAGAGAAACCTATCTCCCACTTTTACAAAATCATGCTAACTTTGTCTTCCACTAGCATCCCTACCTTCATTCGTAACTGGGAACAGGATTTACAAAAAGAATTGACAATTCAAAGGTTCAACATTCTAATATTGGCCCACACCTCGTCTGGTGCATATGCAATGGCGGAAGTAAATTACAAATTATTGACAAGGTGGCACTATACACCTGTGGTCTTACACAAAACCTTTACACAAATTCCATTTACGTGTTGGAGAGGATGTGCGGAAAGGGCAACACATGCTCACATATGGTGGCTCTGTCCACGGATACGCCCGTTCTGGCTTACTGTCTTACACTGGTTCAAGGAAATACAAGGTTGGGAGGTCCCCAATGATCCGTGGTTTCTCCTATTTCACTGTACAGGTAAACCAACAGGACTGTATAAAAAGTCAATCACGCCACATCTACTTAATGCTGCAAAGGCACTTATTCCTCAATGCTGGAAAAAATCAACTATCCCCTCATTACGCCAATGGCTGGTGAAAGTAGATAATACCAATTACATGGAAGATATGACTAGAAACAAAACTGCCCTAGCGAAAAAAATATGGTTCTGTTGGTTAGCCTTTAAATTCACCACTGCCTACACGGAAATTATGTCTCAACCCGTGTAACATGTTAATAGATAAGAGTTTGCACAACTGAGTTTGGCTCGAGGCAGATATACCCTCTCCTCCTCCCGTCCCCTCACCTTCCCCCTTTTCATTTCCTTCTCTACCTTACGCTTTTTCACTTTGTCCCTCTCTCTTATTTCTATTTCCATTATACTTTTTAATGTACTCTATCTAAGATCATTTACTAAGAAACTGACACCGTCTGTACCTCTGAGATGATGTACATATGGATATTTCAGGTATACCGTTTCCGGTAGTGTACTCTATGCCTCGTTAAGAGATATATAGTTGATTTGTGGTATATATTTTTGATACACCCTGTTATTGCAAACCTTGTCGATTTATATGATCGGCACTGCCATGTATTGTAAAATGTTGTTAAAAGTTAAGAAACATAGTGTACACCTCTTTCTTTGTCATATTCAATGAAAACTAATTAAACAAAAAAATAAAAATAAAATCTCGTATTATAAAGTTAATGAAAATAAATCTTACATTTTAGGCCTGGAAATTGACAATACCACCAGTAATAAACTCCAATCACAATTTCCGTACAAGTGGACAACGGCAGGGATAAAATATTTAGCAATTACCCTAACAGAGGATACTAAAAACATTGCAGAGGCAAACTACACCCCTTATTTACTTGAATTAAACCAGAAATTACAAGCTATAAATAAAACAGAATCAACATGGTCTGTCCGTCTTGCGGCCTTTAAGATGATGCTATTTCCCCAATTTATTTATCTATTCAGAACCCTTCCAATATTAATTCTGGATAAATTCTTTGCCAGAACACAGTCCATGAATAATGAATTCCTTTGGCAGGGAAAAAAGGCCAAATTCGCATTTCAGAAATTGATTAAATTGATTAAATCTAGAGCAGTGGGTGGAGTAGGACATGTCCTTCTGAAGGATTACTATCTTGCAGCAATTTTAGCCCAGACAAAACATTGGGTTCCTGGAAACCATAGTTCAAGGTGGCAAGAATTGGAATCATTTCAGTCCCCTACTCGTAGATTACATGATCTGATACTGACTAGCAAATTTATACCACACCCCCCCTATAAGCTCTTACCCACAATGGAAGCTCCTATTTACACATGGAAAATATTCTTGAACACTCCTATGACTGACATCCCTTCACGATTCATTCCTCTTCCTATTACCGGCTTACAAATGCTTATACCAAATCTAAATATTAAACACTGGGAATCCAAAGGCCTTAAAACAACCGAAACCTTTATGTAGGCCCCGTGATTAAAACTTTTAGAGGAATACAGATTGAACATAACTTAGACTCCACGGAGTATTATACATAAATACAAATCTCACACTTATTATCCTCCATAGGTGACCCTAACACAAAGATCCCCTGGAGAACTTATCTATACCTCACCAACCCTATGACCTCTATCAAAGGCATATCCCTATTTTATAACTTGCTACACCAAAAATTAGTGTTGAGTAAATCACCCTCTATGGGGTGTTAAGGAAATAGATCTCAATATATCATTCACCATAGAACAATGGTAACAGGCAATTTCATCCACCTACAATGCCACTAGAAGCGTAAATCTATGGGAACTATATCAAAAGATACTGTTGAGGTGGTATCTAACCCCTACAAGACTAGCAGGATTTAATGCGCAAATATTCCCATTATGCTGGAGGAATTGTGGTCTAAGAGGCTCTAATAAACATGTTTTCTGGTCATGCCCACGGCTGAGAAAGTATTGGCTTGATATTTTTAGTCTCCTAAAGCATATCACCAAAACCCCATGTCCAACCACTTCTAGTATAGTTATATTATCGTTAGGAATAGACACATTACCTCACTCTATGAGAAACATAGTTGTTCAAGTCCTTACTAGCACTCGTCTTGAAATAAGAAGGCGATGGTTAAAAACTGAAACACCGACACTTAGAGATGTGATTAGAACCACCAACCTCCACATCTCATATGAACTTATGTTTGCTGCTTCCCAAGGCAAATACGTATCCGGAAGTCTGACTTGGAAACCATGGATAGATTGGTATCAAAAATATGATAATACTTGAACACTTCACACTATGTTCAACAATCCACTACAACACCACAAACTAAAAATACACATAAAACACTGATAGGTGCTGTTCATCCCAAAAATACACCTAGTTTTAGCAACCCCCCCACCCACCCTATACCAGTTACCTTTCTGTAATTGAGACGGTTTCTTTTCAATTTTTTTCAACACAGTTAACTATTCATAGAGTTGGATTATAACATTAGAATGAAACGCGCAGCCTGGCTGATAGAAGGGTAATAGAGATAGGTATAAACTGAATGGTGACACGATCTCCCACTAGGGCACAGAATGTTCTCAAAGGGGTGCCAGGAGGGAGGTGAAGCATACTATTAAATGTACCTAAACTTATTCTGTTTATCTACTATGCATATATACCCTGTTTGTGATTCACCTAAGAAATCCATACGAATATTTCTGTAACGGTTTTACAATGTTAAAATTTATATAAGAGATGCTACCTGGAAAGTACTGGTTTTACTTGTTTTTTCCTGTTACTATAAAAACTTTCTTCTCAATAAAAATGTATTGAACTTAAAAGGTGCCATGCAGTGCTTCAGCTGATGTGTTTAGGGGACAGGAACCACACTGGAGCAGAGATTCTTGCAGCTCTGCAGGGACAGGCCCAGAGGTGGTTGACACCACACCAGCTGGAGCCAAGAATGATGGTGTCCGATAATGGCTCAAACCTCCTGTCTGCCCTTAGACAAGGAAAGTTGACACATGTGCCATGCCTGGCACATGTCCTCAATTTGGTGGTGCAGCATTTCCTAAGTACCTACCCAGGGTTGTAAGATGTACTAAAGCAGGCCAGTAGTTATTTCAGGTGGTCATACACAGCCAGTGCTTGGTTGGCTGAAATTCAGCAGGAATTCCACCTGCTCGAAAACCGCCTGATTTGTTACATGCCTACTAGGTGGAACTCAACTTTGGGAATGCTGCAGCAGTTATACATGCAGCAGATGGCCATCAACGAGTACCTGTGCCAGTACGACACGAAGACAGGCACAGGCCGCCTCGGCTTTTTTCCCCACATCAATGGCTGATCATTAAGGATGTATGCACTGTATTGTCACCATTTGAGGAGGACACAAGGATGGTGAGCAGTGACAGTGCATGCATCACCGACACAAACCCTGTTGTGTTCCTGCTGGAGCAGACTCTGCATGGCATTATGGACAGGGCACTGGAGGCAGATCAGCAGGAGGAAGAGGAGAACTTCCTTTCCTCTCAAGGCCCACTTTATGCAGACACCATCATTCCTATGTCAGGGAACACACAGGAGGAAAGAGGGGAGGAGGATGAGGAGGAGAATTCTGGCACTTTCATAGGCTTCGAAGAAGTGGAAGACATGCATCAAACTCTGTAAGCAATAGCATTCCAACCCCAGGACCCTTGAGACTGTGGCTGGGAGGATTCTCTGTATCTCTGCAGGACTTCGAGGCTGCCTAGCTTTGAGAGTGTTCAATCATTTCATCTGGAAGTATGTTTTTGGTATAGGTTTCATGAGCATGATTAACACCCAAAGACCAATTTTTCTGTACCTGTTTGACAGGTGCATATCATTGCAATTTTTTACAGCAAGGTCAATTCTTGCTTTCATCAAGAGTACCTCTATAGGGTTACGGTGGGAAGGCGCTACCGACACCCAAAGATCAATTGTTCTGCACCTGTCAAACAGGTGCATACCATTGCAATTTTTTACAGCAAGGTCAATTCTTGCTTTAATCAAGAGTACCTCTATAAGGTTACAGTGGGAAGGCACCACCAACACCCAAAGACCATTTTTTCTGCAACTGTTTGACAAGTGCATATCATTGCAATTTTTACAGCAAGGCCAATTCTTGCTTTCATCAAGATTACATCTATAGGGTAATTTTTACGCAACCGTTACTTCTATCCAAAGTGACATCAGAATGTATCCAAAAAATATCTAATCTTGTTCCCAGTGCACTACATTAGGGCTTCATTATACATACTGGCTCCCCAACTGTTGCTGTGCAAAATAAAGGCAGCTTACGGGGAAAATGTCATTTTTTTTGCTTTATAAATGCAATTATTGCTGCAGCAGATTCTAGACATGGTACAGATCTGCCACTTTACAGGTAGACTAAGGGAACCCCCAGGCACTATATTGGAAGGAATGTTTCATTTATGCTTTCACTTAAAAAAAAAAAAAAAATACTCATTTAAAAATTATGTTTTTCACAAACTTTTTTTTTTCTATTGATATATGTCCCCCAGGGCAGGACCCGGACCCCTATAACCATTGTATGCCCAATTACTTGCATATAAGCCTTAAAAATGAGCACTTTTGTTTTTTGATGTTCAGGCCCCATTGGAATTAATGGGGTTCATTGTTCATGTCCGAACATTTGCGGTGTTCAAAAGTTCTGGTGTGAACCGAACAAGGGTCCGTTTGGCCCATCCCTAGTCAGGACGTCTGGCGTCCTTTAAAATGCTCATCCTTTCTCAGATCCTTTACCTCTTCAGAACAATAGTAACTCCCTTTTCAGCAAAGCAATTACTGAAAAGGTTTGTATGGCAGGGTAAAAGAGCGAGGTGCGCATACCCACTTATTTTTTTAATAAAGATGAGCAGGTGGTATGAAAATACTGGACATACAAGTGAGGACAAAAGTATTTGATCCCCTGCTGATTTTGCATGTTTGCCCACTGACAAAGACATGATCAGTCTGAAATTTTATTGGTAGGTTTATTTTAACAGCGAGAGATAGAATAACAACAAATATACAGAAAAATGCATTTCAAAAAAGTTATTAATTGATTTGCATTTTAATGTGTGAAATAAGTATTTAATCCCCTATAGACATGTGCGGTTTGTTTCGTATGAATCAAAAATTCGTATGAATTTCCAAAAATTAGTTCATTTGGAAGCATCTGAAATACAAATTTCTTTGCTTCCGAATTGTATATGAAATACAAAATTTCGTTGACGAATTTTGGATCCAAATTCCATTATGATGGAAACGTGACTGGTGTTTTGTTAAACAATCAGAGTTTTTTTTCTGCTGCTGAGTGAGGGTTGGGAAAATTACCTTTTTTAATATGGGAGTGGGAGACTAGTACTGGTAGTCGATGGGAGATTCAGAATCGGACAAAATAAGAATGGTTGTTAATATTGTTTTATTATTGTCATAATAATTACGATTATTCGTTATGATGAAGTTAAAAACCCAGCACAGCACAGCACAGCACAGGGATGGTGAGAGCCCCCCATAATGAGCACAACAGGGGTACAGCCCCAGGAGGAAGTCAGCACAGCACAGGGATTGTGGGAGCCCCTCATAATGAGCACAGCAGGGGTACAGCCCCAGGAGGAAGTCAGCACAGCACAGGGATGGTGGGAGCCACTCATAATGAGCACAGCAGGGGTACAGCCTCAGGAGAAAGTCAGCACAGCACATGGATGGTGGGAGCCCCTCATAATGAGCTCAGCACAGGGATGGTGGGAGCCCCTCATAATGAGTACAGCAGGGGTACAGCCCCAGTAGGAAGTCAGCACAGCACAGGGATGGCGGGAGCCCTCATAATGAGCACCGCAGGGGTACAAACCCAGGAAGTCAGCACAGCACAGGGATGGTGGGAGCCCCTCATAATGAGCACAGCAGGGGTACAGACAAAGGAAGTCAGAACTGCCAGCACAGGGATGGTGGGAGCCCCTCATAATGAGCACAGCAGGGGTACAGCCCTAGGAGGAAGTCAGCACAGCAAACGGATGGTGGGAGCCCCTCATAATGAGCATACTGAGTGGACGAATGCCATATTGAGAAAGGTATTTTTTGCTTTTTTAATTCAACATAATGAACGTTCCTAATTGTTACGAAAGGTTAATGAAAATTAGTATTTCGTATGAATCCACATTGAATTTCGGACACAAATTATGGAATATGAATTAACGGCTAATACGAAACGGAACAAAACAAAACTAATTTATTGACAGTGCACATGTCTAATCCCCTATCAATCAGCAAGATTTCTGACCCCAGGTGTTTTCTATACAGGTAACAAGCAGAGATTAGGAGCACTCTCTTAAAGGGAGTGCTCATAATCTCAGCTTATTACTTTTATAAAAGACAGCTGTCCACAGAAGCAATCAATCAATCAGATTCCAATCTCTAAACCATGGCCAAGACCAAAGAGCTGTCCAAGGATGTCAAGGACAAGATTGTAGATCTACACAAGGCTGGATTGGGCTACAAGACCCAAGGATGCCAAGCAGCTTGGTGAGAGGGTGACAACAGTTTGTGATTAGGGATTGGCCGAACGCCCCTCTGTTTGGTTCACATCCAGAACATGTGAACAGGCAACAAATTGGTTTGAACACGCGAACACCGTTAAAGTCTATGGGACACGAACATGAAAAATCAAAAGTGCTAATTTTAAAGGTTAATATGCAAGTTATTGTCTTAAAAAGTTTTTGGGGACCTGGGTCCTGACCCAGGGGACATGTATCAATGCAAAAAAAAGTGTTAAATACTGCCATTTTTTCAGGAGTAATGATTTTAATAATTCTTAAAGTGAAACAATAAAAGTGAAATATTCCTTTAAATTTTGTACCTGGGGGGTGTCTATAGTACGCCTGTAAAGTAACGCATGTTTTCCGTGTTTATAACAGTCCAAGAGCAAAATGACATTTCTAAAGGAAAAAAGAGTCATTTAAAAATGCTAGCGCTAGTGCCAGCTATTAATGAATTGTCGGTCCCGACACTACACATAAAAGTCTTTGAAAGTCATTAAAAAATAAAAAAAAAATATGTGGGGGTTCCCCAAAATTCCATTATCAGGCCTTTCAGGTCTGGTATGGATATTAAGGGGAACTCCGTGCCAAAACTAAAAAAAAATGGCGTGGGGGTTCCCCCCAAAAATCCATACCAAATCCAATTCTCAGGAATTCTGTGTTGCATCAGAGGGGGGCGGGGTCGCCCGTACACATCACTGGGAAACCCCGGCATTTCCCCTTGCCAGAGGGGGCGGGGTCACGTGATGGGTGACCCTGCCCTCGGCTACATAAAAGCTGTCAAGCTAGTGCCATGTCATTGGCTGGGTGCCTCTGGTGGAGGCAGGATCCTGTGCATGTTCCTCGCTGGAGTCGCTGGAGATCATCCATTGCTGGAGATTGAGAATTGGATTACATCTCAGGAGTAGGAGTATGGATTTATTGGATTACGTCGCTGGAATCTATTTTTTTTTTTTTTTTAATAAAGGACTTGTCCCAAGCCGTCTCCTGTGGTTTTTTTACATTTTGACACTTTCTTTTTCTGAAATGGTAGGGGCATGTGGCCTGGTAAGGTTGCGTGCTCGGATAAGAGTCTGGTGTGGATTTTTGGGGGAACCCCACGCCATTTTTTTTAAATTTTGGCACGAAGTTCCCCTTAAAATCCATATCAGACCTGCACGGTCTGGTATGGATTTTGGGGGGGAACCCCACGCCATTTTTTTTTTATTTTGGTGCGGAGTTCCCCTTAATATCCATACCAGACCTGAAGAGCCTGGTAATGGAATTTTGGGGGACCCTCATATGCATTTTTTTTTATTTTTCAATGACTTTCAATTACTTTTATGTGTATTGTCGGGACCGACAATTCATTAATAGCCGACACTAGCGCTAGCACTTTTAAATTACTTTTTTTTCCCTTTAGAAATGTCATTTTGCTCTCGGACTGTTATAAACATGGGAAACATGCGCTACTTTACAGGCATACTATAGACACCCCCCGGGTACGAAATTTAAAGGAATATTTCACTGTTATTGTTTCACTTTAAGCATTATTAAAATCACTGCTCCTGAAAAAACGTACATTTTTAAAACTTTTTTTGCATTGATACATGTCCCCTGGGTCAGGACCCAGGTCCCCAAACACTTTTTATGACAATAAATTGCATATTAACCTTTAAAATTAGCACTTTAGATTTCTCCCGTAGAATTTTAAAGGGTGTTCCGTGGCTTTTCGAATTTGCTGCGGACACCCCAAATTGTTTGCTGTTCGGCGAACGGGCGAACAGGCGAACAGCCAATGTTCGAGTCGAATTCATGTTCGACTTGAACAGATAGCCCATCCCTATTGGTGATTATTCACAAATGGAAGAAACATAAAATAACTGTCAATCTCCCTTGATCTGGAGCTCCATGCAAGATCTCACCTCGTGGGGTTTCAATGATCATGAGAATGGTGAGGAATCAACCCAGAACTGCATGGGAGAATCTTGTCAATGATCTCAAGGCAGCTGAATGATTCAGAGGAGAACTGGGTGAAAGTGTTGTGGTCAGAATCAGATGAGACCAAAATCAAGCTCTTTGGTATGAACTCAACTCGCCATGTTTGGAGGAGAAGGAATGCTACCTTTTCTGCTAAGGGGACAGAACAACTTCACTGCATCAAAGACATGATGGTTGGGGCCATGTACCGTCAAATCAGAGAACCTCCTTCCCTCAGCCAGGGCATTGAAAATGGATCGTGGATGGATATTCCAACATAACAATGACCCAAAACACATGGCCAAGGTCACAAAGGAATACTGCAAGAAGAAGCACATTAAGATCCTGGAGTGGCCTAGCCAGTCTCCAGACATTAATCCCAAGGAAAATAGGTGGGGGAGCTGAAGGTTCCAGTTATCAAACATCAGCCTCAAAACCTTAATGACTTGGAGAGGATCTGCAAAGAGGAGTGGGACAAAATCCCTCCTGAGATGTGTGCAAACCTGGTTGCCAACTACACGAAATGTCTAACCTCTGTGTTTGCCAACAAGGGTTTTGCCACCAAGTACTAAGTCATCTTTTGCGAAGGGGTCAAAAACTTAGTTCACTAATTAAAATGCAAATCAATGTATAACTTTTTTGAAATGCGTTTTTTTCTGTATTTTTTTTTTTGTTATTCTGTCTCTTACTGTTAAAATAAACCTACCATTTAAATTATAGACTGATCCTTTCTTTGTCAGTGGCCAAACGTACACAATTAGCAGGGGATCAAATACTTTTTTCCCTCACTGTAAGGGACTACTATTTGGTGACCCGCTTAGACCAGCTCAGACACTGGTTTTCTCCCTTAAACCCTCTCCCTTGAAGGATGATTGAGCGTTCCTTGGCTCCAGCCTTGGATTTTCGCTCCTTCTCACTTGCGGACTTGTGGCAACTGCTAACACTAAAAGACCGATCCCCTCTGATTAGGGCTTCCCTGCTAGCCTTTCACTATGACACATGAATTTATCACTCTGACACTGGGGTACATATCTCCATTGAGATGATACATTGTCTTATACCGCATATTAACCTTCCCCTGGATAGCTAGGGGAATTAAGGTTCTTGATGACATTCTGTACAATGGCACACATATATTAGAGATGCTGAGGGATAGATTCAAGCTGACATATGCAGACTTCTTTACCTATTGTAGAATACAGCACCTCCTAAAAAGCACCACTCCCCCAGAGATTGGCTTACCCAACCAGCTCCTGGACTTCTATTCCCACCTTCCACCAAAGGTAAGGGCATTTCTCTTATTTATAATATCTTCCAGGCGAAACTAGTTCTCGTTAAGATCAAACCTTTCAAACAGTACGGGGAAGTCGATAAGGCTACACACTGTACAACATTGGGAGCTGAACTAAAAAATCTTACACCTCATCATCTGGCCCAAATCCCTCCTTCTCACTCACCCCTCTGTTGGCGGGGTTGTGGTCAAACAGGCAATCTTATCCACATTTTTTGGTCATGCAAATGTATTGTGGTCTTCTGGAGAAAAACTTTGAAATAATCTTAGATGTGACAGGAATACTAATGCCACCAGTCCCCCACTTAGCCATTCTTAATCTGGGTATTGATAGTTTCCCCAGTTACCTTTTCATGATAGTCACTCCCATACTTATTGCTGCCGAATCCCGATTGCAAAGCAATGAAAAGCACAACTTGACCCAAACCCCTCAGAAGTTGTAGCGCTTACTAAGCTCCACCAATCATATGAGCAGCATGGAATTGGCAAATTGTGCGCTTTGACTCTTTATAGAACTTTTGGACCACATGGGTTAATAGGTCTGAAGAAGAGGGGATACCCCACTAAATGCTTCAGTTTTGTTTTGACTTTTCATTCCACAATTGATACTGGTGCGTGGACCATGCTGGGTGGAGCATCTGGTGGACTTTATATTTTGCTTCACACATTTATGTCATTTGTGAGCATAATTTATACATTTTTGCAATAATTTTTATTGTTTTTTCAAAAATTGTATGGAATAACAAACATTTGAAGAAAAATAAGAAAAACAGGAAAAACAAAATACAAAGTACAGAGTGCAAAGAATTCCATTACAGCTTAGAAACAACTTCATTATATAATCTAGTGTGAAAACTTCACTTACTCCTTTTCCATATACTCCATGACTTGGCAAAGGTGGCGTATTGCAGGGCATTCATTCCCAGGAGGCGTTCAAAGGTATGATTTTGGTCCATCATCTTCACCATGTCAGAGAGGTTGGGGATGAGATTAGATTTCCAATTTCATACCATTAAGAGACAGGCTGCAAGCAAAATTTGGGTAACCACAGATCGGAACTCTGCTGGATATAGATCTATTCCAATGTTGAGTATGGCTAAGGCAGGGCTGGGTTTTTTAAGTATCCCAGTACAATGGGCGAGTAATTGAAAGACTTGTTTCCAAAAGCTGGTGAGATTGGGGCATCCCCAGATGGTGTGGAGAAGGTTGCCTACCTGTCCACAACTATGCCAGCATAAGAGGGATAAGGAAGGAGAAAAGTTGGCCACTCTAGCTGGGGTATAATACCATCTATTGGTAATTTTTAGCGCTAACCCTGAGTGGTTATTGCAATGAAAGGCTTTAAAAATTTATTTTATGGCAGTTTGCCATTGAGAGGGAGTGATAGGGATATGGAGGTCTCATTCCCATAGTAGCATAGCTTTGGTTTTACTAAATGTAAGCTTATCCTGGAGGCAGTGGCGTAGCATGGGTTGTCAGCACCCGGGGCAAGGCAAGTAATTTGCCCCCCCCCCTAAACTGCAGACTTTTAGCTATCCCTGAGTCCCTTCAAATACAATAGTACTGACCTACCTGATTCCTATACTGACCACTACACTGAGAACTACACTGTCCACTACACTACATTGTCCACTACACTGACCACTATACTATACTGTCCACTATACTACACTGACCACTATACTATACTGTCCACTATACTACACTGACCACTATACTGACCACTATACTACACTATACTGACCACTATACTACACTACACTGACCACTATACTACACTGTCCACTATACTACACTACAGTGACCACCATACTACACTACACTGTCCACCATACTACACTGACCACTATACTACACTATACTGACCACTATACACTATACTACACTATACTGACCACTATACTACCCTACACTGTCCACTATACTACACTGACCACTATACTACACTATACTGACCACTATACTACACTACACTGACCACTATACTACACTACACTGTCCACTATACTACACTATACTGACCACTATACTACACTACACTGTCCACTATACTACACTGACCACTATACTACACTATACTGACCACTATACTACACTGACCACTACACTATACTGACCACCATACTACACTGTCCACTATACTACACTGACCACTATACTACACTGTCCACTACACTGACTACTACACTACACTGTCGACTATACTACACTATACTGACCACTATACTACACTGACCACTATACTATACTGACCTCCATACTAAACTACACTATACTAAACACTATACTATACTACACTAACCACTATACTACACTATACTGACCACCATACTACACTGTCTGTTATACTACACTGTCCACCATACTACACTGTCCACCATACTACATTATACTGACCACCATACTACACTATACTGACCACCATACTACACTGTCCACTATACTATACTGTCCACTACACTACACTGACCTCCATACTAAACTACACTATACTGACCACTATACTACACTAACCACTATACTACACTACACTGACCACTATACTACACTGTCCACTATACTGACCACCATACTACACTACACTGACCACTATACTACACTACACTGACCACCATACTACACTATACTACACTGACCACCATACTACACTACACTGTCCACTACACTATACTGACCACTACACTAAACACCATACTAACCACTATACTACACTGACCTCCATACTAAACTACACTATACTCACCACTATGCTAACCACTATACTATACTACACTAACCACTATACTGTCCACTATACTACACTATACTGACCACCATACTACACTGTCCACTATACTACACTATACTGACCACCATACTACACTATACTGACCACCATACTACACTACACTGTCCACTATACTACACTGACCTGCATACTAAACTACACTATACTATACTACACTATACTGACCACCATACTACACTGATCACTATACTGACCACCATACTACACTGCACTACACTGTCCACTATACTACACTATACTGACCACTATACTGTCCACTACACTAAACACCATACTAACCACTATGCTAACCACTATACTATACTATAATACACTATACTGACCACCATACTATACTGACCTCCATACTAAACTACACTATACGGACCACTATACTACACTGTCCACTACACTGACCACCATACTACACTACACTGCCCCCCATACTGTCCACTACACTACACTGACCTCCATACTAAACTACACTATACTATACTACACTATACTGACCACCATACTACACTGATCACTATACTACACTGTCCACTATACTGACCACCATACTACACTACACTACACTGTCCACTATACTACACTATACTGACCACTATACTGTCCACTACACTAAACACCATACTAACCACTATGCTAACCACTATACTATACTATAATACACTATACTGACCACCATACTATACTGACCTCCATACTAAACTACACTATACGGACCACTATACTACACTGTCCACTACACTGACCACCATACTACACTACACTGCCCCCCATACTGTCCACTACACTACACTGACCTCCATACTAAACTACACTATACTAACCACTATACTATACTATACTACACTGTCCTGCCTACAGTCTCTCTCTCTCTCGCCGCCGCCACCCCCCCCCGGCCAGTAACAAGACTCTCACTCACCTTTTTATCCTGGCTGCATCGATCCGGATGAAGAGGAGAAGACATCGGCGGCTCACATTCTTCTCTCCCCCGCGCTCTGGCTGCTGCCATGTTCAGTATCCAGCGCCCTGTGATTGGGCGTATGGGGGGTCATGTGCGGAGGCGGGACTTCAGGAGAGATCGAGGCCAGCCCTACGCCTCACATGACCCCCATACGCCCAATCACAGGGCGCCGGACACTTAACATGGCGGCCGGAGCCCGGGGACACAGGATCGAGAAATTAGGAGGAGGCAGCCAGTGACACATACTGGCGCCCCCCTAAATCTCGCTCCCGGGGCCACGGCACCCCCTGCACCCCCCACGCTATGCCACTGCCTGGAGGGTAGAGTAGAGAAAGGAGATACCTCTAATGTTGGGCTTAACTTGGGTGAAGAAGTTCCAGGCTTTAGGAGGGAGATTTAGTTTGGGAGGGGGATGTTTAGCAAGGAAGTGAAGTATCCTAAGACATGTGAATTTTAGTTGGGCAGGTGTGCCATACTTTTGTTCCAATTCTTCCAATTTAAGGAGGATGTCCCCATTCAGGAGGTCAGATACTTCTGATATACCATATCGGGTTAGAGCTTTAGTAAAAGGAGACGGAATTAGGGTCTCAGCGATATGTATTGGAAGTAGGAGGGTAGTGGGTGCTCCTTTTTCCAATTTGCAGGAGTTAAGGTGCCTCCATGCCAATAAAGAAGCCTGCATTGGCAAGGGTAGAGGTGAAATTCATTTTCCTCACCAGCTGTTGCTCAGGAGGAACAGGTATAGGTCTCTGTTGGGGTGGTACAGGATTCCTGTAATTCTACCCAAGGAGAGTGGTTATTGTAGCGAAACCAGTGTTTAAGTTGATCTAGTACAGTAGCCCAATAGTAGTCTTTTAGGTTCAGAAGACCTGCACCACCTATAGATTTGTGTTTGATCAGGCCTGACTGTGGGCATCTGGCCCTTTTCCCTTGCCATAAAAACTTCTGAATAGTACCCGACATGGCTTTGAAGTAATGGTTTGGTATGGGTATGGAGAAGGATCTAAACAAGTATAATATTTGAGAAAGAATATTCATTTTTAGAGCTGCTAGCCTGTCATACCAGGATAATTCGAATTGTGTTAGATGTTGGAGCTCCTTTTCAATTTTAGAAACCAAGGGTTTCTAGTTGGATGAGACTAGAGACTTACTAGAGGCTGTGAGGGTAAAGGTATTGAATCCCCTGTAAACTCCACTTGAATGGGAGTTGAGATTGGAGCTTACCTTTCGTGGCTTCTGTGATCTCCAGATGTAGGATGAAAGATTTTGAAACGTTAACCTTATAGTATGATATTTGACTGAAATCCATCAAGGTTGGAAATATTGGGGTAGGGATTGCTCAGGGTTGGTAAGGATAAGGATGATGTCATCTGCGAAGAGGTTGATTTTATGGAGAGATTTGTGGATATCAAAGCCCTTGATATGTGGGTTTGAGCGAATGGCTTCAGCCAGTAGTTCGATCATTAAGTTGAAGATTGTAGGCAAAAGTGGACAGCCTTGTTGGGTACCATTCGATATAGTGAAGGCCTTGGACAGTAAACCAGAGGCATTGACTTGCGTGGGTAGATTTGAATATAGCGCTAAGATAGCAGACAATATAGATCCATTGAAACCAAACTTAGTTAAGATCATAGACATGTATGTCCAATGTACGATATTGAACGCCTTCTCTGCATCAATCGACGGCAGGGTGGCTTTGGCCAATTATAGCTCAGTGGGTTTAGAACACGCCCCACACTATATAAGGCAGCCTGCACGGCGGCCCTGTGTAGTGTGTTCCGGCGTGCTTAGAAAGAGGGAGAGACAGTGTTATTTCATTTGAGTTAGCTAGATTAGGCAGGACAGTCAGTGAGTTAGCTGCACTTATAGTGTATTGTGTATATATATGCATCCCAGGTGTTGTATATATATATATATATACACTGTATTCAGTAGACATGTGCATTCAGTTTCGTTTCGAAACTCGGACAAATTTTTCATTATTCGCAAATTCGGATGCATCCGAATTTCCGAATTACAAAAGTAATGAATTTAAACGAATCCGAAAAAAAGAACGAATACGAATCGAATTTGGAAACATATTCGAATTGAATTCGAAAACATATTCAAATTCGAAAACAAATTCAAATCGAATTCGAAAACATATTCGAATAGAATTCAAAAACATAATCGAATTTGAAAACAAATTCGAATCGAATTTAAAAACAAAAGAAATCGATTTTCTAAAAAATACAATAAAATAGAATATAAAATCATAAAGCAATAGAATACATATATATAATATTTTCTTTATTCTGTTTTATTGTTTTTCTATGCTTTTCTTTTCTTTTCTATTATATAGATTATATACTATTCTATAATAGTCTTTTCTATTCAAATTCAAATTTATTCTATACGAAATTCAAAACATGGCTTCTAAATATCGAATTTGGTATAGAATGAATTTGAATTAGAATAGAAAAGATTTAAATAGAAAAGAATAGACTAGAAATTCGAATATTATATAGAATTAAATCGATATATATATCGTATTTATCGGCGTATAACACGCACCGGCGTATAACACGCACCCCAAGTTTAGGAGGGAATTTTAAGGAAAAAAAACTTTTAGGAGGGAAGTTGAAGGGAAAAAAAAACTTACATTTAAATGCCCATCATTGCAGCCTTCTCAGTGCAGCCTTGCCCCAGTGCACCCATGTCAGTGCAGCCTTGTCAGTGCAGCCTTGTCAGTGCAGCCTTCCCCAGTGAAGCCTTCCCCAGTGCAGCCTTCCCCAGAGCAGCCTTGTTAGTGCAGCCTTGTCAGTGCAGCCTTCCCCAGTGCAGCCTTGCCCTAGTGCAGCCTTGTTAGTGCAGCCTTCCCCAGTGCAGCCTTGTTAGTGCAGCCTTCCCCAGTGCAGCCTTGTTAGTGCAGCCTTCCCCAGTGCAGCCTTGTCAGTGCAGCCTTCCCCAGTGCAACCTTCGATCCTGTGATCCCCTGCCATACTGGGCTTCAAAATCGCCGACCGCGATTTGAAAATGGCGCCAAAATACACAGAGCCGGTCCTCGGCTCTTCTCGGCGGCTCTCGTTCACTTTCGGCTCCACTCGTAGTCCCGCCCGGGATGGGCATGACTGTGAGCGGAGCTATCCGAATCTAGCCGAGTACACTCGGCTAGGTTCGGGCCGCGTTCGAGTGAAGCCGAAAGTGGCCGAGAAGAGCCGAGGACTAGATCTGTGTATTTCGGCGCCGGCCGCGCCATTTTCAAATCGCGGTCGGCGATTTTTTAGATCTGGCAGCTCAGGATCGCAGGGGATCAGCGTATAACACGCACCCGCGATTTTCACCTGATTTTAAGGGGAAAAAAGTGCATGTTATATGCCAATAAATACGGTATATATTATTTTTTTCTATGCTGGTCTATGATTTTTCTTTGCTATTCTTTTCTATTATTTTCTATTTTATTCTAATCTTTTCTATTTGAATGCAAATTCATTCTATACGAAATTCGAATTTCAGAAAATGGTTATATAGAAATAGAATGAAATCGAATTCTAATAGAAAAGACTAGAATAGAAAAAACAATAGAACAGAATAGGAAAAAAAATATATATATATATATATATATATATATATAAAACATCTTCCGGAATTGGAATTTGGTACAGAATGAATTTGAATTTTAATAGAAAAGATTAAAATGGAATATATTATATTTTTTTCTATTCTGTTCTATTGTTTTTCTATGCTATTCTTATTTTCTATTCTATTCTAATCTTTTCTATTGGTTATCTATAGTTTACTTTTTAAAATTTGGTCAAATTTTTTCGAATGCGGTAGAATTTTTTCGAATTCGAATACGAAACTAAACGTATCCCAAAAACGAATGTAACTAATGCAACTAATTTAACTAAACGAATTTAGTTAAATAACGAATCGAAACGAAATGAAACTAAATGAATTTTTTCATCCTGCACATGTCTAGTATTCAGTTTAGCTAGATCCGTTTCTGTTATCTACTAGGCAGGCTTGTCTTGTTACAGTATTTACAGCTACCTAAAGAAAATTGCTGATGTTCTTTTGTAGGGATGAGCTTCGAGTTCGAGTCGAACTCATGTTCGACTCGAACATTGGCTGTTCGCAAGTTCGCCGAACACCGAACAATTTGGGGTGTTCGCGGCAAATTCGAATGCCGCGGAACACCCTTTAAAAGTCTATGGGAGAAATCAAAAGTGCTAATTTTAAAGGCTTATATGCAAGTTATTGTCATAAAAAGTGTTTGGGGACCCGGGTCCTGCCCCAGGGGACATGTATCAATGCAAAAAAAAGTTTTAAAAACGGACGTTTTTTCAGGAGCAGTGATTTTAATAATGCTTAAAGTCAAACAATAAAAGTGTAATATCCCTTTAAATTTCGTACCTGGGGGTGTCTATAGTATGCCTGTAAAGGGGCGCATGTTTCCCGTGTTTAGAACAGTCTGACAGCAAAATTACATTTTGAAGGAAAAAACTCATTTAAAACTACCCGCGGCTATTAATGAATTGCCGGTCCGACAATACACATAAAAGTTCATTGATAAAAACGGCATGGGAATTCCCCACAGGGAAACCCCGAACCAAAATTTAAAAAAAAAAAATGACGTGGGGGGGTCCCCCTAAATTCCATACCAGACCCTTCAGGTCTGGTATGGATATTAAGGGGAACCCCGGCCAAAATTTAAAAAAAAAATGACGTGGGGTTCCCCATAAATTCCATACCAGACCCTTCAGGTCTGGTATGGATTTTAAGGGGAACCCCGCGCCAAAAAAAAAAAAAAAAAACGGCGTGGGGTTCCCCCAAAGATCCATACCAGACCCTTATTCGAGCACGCAACCTGGCAGGCCGCAGGAAAAGAGGGGGGGCGAGAGTGCGCCCCCCCCCCCTCCTGAACCGTACCAGGCCACATGCCCTCAACATTGGGAGGGTGCTTTGGGGTAGCCCCCCAAAACACCTTGTCCCCATGTTGATGAGGACAAGGGCCTCATCCCCACAACCGTGGCCGGTGGTTGTGGGGGTCTGCGGGCGGGGGGATTATCGGAATCTGGAAGCCCCCTTTAACAAGGGGACCCCCAGATCCCGGCCCCCCCCTGTGTGAAATGGTAAGGGGGTACTTACCCCTACCATTTCACTAAAAAAGTGTCAAAATAGTTAAAAATGACAAGAGACAGTTTTTGACAATTCCTTTATTTAAATGCTTCTTCTATCTTCCTTCATCTTCTTCTTCTTCTGGTTCTTCTGGCTCTTCTGGTTCTTCCTCCGGCGTTCTCGTCCAGCATCTTCTCTGCGGCGTCTTCTATCTTCTTCTCCTCGGGCCGCTCCGCACCCATGGCATGAGGGGAGGCTCCCGCTCTTCTCTTCATCTT
Organism: Lithobates clamitans; assembly: GCA_037952925.1. Lineage (NCBI taxonomy): Eukaryota > Metazoa > Chordata > Amphibia > Anura > Ranidae > Lithobates > Lithobates clamitans. Next base: position 344,208 of record JBBGZY010002515.1, on the reverse strand, counting down.
CTTCTTCATCCTCTTCTCTTCATCTTCTTCTTCATCCTCTTCTCTTCTTCATCTTCTTCATCTTCTTCATCTTCATCTTCTCTTCTTAATTTTCTTCTGCGGGCCGCTCCGCATCCATGCATGGAGGGAGGCTCCCGCTGTGTGACGGCGTCTCCTCATCTGACGTTTCTTAAATAACGGGGGGCGGGGCCACCCGGTGACCCCGCCCCCCTCTGACGCGCGGTGACTTGACGGGACTTCCCTGTGACGTCACGGGGAATGCCACAGGGAAGTCCCGTCATGTCCCGTGCGTCAGAGGGGGGCGGGGTCACCGGGTGGCCCCGCCCCCCGTTATTTAAGAACCGTCAGACGAGGAGACGCCGTCACACAGCGGGAGCCTCCCTCCATGCATGGATGCGGAGCGGCCCGCAGAAGAAAATTAAGAAGAGAAGATGAAGATGAAGAAGATGAAGAAGAGAAGAGGATGAAGAAGAAGATGAAGAGAAGAGCGGGAGCCTCCCCTCATGCCATGGGTGCGGAGCGGCCCGAGGAGAAGAAGATAGAAGATGCCGCGGAGGAGATGCTGGACGAGAACGCCGGAGGAAGAACCAGAAGAGCCAGAAGAACCAGAAGAAGAAGAAGATGAAGGAAGATAGAAGAAGCATTTAAATAAAGGAATTGTCAAAAACTGTCTCTTGTCATTTTTAACTATTTTGACACTTTTTTAGTGAAATGGTAGGGGTAAGTACCCCCTTACCATTTCACACAGGGGGGGGGCCGGGATCTGGGGGTCCCCTTGTTAAAGGGGGCTTCCAGATTCCGATAAGCCCCCCGCCCGCAGACCCCCACAACCACCGGCCACGGTTGTGGGGATGAGGCCCTTGTCCTCATCAACATGGGGACAAGGTGTTTTGGGGGGCTACCCCAAAGCACCCTCCCAATGTTGAGGGCATGTGGCCTGGTACGGTTCAGGAGGGGGGGCCGCACTCTCGTCCCCCCCTCTTTTCCTGCGGCCTGCCAGGTTGCGTGCTCGGATAAGGGTCTGGTATGGATTCTTGGGGGAACCCCACGCCGTTTTTTTTTTTTTATGGCGCGGGGTTCCCCTTAAAATCCATACCAGACCTGAAGGGTCTGGTATGGAATCTAGGGGGAACCCCACGTCATTTTTTTTTTAAATTTTGGCCGGGGTTCCCCTTAATATCCATACCAGACCTGAAGGGCCTGGTATGGAATTTAGGGGGACCCCCCCACGTCATTTTTTTTTTTTTTAATTTTGGTTCGGGGTTCCCCTGTGGGGAATTCCCATGCCGTTTTTATCAATGAACTTCTATGTGTATTGTCGGCAATGCAATAGCCGCGGGTAGTTTTAAATGGCTTTTTTTCCTTCGAAATGTCATTTTGCTGTCAGGCTGTTCGAAACACGGGAAACATGCGCCCCTTTACAGGCATACTATAGACACCCCCCAGGTACGAAATTTAAAGGGATATTACACTTTTATTGTTTGACTTTAAGCATTATTAAAATCACTGCTCCTGAAAAAACGGCCGTTTTTAAAACTTTTTTTTGCATTGATCCATGTCCCCTGGGGCAGGACCCAGGTCCCCAAACACTTTTTATGACAATAACTTGCATATAAGCCTTTAAAATTAGCACTTTTGATTATTCATGTTCGTGTCCCATAGACTTTAACGGTGTTCGCGTGTTCGAGCGAACTTTTTTCCTGTTTGCATGTTCTGGTGCGAACCGAACAGGGGGGTGTTCGGCTCATCCCTATTCTTTTGATCCTATTAGTACCACAGTCAGGCAGCTAGACTATTTACAGTTAGTGTAGTGCGTCCTCCTCACAGTGTTCAGTTAAAGCTGCAAGTTAGTTTAGTGTGACCTCTGCACAGTGTTCAGCTAAAGCTACAAGTTAGTGTAGTGCGTCCTCCTCACAGTGCTCAGCTAAAACTACAAGTTAGTGTAGTGCGACCTCTGCACAGTGTTCAGCTAAAGCTACAAGTTAGTGTAGTGCATCCTCCTCACAGTGTTCAGCTAAAACTACAAGTTAGTGTAGTGCGACCTCTGCACAGTGTTCAGCTAAAGTTATATAAAACTGTGAGTGAACAAGAAAAAGGCCACCAAATCTCGTCCTACTACCACTGCGACCTGTATCCTATACCTGTCCTTATGCTAGCTGCCACTTTAAAAATTAAATGATAAAATCTGGATCATCTATAAGGTCAAAAACAACAAGATGAAGAGTGGCGCTATCCCCTAACAGTGGGACTTGAGGTGAGTGTCCACCCCACTTCTAATGTAATAAACCAATCCTAAATCCCAATTATAGAAAGTGGATTATCAATATTAAATATCAGTAGTCACACAAAACATCAATTGCTCAATGTGATAGTCACTACTAATGTGATACAAATAACCTAAAAGTGTTGATCCTAATATAACATTACTTTAACATAAAGTGACATGTATATTATTACAAGTGACACCCCGTGAACAGTGAAAAGAAACGGTATTGTGATATCACAAACATAGACCAATAAATAATGAAATTAGAAAAAATCCAAAATACACAAATCATGTGCAAAATATATGATGGAAGAAAAATAAAACATGTGAGAAAAAATTCAATAAAAATTATATACTGGAAAACAATGAGTCCACATCAGTTTAGAATGAGCTAGGCTGGAGGACCTTATCTTAAAAATTCACCCAATCTAGCTGTGACAGATCCTATACCGTACACAATCGGTCCTGCTGATGGTGTTCTACTGTCTTTGTGAATTTTCGAAATATAGGTTTCTTGCGAGCCACAATAGGACTAATGCCTCCAAGGAGTAAACTAATTAAGCTGCAAGCACTAAACCACGTTTCATTGCGTGTAATTTGATGCGTATATAGTAATTGTGCCCGCGCTAATATAATGTCACATATAAAAAAATATCACATATAAAAAAGAAATGCTGTGTACAAATATTTAAATATAATAAAAATGTATATAACCGTACATGTAAAATAAAGTGCAAATATTTATATATAATAATAAATCACCAAGTGCATATAAAAAAGTGCAGTCGTGGTAATAATTATGGAAAGTGCAACGTGCTAAAATATAAATGCCAAACACTTTCCTGTGACATTTAAGTGTTCAACCTAATCAGCAAAGGCACATCACAGAAAACAAACGTGAATAAATAGTGTCCATAAAATAAGTATTCATCATGCTTCTTATGATGGGTGTCTGAATCACAACAAGCAAAATGTGCTCTCCCGTGACACCCCACATGTGCTTGCGCGCACCTTTAATCGTATGACACAGTAACTAAACGGTGTCAAAATACGCATTGGGGCCACTCTTGGGCTCACTCAGGATACAATGATGCAAAACACTCCTCACAGGTAAAGCCAAAATCCACATTCATAAAAGAAACAAACAGAAGGACTCCATAGTGTCATATAGCAAGGACATTTATTGGATGAAAAAAGTCCTCCAGGAGGGTACTCACATTAGATGGGTGCTACAGTGCACCAAACTGTACAGGTAAAAAACGAAAGCAGCTATTCGTATGGCATGCGGTGTGGCATGTAAAATCCTCCTCCACTGCTGACAGCTCCGTCCTACCCCTCCCCGACGTGTATTCGGCACAGGGATCACGTGCCTTCCTCTGGGGGATATCATTGGACGGATGCACAGTGTATTATATATATGCTGACGGCGGCCATTTTGCCGAGGACCGCCGACAGCTGTAATAGGAAACAAGTAACTAAAGAGATCGGCTGGTGGCCATTTTGCCTGTGCCCACTGGACTATAGTGTGTTAGACTCCAATGGTGTGTGGTAATTGGAAGGTGGAGCCCAGTCACACAGCGCCCATCATCTAATAGAGCTGTGTCGGCGGCTATTTTGCCTAGGTCCGCAGACAGCTCTAGTGATGGGCTACACCATAAAGTAAATAACAATGATTATCATCAAATGACAGCAATTACCAGCTTCTTGATAAATTATCAAATATTAAATAAATAATAATAGTGAATAGAGTGATCCTAATTGATTGTAATGTAAGTTAATAATATATATTAGTAAATCAGGATAGAGCTGTGCATATAGGAGCCATACTACACCGCACCTCATCTAACATTATAGATCAAATCAACCCTAATAAATCATCTTATTAAAAATATTAAGCTGCATACACTTCTCCTCCTAAGAGGCTACTGAAAATCACTTAAATCATATAAAGATCTAAGTGTCGGATCCCCATATTGGAGTGTAATAAATGTATTAAAATAAGTTAAAATCAATACGTATCCCTAGCCTTCCTGCCATATCAAAATTACGAATATTATAATATATCCTATAACAAATATATAAAAAATAAATTTTATTAGTAAAAAATGTTAAAATATAATAAAAACCATATAAAACAGTACCAGTACAGGTACTATTGAAAATATATGTAGAAACCAGCGTGAAACATAATTTACATAAAAACCATCTGGGTGGTACAATAATCAAAAGCAATACCCTTATTTAATTAAATATTAAAACTAATTAAAAATTACTGAGGAAACATGTTAAATCAAAATCCCTATTAAGCCCCCCAGGGAACAGAGAACCCAATTGGTGTATCCACCAAGATTCCCGTTTACTGATATCTCTCGTGAAATTGGAACCTCTCCAGTGTCGTTTAGGGGCCTCTATCCCCCAGAATTTCATCCCCACCGTACTTTTATTATGCATTTTCTCAAAATGGATGTATAGATGGTGTTTGTCTGACCCTTTGCGGATGTTGCGTACGTGTTCCTCTAATCTGTCTTTTTGGGCTCTAGTGGTACGCCCCACATAAATAAAATTACATAAAGCATATACGACCCCCAATAGTGTCACACGATATAAATTCCCTGATAATATAAGATTGATGGGTTCTGGGATCATGGAATTCCTTTAACCTTCTATCATTCCCTGGAACTCTCACACAACTGTAGCATCTACCACACCCATAAAAGCCCTTAAGATCCCAAAACATTCTAGGGTTTGGGGGGGGTGGCTCAACTACATTGTGTACCAATATGTCCCTTAGATTGGGTGCCCTTTTAAAAACAATTTTAGGTTTCTCCGGGAGCACACTTTTAAGGTGGGTGTCCTGCTTTAGGACATTCCAGTATTTACGTATAATTTTTTGTACTTCGTTATTTTGTAGGGAGTAATCAAGAACGATACTGATAATGTCATTAGCGTTACTTTCCGTGATTTCAATCTTGTCTCTCAATAGGTTGTCCCTATCAAGACGTCCGACCTCCAATTTTTCTTTCTGTAAGAAATCACTGTGGTATCCTTTATCTAGGAACATGTTACTTAGCTTGTTGGACTGCAAATCATAGTCCTCATTTCTCGTGCAGTTTCTTCTCATCCTCATATATTGGCCCCTGGGAATGTTCTTCAGCCAGGGTTTGTAGTGGCAGCTGGTAATGGGTATATAATAGTTACGATCTGTTACTTTAAAAAATGATCTGGTAATGATACCTTCATTGGTGTTAAAAATTTCCAGATCTAAAAAATGTATGCTTTCCTTATTAACATCCCAGGTTAGGGAGATATTAAGATCGTTGTGGTTCATGGAATCCAGTAAATACATTAATGCCTCCAGGCTCCCCTTCCAAATGATCAGCAGATCGTCGATAAATCTCTTGTATAATAAAATATTATCACATACTCCATTTAAAACTCCTTCCACTTCCCATTTGGCCATATACAAGTTCGCTACGCTGGGGGCAAATTTAGCGCCCATAGCGACACCTTTTATCTGTAAGTAAAACTTGTTCCCATACCAAAAAAAATTATGGCGTAAACAAAAATCTAAACATTTAAGGATAAATATAACAAAATCTCCATCCACGGGCTCTTCCTTCCTAAGGGCCCACTCAACTGCTTTCATGGCCCCCTCATGGTCTATGTTGGTGTACAGTGAGGCTACGCCCCCTGTGGCCATAATAATATTATCCCGTGCGTTGCATTCACTTAATAGCTGTAATGTGTGCTTAGTGTCCTTAAGGTAGGCTTTTGTTTTTTTCACCAGTGGTTGCAGGTGGATGTCTATATATTCACCCAACCGGGAAGTCAAAGATTCAATGCCACTTACTATTGGCCTTCCCGGGGGGTTATTGCTATCCTTATGTATCTTCGGTAGGAAGTATATCACCGGTATCTTGCTGACTGTAGGGACAAGATATTTCGCTTCATGTTTACTCAGGAGTCCTTCTTCCTCACCATCATGAACGATATTTTCTAATATACTTTTGAAGGATTTGGAAGGATTCCTGTCCAATGGTCGGTAAGTGTCAGTATCGCTCAGTATTCGTTCCATTTCCACCTTATATTGCTGTAGGGATAGTACAACTATCCCCCCGCCTTTATCTGCTGGCCTCACCACTATATCTGTTCTTTTGTTTAGTGAATTTAAACCTTTAGTAAAATCCTTATGTTCATAAAATTTCTTTGTGGGTAATTGCTCTAGTTCAGTTGTCACCAATTTCTTAAACAGATCAACGTATTTGTTGTTGGCTATATTGGGGTTAAAAACCGAGTTATTCCTCAGATTGGTGTACCTGGTATCTACAGTGGCTTTTTCAATAGGATTCAGGGCATAATATTTCTTAATATTCAACTTTCGGATAAACTTTTGTATTCCAATATATGTCTCAAATTTGTTGAGTCCTTTCTTGGGGGCGAATTTAATGCCTTTATCGAGTACCAGCAGTTCTTCCCTTGAAAGCGGAGCCCCACTCAGGTTAAAAATCCCCTCTCCTAATCTTCTCGCCTTCTTTTTCTGCTGTACTCTTCTTCCTGCTCTCCCGCCTCTCTTCCTTGATTTCTTAACTCGTGGGAGGACCCTCCCCTGGTCCCCCCTAAAAAAGACTCATCATCAAAAAAATCTTCATTGTTCTCCAAAGGTTGGTAACTATTATGTATTGGTATCCTATATTGATCTTGCGGAGGGTTTTCATACCGCACTCTCTGAGGTTTTGGTGAATAGTAAACAGCACCCCTTTGTGTATTCCCATATGAATCCGAGGGATAACCCCTCTGCTGATATTGATTTGGTGGGGGACCTCTGTGAGGTTGAAAGTTCCCTCTATATGGTGTTCCCTGTCGGTACTCATAGTTGCCTTGAGACCTATGCGGGGTACCTTGCTGGTATCCGTGCTGTTTTTTGTAGCCATAGGAGTTGTATTGTCCACCCCGTCGTTGAGGGGGGGATTGGACTGATACCCCCTATCATAATAATTATGTTGGACTCTATTCCCTTCACCTCGATGTGGCGGTCTACCATCATGCCAATTTCCCTGGTTATTAGGCGGACCATAACCAGGGTGTTGGGTGTAATTACCTCCATAACTTGATCGTTCCTGCTGATCATAGTATGGTCTCCTTGGTGGTTGACGGTGGGGGGTTTGAGGTTGTCTGCCCTCATGATGGTTTGAGGGTAATCCTCTCCCTGGTTGTTTGGCATTCCGTTGCTGGTAAAGTTGCTGTCCTTGTGGTTGCGATGCTCCCGTGTCACCCAAACCACTATTTCCTGCTTGCGGCTGTGAGTTAACATTAGCATTGGCTAATAATGTAGATTGCCATCGAAAGACCTGTTTGTTTTGGTAATCCTCGGAATCCCTCAGATATTTTTTCCTCTTAGTGTTTTTATTTTCTATATCTTTTTTCTGCATACTCTTGTACAGCTCCCCCATGAGTTTATCATACTCAGGTGTATTAATAAAAGGAACTAGTTTATCCCTAATTTCTTTAATCTGGCCCTCTATTATTGATAATTTGTGTTGTTTGCGTTTAAGGAGAAATTCCATAATCTCTTTTCCCTTTTTGGAAAAGAAGGAGTACCATTTCTCTATATCACCTTTACCTAGTAATCCATCATTTATGGGAACATCCCATCTCAGTTTCCTGGGGACCATGCCATCTTTTAAATACTTATCCATGGTGGAGCGATCCCACCATATGTTACTTTTTTTATCCATACAGTGCCCCAAAAACTGTGATTGCCTTGCCGAGTAGCCAACCCCATGATTAAGTCCGTATGATGAAACATTTTGGGGCGTGGCTACGCGGCAATCGTAGGAGTCTGATAGAGGGAGATCTGATGAGAGACGGAGCGGGGACCAGCTGAGAACGCGAGCAGTGAACAGGTGAGACGATCACCGGCGTCCACACTCCCTGGGTCCGCTGTGGCCGTCCCTGCTAGTGTTACTGCATGCTGTGTTATATTTTGCTGTGATACAGTTCCATTTGCTGTGAAGTGCTGTGTTGCATATATGTGGTTTTTAGTTTTTTGATTAAATGTTTTAAAACGGTATCACGCTATTTGGAGCATTTTTTCCTTTATATGTTGAGTCAATTTCTCAAGGAAAAGTGTTCGGTACACTCAACAGCGGATATCGTTGGCTGCATGATAACCCCCATGATAGTGGGTTGAGGTGTTTTGCCGGCCAAACACGAGAGTGTGAGGCCTTATCAGCTGGTGAGTGAGCAATTCACAAGGGAGTGAAATCACAGCACTGAGATGTGGTGTACACGGAGTTACAGCATTTTGCAGATTGAAGACACTTGCACTTTTTGAACTTTTTTTCTTCACCATTCAATATATTGATTTTTATCATTCTAAACAGATGTGGACTCATTGTTTTCCAGTATATAATTTTTATTGATTTTTTCTCACATGTTTTATTTTTCTTCCATCATATATTTTGCACATGATTTGTGTATTTTGGATTTTTTCTAATTTCATTATTTATTGGTCTATGTTTGTGATATCACAATACCGTTTCTTTTCACTGTTCACGGGGTGTCACTTGTAATAATATACATGTCACTTTATGTTAAAGTAATGTTATATTAGGATCAACACTTTTAAGTTATTTGTATCACATTAGTAGTGACTATCACATTGAGCAATTGATGTTTTGTGTGACTACTGATATTTAATATTGATAATCCACTTTCTATAATTGGGATTTAGGGTTGGTTTATTACATTAGAAATGGTGTGGACACTCACCTCAAGTCCCACTGTTAGGGGATAGCGCCACTCTTCATCTTGTTGTTTTTGACCTTATAGATGATCCAGATTTTAAAACTACAAGTTAGTGTAGTGCGAACTCTGCACAGTGTTCAGCTAAAGCTACAAGTTAATGTAGTGGGTCCTGCTCACAATGTTCAGCTAAAACTACAAGTTAGTGTAGTGCGACCTCTGCACAGTGTTCAGCTAAAGCTACAAGTTAGTGTAGTGCGTCCTCCTTACAGTGTTCAGCTAAAGCTACAAGTTAGTTTAGTGTGACCTCTGCACAGTGTTCAGCTAAAGCTACAAGATAGGGTACTGCGTCCTCCTCACAGTGTTCAGCTAAAGCTACAAGTTAGTGTAGTGCGTCCTCTGAATAGTGTTCAGCTAAAACTACAAGTTAGTGTAGTGCAACCTCTACACAGTGTTCAGCTAAAGCTACAAGTTCGTTTTTTACGAGCTCTGCACAGTGTTCAGCTAAAGCTACCTGTAAGAAGGTTGGTGGTGTTTTCCTGATCCTATCACTAACGCAGGCAGCTAAATAAGCTACAAGTTAGTTTTTTGCGAGCTCTGCACAGTGTTCACCTAAAGCTACCTGTCGAAGGTTGGTGGTGTTTTCCTGATCCTATCACTACCGCAGGCAGCTAAATAAGCTACAAGTTAGTTTTTTGGGAGCTCTGCACAGTGTTCAGCTAAAACTACAAGTTAGTGTAGTGTGAGCTCTGCACAGTGTTCAGCTAAAGCTACCTGTAGAAGGTTGGTGGTGTTTTTCTGATCCTATCACTACCGCAAGCAGCTAAATAAGCTACAAGTTAGTTTTTTTTCAGCTCTGCACAGTGTTCAGCTAAAGCTACCTGTAGAAGGTTGGTGGTGTTTTCCTGATCCTATCACTACTGCAGGCAGCTAAAGAGGTGCTACAAGTTAGTTTTTTTGCAAGCTCTGCACAGTGTTCAGCTAAAGCTACAAGTTAGGGCAGTGCATCCTCTGAACAGTGTTCAGCTAAAACTACAAGTTAATGTAGTGCAACCTCTGCACAGTGTTCAGCTAAATCTACAAGTTAGTGTAGTGCGTCCTCTGAACAGTGTTCAGCTAAAGCTACAAGTTAGTGTAGTGCGTCCTCTGAACAGTGTTCAGCTAAAACTACAAGTTCGTTTTTTATGAGCTCTGCACAGTGTTCAGCTAAAGCTACCTGTAAGAAGGTTGGTGGTGTTTTCCTAATCCTATCACTACCGCAGGCAGCTAAATAAGCTACAAGTTATTTTTTTGCGAGCTCTGCACAGTGTTCACCTAAAGCTACCTGTAGAAGGTTGCTGGTGTTTTCCTGATCCTATCACTACCGCAGGCAGCTAAATAAGCTACAAGTTAGTTTTTTGCGAGCTCTGCACAGTGTTCAGCTAAAACTACAAGTTAGTGTAGTGCGAGCTCTGCACAGTGTTCAGCTAAAGCTACCTATAGAAGGTTGGTGGTGTTTTTCTGATCCTATCACTACCGCAGGCAGCTAAATAAGCTACAAGTTCGTTTTTTTTTAGCTCTGCACAGTGTTCAGCTAAAGCTACCTGTAGAAGTTTGGTGGTGTTTTCCTGATCCTATCACTACCGCAGGCAGCTAAAGAGGTGCTACAAGTTATTTTTTTTGCAAGCTCTGCACAGTGTTCAGCTAAAACTACAAGCTAGTGTAGTGCGAGCTCTGCACAGTGTTCAGCTAAAGCTACCTGTAGAAGGTTGGTGGTGTTTTCCTGATCCTATCACTACAGCAGGCAGCTAAATAAGCTACAAGTTAGTTTTTTGCGAGCTCTGCACAGTGTTCACCTAAAGCTACCCGTAGAAGGTTGGTGGTGTTCTCATACTACAGGCAGGCAGTTGATTTTGCTAGCTGCAGTATCAGTATATATATATATATATATATATATATATATATATATATATATATATATATCCCATGCTCAGGGTAATATATATATATCCCATGCTCAGGGTACTTTGTCTGGCAAAGCAGCTGCCAACACGGCCTCTTCCCTCGGCTCAATGGCATCAGTGACTCATTCCCTAGCCCCACCATGTCCTTCTGAGGAGTCCCTCAAACTGTTTGACTACAGTGTTGGGTACATGCTCCAGGAGGATGCCCAGTGTTTAGAAGGCTCTGATGATGATACTGAGCTAGATGAAGGCAGTAACGTGAGCACAGACAGAGGGGGTGCCCAAGAAGGACAGCAATCTGGCAGTCATGCTCCCCCTGCTGCAGCATACTGCCAGGTTTGCTCCAGTGATGAGGAGGGAGGGGATGATGAGGTCACTGACTCAACATGGGTGCCTGATAGGAGAGAGGAGGAGGAAGAGGAGGCACATCACCAACGAGGCAGGATGCCCTCCAGGGGCCAGCCTAAGGGAAGCATACTGACTAAATCACACCCTAAAGCTCCGCATGTGCAGGGTGCTGCTGTCTCTGCACGTTATTCCAAAAGTTCTTTGGTGTGGGCCTTTTTTGAGACGAGTGCTATTTGCAACATATGTCTCAAGTGTATCTCGCGTGGCCAAAACATCTCCCGCTTGGTCACCACATGCTTGACCAGACATATGTTGACCTGCCATGCAGTTCGTTGGCAAGCGTATCTAAAAGACCCACACCAAAGAACAAAGAGGAACTCTCCTTGCTCCTCATCAGCTGAGATCTCCAACCCCACTATACCTTCAGTCCTCTCTGAGACCTGCACTGAGAGGAATGAAGGTGTAGAATTAGGTGTGTCACAGCCAAGTACTTGTGGGCAATCTGCTTTCAGTACACCAATGTCAGATTGTACCAGGCAAATTTCCCTGCCCCAGCTGCTGCACCGCCGAAAGAAGTTTGCTTCCAGCCATCTACATGCCCAGCGGTTGAATGTTAGCTTGGCAAAATTGCTAGCACTTCAACTGCTGCCTTTTCAGTTGGTAGACTCTGTCCCCTTCCGTGAGTTTGTGGAATGTGCGGTTCCTCAGTGGCAGGTACCCAAACGCCACTTTTTCTCACGTAAGGAGATTCCGGCTCTCTACCGGCATGTGGAAGGCAATGTCCATGCCTCGCTGGACAGGGCGGTCAGCGGTAAGGTGCATATTACCGCTGACTCATGGACCAGCATGCATGGACAGGGACGTTTCCTAAGTTTCACTGCGCATTGGGTGACTCTGCTGGCAGCTGGGAAGGATGCAGGACAAAGTGCAGTAGTGTTGGAGGTTGTTCCGCCACCACGCCTCCAAAATGCCACTACTAATGATTGTGACACACCTCTCTCCTCCACCCCCTCCTCTTCTTCTTCCTCCATGGCCTCTTCCTGTGCTTTGTCCTTGGAACCAGCTGTGCTCCGTAACCATTCAAGGGGCTACGCAAGTATGCAGGCCAAAAGATGCCATGTGGTGCTTGAGCTGGTGTGCTTGGGGGACAGGAGCCAGACTGGGGCAGAGGTTCTGTCAGCTCTGCAGGGGCAGGTTCAGAGGTGGTTGACGCCATGCCAACTTAAGGCAGGAATGGTGGTTTGCGACAATGGCACCAACCTCCTCTCTGCCCTCTGACAGGGACAATTGACCCATGTACCCTGTTTGGCTCACGTCCTTAACTTGGTGGTGCAGCGGTTCTTGGGCAGGTACCCGGGCTTACAGGTTGTCCTGAGGCAGGCCAGGAAAGTCTGTGTGCATTTCCGCTGGTCATATAATGCCAGTGCTCGGCTGGCAGACCTCCAAAAGGAGTTTAACCTGCCCAAGAACCGCCTAATCTGTGACATGCCCACCAGGTGGAACTCAACGTTGGCCATGCTGCAGCGGCTGCACATGCAGCAGAGGGCCATCAATGAGTACCTGTGCGACTATGGCACCAGGACAGGGTCAGGGGAGCTTGTTTTTTTTCCCCACGCTAGTGGGCCATGATCAGGGATGCATGCACTGTCCTGTCACCATTTGAGGAGGCCACAAGGATGGTGAGCAGTGACAGTGCATGCATCAGTGACACTGTCCTCTTTGTCCACCTGTTGGAGCACACGCTGCGTGGAATAATGGACAGGGCACTTGAGGCAGAACAGAGGCAGGAAGAGGAGGACTTCCTTAGCTCTCAAGGCCCCCTTTATCCAGACAGTGTTCCTGCGTGCCCGCCGATCACACAGGAAGAGGACGAGGGGGAGGAGGAGGAGGATTGTGTCAGTATGCAGGTGGAGCCTGGCACTCAGCGTCAGCAGCAGTCTTTAAGGGATCACTCCCAAGAAATACATGGACTTGTACGTGGCTGGGATGAGGTGGCTGCAGACCATGTCATCCTTAGTGACCCAGAGGACTCTGGACCGAATGCCTAAGCAAACCTACGCTGCATGACCTCAATGATCCTGCAAAGCCTGCGTAAGGATCCTCGTATTCGTGGTATCAAGGAGAAGGACCATTACTGGCTGGCAACCCTCCTAGATCCACGTTACAAGGGTAAGGTTGCGGACCTTATCTTGCAGTCGCAGAGGGAGCAGAGGATGAAACATCTTCGGGAGGCCTTGCAGAAAGGTCTGTGCAACGCGTTCCCAGAGACTGGGAGGTTACAAACTCCTGTTTCTGGACAATGTGTTGCTGAGGCTTCGGTCAGTCAAAGAAGGAGCGGTGGAGAAGGTGGCCATCTGACCGATGCGTTCAGACAATTTTTTAGTCCGCAGCCCCAAGGTATGATTGGTTTCAGCAACCATTGCCAGCGTCTGTTTTACATGGTGCAGGAATACCTAGGGGCAAGATCTGACTTGAACACCTTTCCCACCAAAAATCCTCTGGGTTACTGGGTCTTGAGGATGGATCACTGGCCAGAGCTTGCAGAGTATGCAATTGAGCTACTGGCTTGTCCTCATCCAGCGTTCTTTCGGAATGCACATTCAGTGCTGCTGGAGGCTTTGTAACCGATCACAGGGTGCGTCTGTCCACCGACTCGGTCGATCGACTGACCTTCATAAAAATGAATCAGTCTTGGATCACCACCAGCTACCAAGCACCTGATGCTGATGTAACCGAATAATTTTTTTTGGAATCTCAGATCCCTTCAAAGACTGCCTATGCTGATGCTAAGTGACTATCCTAAGTAATTATCCTCTTCCTCCTCAATGATTACGCTGATAGCTTGTAAGAACATTTTTGGTTCTGGGTGCCGCCACCAGTGCCTAAGGCCCAATTTTTCAGCCCCTGTTTAACAGGGGTGTGTAATTACAATTTTTGATGCAATACTTTGCAGCAGGGCTCGTTCCTGCGTTCCAACTAGAGTATGTGTGAGAGGTTGCAGTGTTGTGGCACCAGCACCAGTGCCTAAGGCCCAATTTTTCAGCCCCTATTTAACAGGGGTGTGTAATTACAATTTTTGATGCAATACTTTGCAGCAGGGCTCATTCCTGCGTTCCAACTAGAGTATCTGTGAGGGGTTGCAGTGTTGTGGCACCAGCACCAGTGCCTAAGGCCCAATTTTTCAGCCCCTATTCAACAGGGGCATGTAATTACAATTCTTGATCTAATATTTCACAGCAGGGCCCATTTCTGCGCCCACCAAGAGTGAGTGAGGACTTACAGTGTTGTGGCACCAGCACCACCACCACCAAAGGCCCAATTTTTGATCTAATATTTCACAGCAGGGCCCTCTGAGGGCTTACAGTGTTGTGGCCACAACAACACCTAAGGCCCAAATTTCTGCTGAGTATATAGGGCAGGCCCCTACTTTCAAACATCCAACTTACAAATGACTCCTACTTGCAAACGGAAGGAGACAACAGGAAGTGAGATGAAATCTACCCCTAGGAAGGGAAATTCTCTCCTGTAAGAGTTAATATGGGAAAAACATTTCTCCTTTCCACTGATGCTTTATCACCAATCCTTGTTTCACAAAAAAACCCAAATTTTCAAAAAACATTTGTCATTGGGACAAAAAGTGAGGTGAAATCTTCTGAAGAGGCGCACAGACAGCAAAACAGATGTCATAGGGGTGATAACCCTTCCCTAAGTTTTCCAAAAAGCTTAAAATAGATTTTTTGGCTGGAGCTAATGACGTTAAAAATGTACCAGTTCAAAACTACAAACAGATTCTACTCAACAACAAACCTACAGTCCCTGTCTTGTTTGCACCGCCTATATACTGCTGTTCAGAGTACAGAGCCTGTATACTGCTGTTTCCTTTTTTAATTTGGGTGCGGGGTTCCCCTTAATATCCATACAAGACCCAAAGGGCCTGGTAATGGACTGGGGGGGTACCCATGCCGTTTGTCTCACTGATTTTCATCCATATCGCTAGGACCCAACATTACATTAAAGCCGCAAGCAGTTTTAAATGACTTTTTTTCCGTTAAAATTACATTTTGTGCTGGGACTGTTCTAAGCACGGGAAACACGTGCCACTTTACAGGCATACTATAGACACCCCCCAGGTATGATATTTAAAGGAATATTTCACTTTTTTTTTTCATTTAAGCATCATTAAAATCGCTGCTCCTGAAAAAACGTCCATTTTGAAAAGTTTTCTTTGCATTGATACATGTCCCCTTGGGCAGGACCCGGGTCCCCAAACACTTTTTAGAACAATACCATGCAAATTAGCCTTTAAAATGAATACTTTTGATTTCGTGATTTCGAACATTCGAGTCCCATAGACAATGGGGTACTAACGTTCGTGATAATTTTCGGTCCGTTTGCAGGTTCTGGTGCGAACTGAACCGGGGGGTGTTAGGTTCATCCCTATTGGTGAGTATGGGGTCCCTAGCCTGACCCCGATGATTATTCACCATCCTGCCTATTGCATGCAATATACACTCATTCATTTGATTTACTTCTTGTATTACAGATTTAGCAAAACATTTACCCCTGAAGAGTCTCGCAAAAAGTCGTCGGGTACTACTCGTGCTTGCAAATTTCTCTGATGTTTGTATATTGGTATATATTGTTTTACCATGTATGTGGATTGTCTCATGTTCACATTATATGCATATTTTATCAGCGTGTAGTTATTGCTGTTGCGTTTCAGATGCGCAACAATTGTAATAAATCGACATTATTTTACTTCCATGACATGTTTCTTGACTAACCATATTCATCTCACTCAAAGTCCCAGGGTGAACCCCTTGTATATATGTTTTGCTTGGAAGGAATGCACCCTCAGTAACACATCCCATGGTACATTGTCGGGGAGGAAAGAGGGCTTAGGCAATCTATGTATCCTGTCAATAACTAGATCCAGGTTCGTCAGGGATGGGACTAGGGAGGAGAATAGGTCATGGACAAACTGTTGCAGCTGGGAGTCAAGCACAAATTTAGGAACCCCTCTGAGCTTAATGTTATTTCTCGTAGACCTGTCTTGTTGGTCTGCTACCTTGTCCCTTAACCATGAAATTTATTCAGAGTGTGCAGCGTGAGCTTCAACCATGGTATTGTACGAAGATGTGTATTCACACATTGAGGACTCCATCTTACCCACTCTATCCCCCAGGTGGGTAGATCCCCTGTAAACTGCTGAATGCATGTCATCATGTCAGAGTGCAGTGATGATCACAGGGAGAGGAGCATCTCTTTAAGTACAGAGTCTGACACTGGTTGCCCCTAGGTTGGAAAGGCAGATATGAGATCTGTGGCTATTTAGGGAGTCCCTGTTTTCTGGGTTTGTGCCATGCTCACCTCCATACTGGAGTCTTGCAGAGTCCTATTTGGAGAATCCCTGCGCAGCTTTGACTTGGCCAGGCTGTGGGTGGTGGGTGTAGATGCTGCTGATGAGTCTCCGCTAGCATGGTGTCTAGGTGGGCTGCTAGATTGCCCTGGAGAAGCGCTAGGCCCTGCTGGATGCCATGATCGTGGCCCATGGTTACCACTATTTTGTTGTAGCCCACAGTCGCTGCCATTTTGCTGTAGCCCGCGGCCTACCTTATTAAAAAATACGGCCAGTTTACAGGGCTGTGGTGGGGCTTTTCAGTGACGTGTCATGCTGCTGCTCCCATGCTGCACAATGGAGTTTTTAAAAGCCGTTCGGGGCCATCGATGACTCTGATGGCGGTTTTATTAACCTGGTGGCTGAGCGGAGCTTTAGGCAAGTGCGGCCATTTTGCTGCTCGGATGCCACGCCCCCTCGTATTACATAAGGTTTAATGCTATACTTGCTCAGTTTTTGGATATTATGTATGTTGCACAGAGGTACATTTACTTATTAGTAAGGGAGAATTAACATGTTAAATTTTGCATTTCTGGGTATATTTATACTTAAATAATTGTAATATATATTTTCTCATCAAAAGTGCCTAAAAATTGGTGACTGTGTAGTAGCAGGTTGCAAGCCTGAAGTCGAAACTGTTTACCATTTCCATATTATGTCTATGAGCTTAAACAAACCAGTGTGCTTTATTTGTAGCACCGATAGCCCCTTAACTCTTCTTTTCTACAAGATTGTATGTCTGTTGACACATTGAAAAACCATAAAGCTGGCTGTACTTTTTTCATAAGGTCTCTCCTTAGCAATAAGTGGTTAAATAAGGTTGACTTTAGTCATCTAGATTTAATCCAGTTTTAAAGAATAATAGCTGCAGTATGAGTCAATTTAGACTAGATCATTAGAAAAATCCCATTATCACGACTACAAGTTGGACAATTTGTCACCAGAGAACAGATGACAAGCTCAGAAATTCTACATTTGTTATTATCAGTTGATAGATGATATTCCATTAAAACAGCAATACATCATCTCTAAGCAGAAAGCAGATATCAAACTGATCAGCACTTGACTTATAATTTAATTTCCAAAGGCTGTCAACTAAAATTTCTCAGGTTCAAATCAGAATTTTGCTGCACCATATTCAACTGGCCTAAATGTAACCCTCTATTTACAGACAAATGGGACCCTTGTTCCTGTTTCTTAAGCAGAGGAAGAGTTTAAGTGCTTACTTATTTATTATTTCAGTATGGACAACATAAGTGATCCACTGCCAGAAATTAATCTTCAACTGCTGATTACATCATCTGTCAATTGTCATGTCTGCATTAAAAATTAATTGACAAGTGAAAAAGTGTACACCACACTTTGCTTGATATGTCCTTTTGTTTCAAATACCAGTGATAAACATAAATACTGTATAGAAGTAAATAACTTACAGACACAATAGTTAGTCAGTAATATATATATATTTTTCCATTCAAAAGAAAGCTTCTAGCAACAAGTAAATAATTGAAGTAAATATAAATTCAAGAACTAAAATCTTATATATAAGCACATGTGCAGATTTAACTAAATAATTCCTGGTTATCCTGCCATGAAGTCCTTGTTTATGCACTTCCTGTTAGGGGGTGACAAGGTCAAGTTATATAAATCAGTTGTTATCTCTTCCAGGGACACATGCGAAAGGGTAACAAGTGGTTGTCCCAACACACATTTCACGGGCATGGTCTACTATTGTCATTATCAGGAATCCAGAGAAATGATGTGCGGCCAACTTGCAAGTGAATGAAGACAGAAAATAACTGTAAATGGCCCAGATCAGCAGCACCGAATAACAAAAAGATGAAAAAAGGAAAACAATATTTTAGAAAAAAAAAAAACAAAACATGGAAAGTAGCTAAGTGGTTGGCCCTTCCGCCTAGAAGCAAATCTCAACCATGGCACTGCCTGCATGGAGTTTGCGTGTTCTCCCTGTGCTTGCATGGGATTCCTCTGGGTACTCCGGTTTCCTTCCATACTCATAAGACATGCTGGTAGGTTAATTGACTTCTTTCTAAATTTGGTGCTAGTATGTGTATGTATGGTTGTAAGTTAAGGGACCTTAGTTTGTAAGATCCTAGAGGGCAGGGACTGATGTGAATGTACAATATATATGTAAAGTGCTGTGTAAATTGAGGACGCAATAAACAGTAAGTGCCTGTAATAAATATATAGTGCTTTGGCAAACTAAATGTTGCCCATTTTAGGTCTATTTTATTTTTTTCTAAATAATTTTTATTAAAGTTTTTCAAAGATACGAAAGATAAGAATAGCAAGAAAATAGTATATGGATAGAGCATAACAACAGTCCATGTAAGTTCCAATTTATTTACAAATCAGTACAATTTGCGTCAGTAATAGATATAGTATCCATCATCATTTTAACAGGTTGAAGACAATGTCTGGAGGTTACACAGAGAAAATGTGTGCTTTAGGATTACTGTCATAAACCGGTGCGACCAGAAATGTGTGGACTACAATAGGAAAGACCAAAACACATGTAAAGTAATAATAGTAAGATTTATTAAAAGGATAAGTCATAAACAATAAAGCAAACCAGCAAACAACCATGGTGACACACAATAATAACTCTCTAAACCAAACATTAATACATGAGTAAGATATAATCATAAACATAATCAAGCCAGTGTCATACACAACGATCAATCAGATAGGACAGGGAGCAGGACGGGACAGAGAGAGGACAACAGGAGTCCAGGGATGGATGCAGAGTTCAGGAACACAGGACACAAGGTACAGGTACAGGATTCAGGAATACAGGTCACAAGGTACAGGATTCAGGAACACAGGTTAGGGCTCACGGAAAATACCAAGGCAAATGTGTGAGCATCTGCCGGGTAAATATACACACCTCCTGCAATCGGTCTCAGGTAATGCATGATTGTAGGAGAAGGCCAGCTTCAGACTGCCAGGAGACACCCGCTGGTGAACACCAGTACTGCGACCCAAAGATCTGACAGTGCCACCAGCAGGTGAAACCTTTCCTGACAATTACATTTCTGTATGGAATATTTGTAACATACATAGACAGTACTCAATAATAAAACATTTAGCTCATATAAGGAATAGAAAGAAAGTGTTTAAATCCTTAGATTTGTTTTTATGTATTAACTATTTATTTAACCTTTACGCATCAGTGACAAGCATTGGTTGCATTTAAGGATGCATATATAAAGAAGAAATGAAGAAGAGTATAAAGAAAGAACAATTTACGGAATAGAAGGAAATTCAGGTTTCCACTGCATGGGGTTTAAGGGACTTTATAGTAAGCACGACGGGTTTCAAACTGTTGGGTCTTCCCATCTTTATATGCCAGTAATTGTTCATATTTACCAACCTCATTGACTTGGCTAATTACCTCTCTTATGTATGGAATTTCATTTGTTTTCCATTTTTTCAAAATTGCTGCTCTAGCTGCAAAAAGCATGTGCATAACTATTGGACATAGGGAGCTAGGGATTGAAGTGGAATTGATACTAAGAATCGCTTGTTCTATATTTGGCTAAGTAATGAAACCTGTGACTAGAGAAATCAGTTTGAATTTCTCTGCCCAAAAACTGCGTAAGTGAAGGCATGACGATACCATGTGTCAAGGTGCCTATCTGTGCACATCCTCTCCAACACTCACTAGTGAAGGTAGGGGAAAATGTTGCCATTAGGTAAGGAGTAAGATACCATCTTAGTTGGAGTTTCTGGGCCATTTCCCAGTAATTTGAACATTTGGAATATTGATAATTGCATTTAATTGCACCCTGCCATTGATAGTCTAAAAAGGAATGCCCCAGTTCTAGCTCCCATTTATCCAAATGGAGATTTTTTTGTAATTTTTTGCATTTAGCAGTTCATAGAACATGGTGATACCTTTGAGTTTGGAATCTGTTGAGTTCCAATAGGACCATGTCTTGACTGGCACTTCAACGGAGAAGAGCTTATGAAGATTCATTATAGATGATAGCCTAGTATAGGAAAATGATTCATTAGTAGGTAGGGAGTATTTTTGGGTCAAGCTTTCAAAGGAAATCAAGCATCCATTACATATGACATTTTCAATGGTATGCAGAACCTTGGGTGTCCATTTAGAAAAGGAGATGTCTGATGTTATAAACTTTAGCAAGCTGAGGGGGATAGGAATCCTTGTACTTTTTGTGGAGGGGTCATAATGTTTATAAAAGTATCTCAAAGCTTGTAGCCCTGCTGCAATGGTGGAGTGATCTATGGGATTTTCTGTTTGCAATAGGTCATCAACCAATAACAGGGAAATAAGCAATTCTGTTTGAGCCCAGTCATGTTCCAGCATGCTCCAGTGTTTTAAGTGAGCTGGCTGGAACCAAAATGTAATTTGGTCTAACAGGGTTGCCATGTAATAGTCTCTTAAGTAAGGAAGGCCCATTCCCCCCGCTGCTCTATTTTTCATCAGTATCTGAATCTAACAACATGATTTATTGTCCGCCCATATAAATTTGGTCAATTGTAAACTAGAAAGAAAGTTGGGCGAAATATGGACAGGTAGCGTTCGAGAGAAGTATAGTATTTTAGGTAGGAATATCATTTTATATGTTGTGTGATATTGGGGTGTTTAGCTCAAGTGTAGATGTTTATTTATTAAACGGAAAAACAAAAGCAAAAGGCCCTTTCAGGGTTCCCACACAGGGGTTCAAACTTTGTTTGGCACTCAAATGAAAAACATACTGAGCCACCTGGCTCTCTCTTGTCAGCAATTCCTCTGCTTGCTCTCAACAGACTTGATTCTTTCCAGCCCCCTGGACTCACTGGCTTCCGTAGTCTTCCTGACTCTCAAGGCTGGCCAGCCTTTCCCAGTCCCTGGGCAAAGAATCCCCCCTACGCGGGCTGCAGTCTCCCACAGGGCAGACCACTTTCTAGACACAGGTCTGTCTTCACACAGCACCAGCAGTAGCAAGCTGCTCACACTCCACCTTCCTTCTCCCACTGCTCTCTGTCTCACCAGTCCCTCGTTATATGGGCTGTGTGCACCTGGGCACATAACCTGCTGGCTATCCACAAGACCCGGATACAGGGTTGGAGATCCTGTCCAACCAAGACTCTGAGGGATCTCCAAACTACAGAGCCCCATCCTGAAATAGCAAGATCCGGAGAAAGCTGCCAGAGCAGATTTCTCCTCTCAAAATGACTGCTCTGTAGCCTTTCACCTGACATGCAAACTCTGTGGCCTTTTTTGCTCCATTTCCATAGGGACCGGGACTCTCACTATTACAGTTGCTAATCTAACTGACCATGAAAGGTAAAATGTCTCTAATCGAGTTATCTCCTGTATAGGGATGAGCTTCGAGTTCGAGTCGAACCCATGTTCGACTCGAACATCGCATGTTCAACCGTTCATCGAATTTCGAACGTTATGGGCTGTTCGCGCCAAATTCGAGTGGCACGTCGCGGCCCATAATTCACTGCGGCATCGCAGTGCATTGCTGGCTGATGATTGGCCAAGCATGCACTATGACCCGCATGCTTTGGCTACAAATACTCTGCAGCAGGGCTCATTCCTGTGCTCCAACTATAGCATCTGTGAGGGGTTGCAGTGTTGTGGCAATTTTTTTCAGTCCCTGTTTAACAGGGGCCTGTAATTACAATTTCTGATACAATACTTTACAGCAGGGCTCATTCCTGCACTCCAACTAGAGTATCTGTGAGGGGTTGCAGTGTTGTGACACCAGCATCAGTGCCCAAGGCCCAATTTTTCAGCCCCTGTTTAACAGGGGCGTATAATTACAATTTCTGATGCAATACTTTGCAGCAGGGCTCATTCCTGCGCTCCAACTATACCATCTGTGAGGGGTTGCAGTGTTGTGGCACCAGTGCCTAAGGCCCGATTTTGCTGCACATGTTTAACAGGCACATGTAATTACTTACTGTGTTGTGGCACCAGCACCACCCAAGGTCCAATTTTTATATCACTGTTCAACAATGGCATGTAATTACAATTTTTGATCTAATATTTCACAGCAGGGCCCGTTCCTGCGCACACCGAGAGTAACTGTGAGGGCTTACAGTGTTGTGGCAACACCAGCACCTAAGGCCCCAATTTCTGCAGAGTATATAGGGCAGGCCCCTACTTTCAATCATCCAACTTACAAACGACTCCTACTTGCAAACGGAAGGAGACAGGAAGTGAGATGAAATCTACCCCTAGGAAGGGAAATTCTCTCCTGTAAGAGTTAATATGGGAAAAACTTGTCTCCTCTTTGCTGATGCTTTATCACCAATCCTTGTATCACTAAAAACCCCAAATGTTCTAAAAACGTTTGTCATTGGGACAGAAAGTGATTTGAAATCTTCTGAAGAGGTGCATAGACAGCAAAACAAATGTTACAGGGGTGATAACCCTTCCCTATGTTTTCCAAAAAGCTTAAAAATAGATTTTTTTGGCTGGAGCTACACTTTAAAAATGTACCAGTTCAAAATTACAAACAGATTCTACTTAACAACAAACCTACAGTCCCTGTCCTGTTTGCACCGCCTTTATACTGCTGTTCAGAGTATATAGGGCCTGGGGGCCCCACGCCTTTCCTTTTATTAATTTGGGTGCGGGGTTCCCCTTAATATCCATACAAGACCCAAAGAGCATGGTTATGGACTGGGGGGTGGGGGTACCCATGCCGTTTTTCTCACTGATGTTCATCCATATTGCCGGGACCCGACATTACATTAAAGCCGCAAGCAGTTTTAAATTACTTTTATTCCTTTACAAATGTCATTTTGTGCAGGGACTGTTCTAAGCACGGGAAACACACGCCACTCTACAAGCATACTATATACACCCCCCAGGTACGATATTTAAAGGAATATTTCACTTTTTTTTTCACTTTTTTTTTCACTGTAAGCATCATTAAATTCACTGCTCCAGGCCATTTTTAAAACTTTTTTTGTATTGATACATGTCCCCTGGGGCAGGACCCTGGTCCCCAAACCCTTTTTAGGACAATAACTTGCATATTAGCCTTTAAAATTAGCACTTTTGATTTTGAACGTTCGAGTCCCATAGACTTTAATGGGGTTCTAAAGTTTGTGCAAACTTTCGGTCCGTTCGCGGGTTCTGGTGCAAACCGAACCGGGGGCTGTTCGGCTTATCCCTACTCCTTTAGTGTTGTGGTGAGAAGCGGAAGAAAGTTAGCTTTATAAAGTCCACCAGTATAGGGGGTTAGTTTAATTCCCAGGTATTGTAGTGTCCATTAAAAGAGAAATCTGTGTTGTAATGTGTTTTTAGGCACTTTATCAACAGAGATGCCTAGTATATTGGATTTGGAAGCATTTGTTTTATATTAGGATACTGTAATAAATATATTGAGTATTTTATATACTGCAAGAAGTGAACATAGTGGCTTAGAAAGTGACAGTATAATATCATCGGCAAACAGCGTGATAGTGTGTTGTCTGTAGGGATGAGCTTCGTGTTCGAGTCGAACCCATGTTCGACTCAAACATCATCTGTTCGATCATTCGTCGAGTTGCGAACGATATGGGCCGTTCACGCCAAATTCGTGTGGCGCGTCACGGCCCATAATTCACTGCGGCATCGCAGTGCATTGCTGGCTGATGATTGGCCAAGCATGCACTATGACCCGCATGCTTGGCCAATCACAGTGCCGTCTTAACAGAAAGCCGTAATTGGCCAAAGCCAAGGAGGCTTTGGCCAATTATGGCTCAGGGGATTTAGTACATGCCCCACACTATATAAAGCCGCCTGCACTGCGGCCCTGTGTAGTGTGTGTTCCGGCGCTGAGATAGATAGATAGACAGAGAGACAGTGTCATTCGATTTAAGTTAGATAGATTAGGCAGGACAGTCAGTGAGTTAGCTGCACTTATAGTGTATTGTGTATATATATGCATCCCAGGTGTTGTATATATATATATATATTATATATAAATATATATATACACTGTATTCAGTTTAGCTAGATCCGTTCCTGTTATCTTCCTACTGACAGGCAGGCTTGTCTTGTTACAGTATTTACAGCTACCTGAAGAAAATTGCTGGTGTTCTTTTGATCCTATTAGTACCACAGTCGGGCAGCTAGACTATTTACAGTTAGTGTAGTGCGTCCTCCTCACAGTGTTCAGTTAAAGCTACAAGTTAGTTTAGTGTGACCTCTGCACAGTGTTCAGCTAAAACTACAAGTTTGTGTAATGCGTCCTCCTCACAGTGTTCAGCTAAAGCTACAAGTTAGGGTAGTGTGTCCTCCTCACAGTGTTCAGCTAAAGCTACAAGTCAGTGTAGTGCGTTCTCCTCACAGTGTTCAGCTAAAACTACAAGTTAGTGTAGTGCGACCTCTGCACAGTGTTCAGCTAAAGCTACAAGTTAGGGTAGTGTGTCCTCCTCACAGTGTTCAGCTAAAGCTATAAGTTAGTGTAGTGCGTCCTCCTCAGTGTTCCGCTAAAACTACAAGTTAGTTTAGTGCGACCTTTGCACAGTGTTCAGCTAAAGCTATAAGTTAGTGTAGTGCGTCCTCCTCACAGTGTTCAGCTAAAACTACAAGTTAGTGTAGTGCGACCTTTGCACAGTGTTCAGCTGAAGCTACAAGTTAGTGTAGTGCGTCCTCTGAACAGTGTTCAGCTAAAACTACAAGTTAATGTAGTGCAACCTCTGCACAGTGTTCAGCTAAAGCTACAAGTTAGTGTAGTGAGTCCTCCTCACAGTGTTCAGCTAAAACTACAAGTTAGTGTAGTGCGACCTCTGCACAGTGTTCAGCTAAAGCTACAAGTTAGTGTACTGCGAGCTCTGCACAGTGTTCAGCTAAAGCTACCTGTAGAAGGTTGGTGGTGTTTTCCTGATCCTATCACTACCACAAGCAGCTAAATAAGCTACAAGTTTTTTTTTTGCGAGCTCTGCACAGTGTTCAGCTAAAGCTACCTGTAAGAAGGTTGGTGGTGTTTTCCTGATCCTATCACTACAGCAGGCAGCTAAATAAGCTACAAGTTAGTTTTTTGCGAGCACTGCACAGTGTTCACCTAAAGCTACCTGTAGAAGGTTGGTGGTGTTCTCATACTACAGGCAGGCAGTTGATTTTGCTAGCTGCAGTATATATATATATATATATATATATAAATATATATATCTCAGCTTAGTGCAGCTACCGGCAATAAGTATGTCTGGAAGGCCAACAAGGAGAGGCAGACAGTCACAAGCCAATAAAAGAGGGCAAGCAGGCTCTGTGTCTAGAGGCAACAGTGCTGGTCGTGGAGACGGTGCATCCTCATCAGCACGTGGCCGTGGGACACGCTTGGCCTTTTTTCGGCAGCTGGCCGCGTTGAGCCGCAACATGCGGAAGACTTGGTCGAGTGGATGACCAAGCCATCCTTATCCTCCTCATCCTCTCTCACCCATGCTCAGGGTACTTTGTCTGGCAAAGCAGCTGCCAACGCGGCCTCTTGCCTCAGCTCAATGGCATCAGTGACTCCTTCCCTAGCCCTACCATGTCCTCCTGAGGAGTCCCTCGAACTGTTTGACCACAGCGTTGGGTACATGCTCCAGGAGGATGCCCAGCATTTAGAAGGCTCTGATGATGATACTGAGCTAGATGAAGGCAGTAATGTGAGCACAGACAGAGGGGGTGCCCAAGAAGGACAGAAATCTGGCAGTCATGCTCCCCCTGCTGCAGCATACTGCCAGGTTTGCTCCAGTCATGAGGAGGGAGGGGATGATGAGGTCACTGACTCCACGTGGGTGCCTGATAGGAGAGAAGAGGAGGAGGAGAAGGAGGCACATCACCAACGAGGCAGGATGCCCTCCAGGGGCCAGCCTAAGGGCAGCAAACTGACTGCATTACACCCCAAAGCTCCGCATGTGCAGGGCGCTGCTGTCTCTGCGCGTTATTCCAAAAGTTCTTTGGTGTGGGCCTTTTTTGGGACGAGTGCATCAGATCGCACCGCTGCTATTTGCAACATATGTCTCAAGCATATCTCGTGTGGCCAAAACATCTCCCGCTTGGGCACTACATGCTTGACCAGACATATGTTGACCTTCCATGCAGTTCATTGGCAAGCGTATCTAAAAGACCCACAAAAAAGAACAAAGAGGACCTCTCCTTGCTCCTCATCAGCTGTGATCTCCAACCCCACTATACCTTCAGTCCTCTCTGAGACCTGCACTGAGAGGAATGATGGTTTAGAATTAGGTGTGTCACAGCCAAGTACTTGTGGGCAATCTGCTTTCAGTACACCAACATCAGATTGTACCAGGCAAATTTCCTTGCCCCAGCTGCTGCACCACCAAAAGAAGTTCGCTCCCAGCCATCCACATGCCCAGCGGTTGAATGCTAGCTTGGCAAAATTGCTAGCACTTCAACTGCTGCCTTTTCAGTTGGTAGACTCTGCCCCCTTCAGTGAGTTTGTGGAATGTGCGGTTCCTCAGTGGCAGGTACCCAAATGCCACTTTTTCTCAAGGAAGGCGATTCCGGCTCTCTACCGGCATGTGGAAGGCAATGTCCATGCCTCGCTGGACAGGGCGGTCAGCGGTAAGGTACATATTACCGCTGACTCATGGTCCAGCAGGCATGGATAGGGAGGTTACCTAAGTTTCACCGGCAGCTGGGAAGGATGCAGGACAAGGTGCAGTAGTGTTGGAGGTTGTTCCGCCACCACGGCTCCAAAATGCCACTACTACTGATTGTGACACACCTCTCTCCTCCACCCCCTTCTCTTCTTCTTCCTCCATGGCCTCTTCCTGTGCTTTGTCCTCGGAACCAGCGATGCTCCATAGCCGTTCAAGGGGCTACACAAGTATGCAGGCCAAAAGATGCCATGCGGTGCTTGAGCTGGTGTGCTTGGGGTACAGGAGTCACACTGGGGCAGAGGTTCTGTCAGCTCTGCAGGGGCAGGTTCAGAGGTGGTTGATGCCACGCCAACTTAAGGCAGGAATGGTGGTTTGCGACAATGGCATCAACCTCCTCTCTGCCCTCCAACAGGGACAAATGACCCATGTGCCCTGTTTGGCTCACGTCCTTAACTTGGTGGTGCAGCGGGTCTTGGGCAGGTACCCAGGCTTACAGGTTGTCCTGAGGCAGGCCAGGAAAGTCTGTGTGCATTTCCACCGGTCATATAATGCCAGTGCTCGGCTGGCAGACCTCCAAAAGTAGTTTAACATGCCCAAGAACCGCCTAATCTGTGACATGCCCACCATGTGGAACTCAACGTTGGCCATGGTGCAGCGGCTGCACATGCAGCAGAGAGCCATCAATGAGTACCTGTGCGACTATAGCACCAGGACAGGGTCAGGGGAGCTTGTTTTTTTTCCCCACGCCAGTGGGCCATGATCAGGGATACATGCACTGTCCTGTCATCATTTGAGGAGGCCACGAGGATGGTGAGCAGTGACAGTGCATGCATCAGTGACACTGTCCCCCTTGTCCACCTGTTGGAGCACACACTGCGTGGAATAATGGACAGGGCACTTGAGGCAGAACAGAGGCTGGAAGAGGAGGACTTCCCTAGCTCTCAAGGCCCCCTTTATCCAGACAGTGTTCCTGCGTGCCCGCCGATCACACGGGAAGAGGAGGAGGATTGTGTCAGTATGGAGGTGGAGCCTGGCATTCAGCATCAGCAGCAGTCTTTAAGGGATCATCCCAAGAAAAACATGGACTTGTACGTGGCTGGGAGGAGGTGGCTGCGGACCATGTTGTCCTTAGTGACCCAGAGGACTCCGGACCGAATGCCTCAGCAAACCTACGCTGCATGGCCTCCCTGATCCTGCAAAGCCTGCGTAAGGATCCTCGTATTCGTGGTATCAAGGAAAAGGACCAATACTGGCTGGCAACCCTCCTTGATCCACGTTACAAGGGTAAGGTTGCGGACCTTATCTTGCCATCGCAGAGGGAGCAGAGGATTAAACATCTTCGGGAGGCCTTGCAGAAAGGTCTGTGCAACGCATTCCCAGAGACTGGGAGGTTACAAACTCCTGTTTCTGGACAACGTGTTGCTGAGGCTTCGGTCAGTCAAAGAAGGAGCGGTGGAGAAGGTGGCCGTCTGACCGATGCGTTCAGACAATTTTTTGGTCCGCAGCCCCAAGGTATGATCGGTTCCAGCAACCATCGCCAGCGTCTGTTTTACATGGTGCAGGAATACCTAGGGGCAAGATCAGACTTGGACACCTTTCCCACCGAAAATCCTCTGGGTTACTGGGTCTTGAGGATGGATCACTGGCCAGAGCTTGCACAGTATGCAATTGAGCTACTGGCCTGTCCTGCATCCAGCGTTCTTTCGGAACGCACATTCAGTGCTGCTGGAGGCGTGGTAACCGATCACAGGGTGCGTCTGTCCACCGACTCGGTCGATCGACTGACCTTCATAAAAATGAATCAGTCTTGGATCACCACCAGCTACCAAGCACCTGATACTGATGTAACCGAATAATTTTTTTTGAAATCTCAGATCCCTTCAAAGACTGCCTATGCTGATGCTGAGTGACTATCCCTGAGTAATTATCCTCTTCCTCCTCAATCATCACGCTGATAGCTTGTAAGAACATTTTTGGTTCTGGGCGCCACCACCAGTGCCTAAGGCACAATTTTTCAGCCCCTGTTTAACAGGGGCGTGTAATTACAATTTTTGATGTAATACTTTGCAGCAGGGCTCGTTCCTGCATTCCAACTAGAGTGTCTGTGAGGGGTTGCAGTGTTGTGGCACCAGCACCAGTGCCTAAGGCCCAATTTTTCAGCCCCTGTTCAGCAGGGGTATGTAATTACAATTCTTGATCTAATATTTCACAGCAGGAGCCGTTTCTGCGCCCACTAAGAGCGAGTGAGGACTTACAGTGTTGTGGCACCAGCACCACCACCAAAGGCCCAATTTTTCTGCCCCTGTTCAACAGGGGCATGTAATTACAATTCTTGATCTAATATTTCACAGCAGGGCCCTGTGAGGGCTTACAGTGTTGTGGCCACAACAACACCTAGGGCCCAAATTTCTGCTGAGTATATAGGGCAGGCCCTACTTTCAAACATCCAACTTATAAACGACTCCTACTTGCAAACGGAAGGAGACAACAGGAAGTGAGATGAAATTTACCCCTAGGAAGGGAAATTCTCTCCTGTAAGTTAATATGGGAAAAACATTTCTCCTTTCCACTGATGCTTTATCACCAATCCTTTTTTCACAAAAAACCCCAAATTTTCAAAAAACATTTGTCATTGGGACAAAAAGTGAGGTGAAATCTTCTGAAGAGGAGCACAGACAGCAAAACAAATGTCATAGGGGTGATAACCCTTCCCTATGTTTTCCAAAAAGCTTAAAATAGATTTTTTGGCTGGAGCTAAACACGTTAAAAATGTACCAGTTCAAAATTACAAACAGATTCTACTTAACAACAAACCTACAGTCCCTGTCTTGTTTGCACCGCCTGTATACTGCTGTTCAGAGTACAGAGCCTGTATACTGCTGTTTCCTTTCTTAATTTGGGTGTGGGGTTCCCCTTAATATCCATACAAGACCCAATGGGGCCTGGTAATGAACTGGGGGGTACCCATGCCGTTTGTCTCACTGATTTTCATCCATATTGCCAGGACCCGACATTACATTAAAGCTGCAAGCAGTTTTAAATGACTTTTTTTCCTTTAAAAATGACATTTTGTGCAGGGACTTTACAGGCATACTATAAACACCCCCCAGGTACGATATTTAAAGGAATTCACTTTTTTTTTTTACTTTAAGCATCATTAAAATCACTGCTCCTGAAAAAAACGTCTGTTTTTAAAAGTTTTTTTTGCATTGATACATGTCCCCTGGGGCAGGACCCAGGTCCCCAAACCCTTTTTAGAACAATACCATGCAAATTAGCCTTTAAAATGAGCACTTTTGATTTCGAAAGTTCAAGTCCCATAGACGTCAATAGGGTTCTAAAGTTCTGTGAATTTTCGGTCCGTTCGCAGGTTCTGGTGCGAACCGAACCGGGGGGTGTTCGGCTCATCCCTAGTTGTCTGTCACGTGATTTTATCCCCATAATATCAGGATGCAATCTGATCCTTTTGGCTAGAGCCTCCATGAGCAAAGCAAAGATCAGGGGTGACAAAGGGCACCTCTGGCATGTGTTGTTAGTTATTTGAAAGGACTCAGAGTACATTCCTTCAGTGAACACATGAGCCGATGGTGTAGACTACAGAGCTGAGATTGCTGAATGTATTTGACCTATAAGACCAAGTTTTTTTAGTACGCTAGATAGATATTCCCAGTGTATGAGATCAAAGGCCTTCTCTGCATCTAAGGCGAGAAGCAGAGAAGGCTCATTCGATTTTTCCATTAAATGGATTAGGTTTATCATCCGTCTGGTTGCATCCGGTGCTTGGCACCCTGAGATAAACCCTACTTGGTCCTGCTTTACTAAAGATGGCATAAGACTGGCAAATCTATTAGCAAGTAGTTTGGCATACACTTTCACATCTACATTTACCAATGAAATCGGCCTAAAATTTTGTGGCATATTTGGCTCTTTTCCCGATATAGGTAATGTGATAACAGTATCGGATTGCATTTCTGGAGGAAAGGACACTTTGGCAGCAGCAGCATTAAAGACCTGTGTTAAAAAGGGTGTCATGATTGATCCATAGACCTGATAGTACTCGGATGAGAAGCCATCAGGTCCTGGTGACTTGTTATGTGGGAGTGCCCTGATGATTTTCTCTATTTCTAGAACAGTAATTGGAGAATTGAGAATCTCTAAATCTTTCTGTTTGACTATAGGTAGCGATATTGATTCTAAAAATTTAGTAATGAGTTCTGGAGTGGGTTGGGCTGTATCAGGATCTGAGTGCAAATTATATAATGTACTATATTAGGTATCTGCTATTTCTTTTGGATTGACTATTTTCTGACCAGTAACAGGGTCAGTGATATGTGAAAGTTTTTGTTCAAACATATTTTCCTTGACCTGGTTAGCAGTAATTTACTTGCCTTGTTTCCATACCTGTATGAGTTGGCTTTCAGCGTTCTAATATGACGGTCATGTTGCTGTAGTAACAGCAATCTTAAATCATGTCTAGCTCGAGATAGTTGTTCTATAATTTTGTAAGAAGTAGATTTCTTGTTTGCTAATTTTTGAATGGTGAAAAACAAGTCGTTAAGCTGCTGTGCTCTGCGTTTTAAGAATCTGGGGCTGATTTACTAAGAAGAACACTGTCAGGAAAGACAGGTCCGCAGTACACTTAGAGGTTCTTGGCGTACGAACATGCACTCTAGCGCATTGGCACATCAGGGTACACACATGAGCATCGGTGTGTACGCACATACCCCAGGCGGGTTATTTGTACTGAGCTACTGCATAGACTCATTGTTGTTTGGTCTGAAACTTCTGTGTGTTCCGACCTGTTTCTTGTGCTGACCTCTGATCTTGTTTCAGCTTGTTCTCACTAATGCTGTCCGCGTGTTACCCTGACCCTGGCTTGTTTTTGGACTCCTCTTTTGCTTGCTGCTATGTCTATCTGCCTGAACATTACTGACCTGGCTTGCCTGACCATGCACCTGCTCATCCAGCCTATCATGGCTCTGCTCTGCAATCCGCGTCTGGATCCTGCTTTAGCTGCAATCTCAGCCTGCCACAGCCCTGGTCTGCCTAATCACCACCTGCCTGCCTGCTGTGCATCCATCCATGGACAACCAGCCATACAGACTATAGGACTGATCTCAAGCACTCCTACGCCACCGTGCTTCTGTGGCTGCTGTCTCACCTTCAGTAACCCACAAGCCGGTGTGGTACGAGAGGCCCTCCTCTACTCATCAGGCTCACAAACCAGGTACGTGACAAACGCACTGCACCAGTTCATACATTGATTGGTGCGTCAGAAAAGTCATTAATCGAATGTGCGAACCGGCGCACATTGAAGCACAAATAGCAATTATAAATCCATAGAATATGTAAACTGTAACTGTCGCTAGGGTAACTGCGGTTTTCTCATTGATAATAGCGGACGCCCAATACAATTGGTTAATTTCACC
Source organism: Lithobates clamitans (assembly GCA_037952925.1). NCBI lineage: Eukaryota > Metazoa > Chordata > Amphibia > Anura > Ranidae > Lithobates > Lithobates clamitans. Next base: position 311,496 of record JBBGZY010002515.1, on the reverse strand, counting down.
TCATTGGATGTATCTTGCTAGGCAATTAGTGTTCTCAGTTAATTAACCCCTTTGATGCTAATCTCATTCCTATCAATTCTAATATATCTTTGAAATGTGTTTTTTTCTTTTTTTACCCAAATCATTCAACATATTACAAAGAACAGAGAAGTGTTTCTAAACCCAATAAATTATTTTTTTCCGATCTTGATCTTTAAAGGTGACCATACACTGCAATCAGATAGATCTTAAATAAATTAGATTTAGTGCAAGAGCCTGTTTGATTTCCTATAATCTGAATTAATTGTTTAAGTGCGTCTTCCTATTACCTATTTTGCCTAAATATTGAGTTGTACAGAGATTGGCCAATCAGATTGCACGGTGCATGACCATCTTAAGTGCCAAATTTGGAATGTAGATGTGCCATGACCCACTTGTATTTTCCTAACAATATTTCTTGGGCATTATACATTATACATCTTCAAACTACGTCTCTCCAGCTGTTGTGGAACTACACATCCCATGAGGCATTGTAAAATTCTGACATTCACAGACATAACTAGGCATGATGGGAATTGTAGCTCCTGAACAACTGGAGGGCCGTAGTTTAAAGACCCCTGTGGTAGACCATTATTCTTCTGCCCCCAGCGCTTGCCATTCCGAGGCTCTTTTACCTATAGTAATCCCAATCAGAAAGGCAGTTTTGAGCATCCATAGAGAGGAGGATTCTGACAGGGCAAAAGGATAAGTAGTCAGACAGTCCAAGACAAAAGACAGATCCCAAGCAGGAAAAGATCGCTTAACTGGCGGCCAAATCTTCTTAACTGCTCTGAAGACATGGATGATAAGCATGTCTTCCGCCCATCTCTTTTGCGCAGCTGCTGAAATAGCTGCCACCTGAACCTTCAGAGAACTTAGTCCGAGACCAAGGTTTAGGCCTGCTTGAAGAAACTCTAAGAGGAGCGAGGAAGAAGGGACCTCGGGGTTCAAACACCTGCCGGTTGCAAACATCTTGAATTTATTCCAGATTTTTGTGTATACACAATTCGTGGAAGGTTTTCTAGCCTTTAACAGTGTTGAAATTACTTCCGATGAACAACCTAGGGATTGTAATTTTTGCCTCTCAGCATACAAACATGAAGATTCAGCTTGTGTGGGGCTGGATGTACAAATCTCCCTGGAGAGAGAAGACAAGGTAAGAACGGAATCTTTACGGGGCACATGGCCTCCTTGGCCAGTATGGGAGTATTGCCACCACTCTGACCACTCTGACTGACTCGTTCAACAATCTGAGTTGATAACTCGAGATTAGAGGTTGGGGGGGAAACGCATAAGCTGTCCTGCATTGCCAAGAACGCAAAAGAGCATCCACTGCTTCTGCCTGGGGATGAGGCAGACGGGAGAGGAATCTTGGTAATTTGGCATTCACCGATGAGGCGAAGAGATCAATTTCTGGGGGATCTTGGAAATTCATGATCCAGCTAAAAATTGAGGGGTTAAGGGACCACTCATTGCTGTCTTAAAAGTTCCAGGACAGATGATCTGCCTCCTCGTTCAGGTGACCCGGAAGGTAGACTGCCTTCAGATCCAGCAGGTTCCTTTCTGCTCACAGCATAATGGGCTCCACTTCCCTCAAAAAGGGATGGTGTGAGTTTCCCCCTGCCATTGGATATATGACATTGCCTCTCTGTTGTCCAAGCATAACAGGACCGGTTTCTGTTGCATATGATCTCCCAGGTTTACTAGGGCTAGACAGGCTGCCCATATCTCTAGGACATTCAAGACTATTCCTGCAGTGGGAAAGTCCCATCTCCCTTGAATGGCAAGTTGATTGCAATGTGCTCCCCAGCCCCTTGAACTTTGGTAGTAAGTATGGTCCAGGAGAGGCATTGAAGAAGTTGTGGCTTTGAAATCAGATCTTTCTTCGTCCACCATAGAAGACTCCTCTTCACGGGGCCTGAGATGAATATCCGCTGACACAACGACTGTTTCTTCCATTGTGACAGGAAGCCCACTTGAAAAAACCTTGTGTGTCAATGAGCCCCAGTCAGCATCGGGATACAGGATGACAAGGTCTCGATTAAATTCAGGCAACCTGACGCAGAGAGGTGGAATAGCGACCTGGCACAAGTCATCCTCTGGGAAATAGACATTACTTTCTGGGGAGGGAGACACACTGTTCCAACTGAAGTGTTGAATAGAGCTCCCAGGTAGATCATTGACTGGGTTGGGGTGTGAAGACTCTTCTCCCAATTCACTAGCCACCCAAAATCCGCAAGGATGGACAACAAGATTTTTCTGTGCTTCAGAAGCTGCTCTGGATTGGAAGCTAGCAACAGGATGTCATCCAGGTAGTGAAAAACTCTCAGTCCCCTCTCCCTGAGAGGGTCTAGAACTGAAATCAGGACCTTTGAAAATACCCTCAGGGAGGTGCAGAGGTAGAAGGGGAGACACTGGAACTGAAGATGTGTGTGAATGACAGCCAACCTTAGATATTTTTGGAAGGCAGGAAGAATGGGCACATGGAAATAGGCATCTTTGAGATCCACTGAAATCATAGAATCTCCCAGCTGCGCCATCTGGATGATCGCTTGCAAGGATTCCATCTTGAAGGTATCTAAATGAATGAAGCGATTTAGTCATTTTAAGTCCACGGTCTCCATTCCTCATTTTTTGGGGGACCTGAAAAAGGGTTGAATAGAAACCTATGAACTTCTCTAAGGGAGGGACAGGTACTACTGCTTGCTGAACTTGCAACAGGAGTAGAAACTTCTGCAGTGCTTCTGCCTTCTACGAGGAGACTGGAATTTTCATTAATGCAAATAAATCTTGCGGGAGATGGTCTGAGAACATCCAGAAATACCCAAAACGGATGGTGGATACCACCCAAGGATCCTTGCAATGGCTGGACCAAACCCCAGAGAAGCGACTTAACCTGGCCCCGACTGGAAATACTTGGAGTGGCCTCGCGTCAAAAAGGTTTTGCCCCATCCCGGGGAATGGGAAGACTCCTCTGTTTATTTGATTTTAGTAAAGTGGCTTGAGTGCTTCTTCAGTTATTTTTAGGGTCTCTGTTTTGACTGTGAGAAATTCCTATTGATAGAAGATTGAAAACTTGGAAGAGAAAACTCGTGAACATCTCATCCTTCTGTCTTGAGGAAGTAATCCCGACTTCCCTCCAGTCACCTGGGAGATCGCCTTCTCAAGTCTGTCTCCAAATAATGCCTTCCTGTCGAAGGGTATCTTGCACCAATTCTGCTTGGAGGCTGCACATGCAGCCCATGGTTTTAGCCACAAGGCCTATTTGGCCATAATCGTATTCAGCATAGCCCTAGCTGAATATCTTATTCACTGCTTCCCCCACAAAGTCCGCTGATATCTTGAGCTCTTCCAGTGCCTTTAAGATATCATCTTTTGGTGTATCTTGCCGAATGGCCACCTCTATGTTTTCAGTCCAGACTCTAATGGTGTTTGAGACTGACGTTAATGCCACTTCTGGCCTCCAGCCGACTGGTAGGCCTTCTTAAGGTCTGAATCAATGTAAAAGAAAAAAAGAGGGGCAAGTGGGACTTTAAATGAAGCATGTCAATTGAAAGTATAATAATGAATACATGTGAGTAGGTAAAATGATTGGATTTAATTTGTAGTCAATAACCCCTAAGGGTAGTCCATGATTTTGATGCATACTGTACCAATAAAGTAGTATAAATACAGACATAGTCGCATGAATTAATATAGAAGCATATTTGGCAGTAACAATCATTAAAAACTCAGTAGTGCAAACAAATCAATGGACATACATAAATGCAGTTCATAACAGAAATACATGAATTAAAATCGCCAATCAAAATCACAAAATCGCATGAAATGAGAAAAAACTCAATAAAAAAATGAATAAATATCAGGAATAAAATTAGGCTTGATAGGGCATCCTTAGTTTGAGAACCCGACATGTTTCTTGGCTTCTTGCCAGTCATCAGGGGTGGGATGCATAATTTAACTGAGAAAAAAAGGAATATCATAAATATTGATACATGTGGAACCTCAGGCTTAGGCCCCTTTCACACTTATATGACTTCAAAGTCGCGCGATTTTACCGCGATTTCGTGGCGGCTATTTTGACGCGATTTTAACGCGATTTAGGAGCAGTACTACTTTGTACGACTTTGCCACAACTTTGGCATTAACAAATGAAAATATACAGTAGTTGGCATGAATCATGAGGGGGAACTCCGTGCCAAATTTTAAATAAAGAACGGGCGTGGGTTTCCCCCCAGGGGCATACCAGGCCCTTAGGTCTGGTATGGATCTTAAGGGGAACCCCCTATGCCGAAAAATCAGCATGGGGTCCCCCCCAAAACCCATACCAGACCCTTATCCGAGCATGCAGCCCGGCCAGTCAGGAATGGGGGTGGGGATGAGCGAGCGCCCCCCCTCCTGGACCGCACCAGGCCGCATGTCCTTAACATGGGGGTGGGTGCTTTGGGGCATGGGGGCGCCCTGCGGGCTCCCCCACCCCAAAACACACATGTTGATGAGGACAAGGGCCTCTTCCCGACAACCCTGGCCGTTGGTTGTCAGGGTCTACGGGCGGGGGGCTTATCGGAATCCGGGAGGCCCCTTTAATAAGGGGGCCCCCAGATCCCGGCCCTCCACCCTTTGTGAATGAGTATGGGGCGTGGTCAACATCACCCGGTGACCACGCCCCCTTATGACGGCACAGTCTCAGCATGCCCCGGGACAGAGAGAGCGTCGTGTCAACATTGGAGAAAAAGAAGAAGTCAGAAGGCAGAAGTCCGGGCCACCGCTAGCAATAGAGCTGCAGAAGATAGCGGAGCAGCCGGCAGAAGATCAGGACACCGGGAGGAGATGCCGGAGAGACCCCCGAAGTCGGAAGAAGACCCCCAAAGTCAGAAGAAGACCCCCGAAGTCGGAAGAAGACCTCGGAGCTGTCTAATAAATTAATTACTTTAAAAACCTGTGTACTGTGTTTTTTTATTGACACTTTTTTCCCTAGGTGAATGTATGTAGGACGATGTACCCCATACTCATTCACAAAGGGTGGGGGGCCGGGATCTAGGGATCCCGGATTCCGATAAGCCCCCCACCCGCAGACCCCGACAACCAACGGCCAGGGTTGTTGGGAAGAGGCCCTTGTCCTCATCAACATGGGGACAAGGTGCTTTGGGGTGGGGGGGCCCGCAGGGCACCCCCCATGCCCCAAAGCACCCACCCCCCATGTTGAGGGCATGCAGCCTGGTACGGTCCAGGAGGGGGGGCGCTCGCTCGTCCCCACCCCCATTCCTGACTGGCCAGGCTGCGTGCTCGGATAAGGGTCTGGTATGGATTTTGGGGGGACCCCACGCTGATTTTTCGGTGTAGGGGGTTCCCCTTAAGATTCATACCAGACCTAAGGGCCTGGTATGCCCCTGGGTGGGAACCCACACCGGTTTTGTCATTTAAAACTTGGCATGGCGTTCCCCCTCATGATTCATACCAGACAGCTGTCAGCACTGCCTGTCGCTCATCGCGAAAGAAAAAAAAAGTTTTTCTTTCCCGATCAGCGAGCCAGGCTTGTGCTTACAAAGTCCTACTGAAATCGTGTCTATATTATTCAGGCATGATTTGCATGCTACTTGAGGGTTTAACATTGAGGTCTATGGAGTACAACTCGCATAGAAGTTGGACCAAAGTGCCGTTTTTATCAATGAACTTTTATGTGTATTGTCGGACCGGCAATACAATAGCCGCGAGTAGTTTTAAATGACTTTTTTTCTTTGAAATGTCATTTTGCTGTCAGACTGTTCTAAACACAGGAAACATGTGCCCCTTTACAGGCATACTATAGACACCCCCCAGCTACGAAATTTAAAGGGATATTACACTTTTATTGTTTGACTTTAAGCATTATTAAAATCACTGCTCCTGAAAAAACGGCCGTTTTTAAAACTTTTTTTTGCATTGATCCATGTCCCCTGGGGCAGGACCCAGGTCCCCAAACACTTTTTATGACAATAACTTGCATATAAGCCTTTAAAATTAGCACTTTTGATTATTCATGTTCGTGTCCCATAGACTTTAACGGTGTTGGCGTGTTCGAATAAACTTTTTTCCTGTTCGCTTGTTCTGGTGTGAACAAAACAGGGGGTTGTTCGGCTCATCCCTAGGTGTGAGATATAACCGTCTCAACCGTCTTCATTTAAAGTCCCACTTGCCCGTCTTTTTTTCTTTTATATATTAACCCGGGATGGAAGCATGCCATTGATATTCAGTTATGCGACTGGTCACTCTCTTCTTTTTTATATTTCTATTTTTGGGTGGAAGACACCCGCTCCCTCTGTGACCAAGTCGCACCATCATTAATTTTTGTTCATCCTTAGTTAAATATCTTTTTGTATCTTTATCCTAACTCAGTTACAATTTTTCTAATACAGTTTCGGGTTCAACAGTCCGTGACTATATATATATATATATATATATATATATATATATATATATATATATATATATATATATATATATATATATATATATATATATATATATATATATATATATATTTTTACATATGTTCCCTTGAGTTTATTGAGAACTATTTTGTATTTATTCCAGGGTTATTATCCCTGGAATCCACTTATTGATCTAAATCCAGCTTATGGGCTGGGGTGTTTTGATGTTTTGCAGTCTTTTTGTCCGGGGTTGCGATGCGCTCAGCTCCCTCCCCACCTCCCCTCATTTATTTTGGGGCGGTTGGGGCCTTATCTCAATGCATCGGCGCCATGCTTAAACTGGCCCCTCGAGCAGCGTCAATTGATGCCGCAAGGTGGGAGCCTGTTTTTTTCCCTCCATCTGACGCCCACAGCTGTAATGAGCAGGCATCCACTGAGGTATGGGTTACTCTCATCTGTGATTGCTCTCTCGTCTCCCAGCAGTCAATGACGTCATGCATGACGCTGGCAGGGACCCGCCCAGGTGCCAGAGTATTTCAGCTGGGACCGACAGACTGACGGTTCACTCCCTCACTGTGCTTCACTAGGAAGGGACTGCTCTGTTAAGCAGCCATTATTTAACACATGGGTATGATTTTTTTATTTCTTTTTTCCTGTTTGTGGACACACATTCCCATCCTTTTACCAATTCAACCTAGCGCACCACACCCTCTATCTCCACACATTCCTTATGGATTTCTTTTCCCATTTTTTCTCACTTGCATTTTTATGCATTTAATTTACTTCCATTCCCCCTTATTATCTCATTTTTCACACATTTACTTTCCCAGATGCACCATGTACACATTTCTTTCAGTCATTATCTTCCATCCATTCAACACGTTTAACCTCAGATTCACTTTCTTTGACACATCCCAATTTTTCTTCACTTTTTCACAGATTTTCCCATTTACAACCCATTGACCAGTATATTTAGGGCTCAGGAATCTGTCGGCTGTGGTTTCTCCTGGCCCACCCTCCAATCACTTTGGGAGGATGGTTGGTACCCTGCCTCAACCCTGTTTGAGACGGTTATATCTCACACCCTAACAGATCCCATTGCTGGTAACTCTCCTTGATTTTTGGGCTATTTTGTAAGTAGCTTTTCTATTTAAAGTAGACAATCTGGACAATTTTTATATAATTTTCTCTATTAGCCTGAGGTTCCACATGTATCAATATTTATGATATTCCTTTGTTTTTCTCAGTTAAATTATGCATCCCACCCCTGATGACTGGCAAGAAGCCAAGAAACACGTGGGGTTATCAAACTAAGGATGCCCTATCAAGCCTAATTTTATTCCTGATATCCATTCATTTTTTTATTGAGTTTTTACTCATTTCATGCGATTTTGTGATTTTGATTGGCGATTTTAATTCATGTACCATATTTATCGGCGTATAACACGCGCCGGTGTATAACACGCACCCCAAGTTTAGGAGAGAATTTTAAGGAAAAAAAATTTTTAGGAGGGAAGTTTAAGGAAAAAAAACTTACATTAAAATGCCCATCAATGCAGCCTTATCTGTCCATCTGCAGCCTTTTCAGTGTCAGTGCAGCCTTGCCCCAGTGCAGTCTTGTCAGTGCAGCTTTGCCCCAGTGCAGCCTTGTCAGTGCAGCTTTGCCCCAGTGCAGCCTTGCCTCAGTGCAGCTTTGCCTCAGTGCAGCTTTGCCCCAGTGCAACTTCGTTAGTGCAGGTCTGCTCCAGTCCAGCCATGTCAGTGCAGCTTTGTGCACTCGGTGTAGATTCAAAAAATGGCGCCGAGACTGCAGGGAGCCAAGATACACATACCCGAGTGTTCTCTGCTTTTTCCGGCGCCGCCGTCACGCCCAGTCCCGCCCCTGGACCTGTGTTATGTCCATCATAGGGCGGGACTGGGCGTGACTGTGAGCGGCGCCGAAAAAAGCCGAGAACACTCGGGTATTTGTATCTCGGATCCGACAAGAGCCGAGATACACATACCCGAGTGTTCTCGGCTTTTTTTGGCGCCGCTCACAGTCACGCCCAGTCCCGCCCTATGATGGACATAACACAGGTCTAGGGGCGGGACTGGGTGTGACGGCGGCGCCGGAAAAAGCCGAGAACACTCGAGTATGTGTATCTCGGCTCCCTGCAGTCTCGGCGCCATTTTTGAATCTACCCACGGCTGTGTATGTCGGCGGCGACCGCGGCAATTGCCGCGATCGCTCCGATGACACAGAAATCGGCGGGGATCGGCCTATAACACGCACCCACGATTTTCCCCTGATTTTCAGGGGAAAAAAGTGCGTGTTATATGCCGATAAATACGGTATTTCTGTTATGAACAGCATTTATGTATGTCCATTGATTTGTTTGCACTACTGAGTTTTTAATGATTGTTACTGCCAAATAGGGATGAGCTTCGAGTTCGAGTTGAACTCATGTTTGACTCGAACATTGGCTGTTCGCAAGTTCGCCGAACAGCGAACAATTTGGGGTGTTCGCGGCAAATTTGAATGCAGCGGAACACCCTTTAAAAGTCTATGGGAGAAATCAAAAGTGCTAATTTTAAAGGCTTATATGCAAGTTATTGTCATAAAAAGTGTTTGGGGACCCGGGTCCTGCCCCAGGGGACATGGAGCAATGCAAAAAAAAGTTTTAAAAAACGGCCGTTTTTTCAGGAGCAGTGATTTTAATAATGCTTAAAGTCAAACAATAAAAGTGTAATATCCCTTTAAGTTTCGTAGCTGGGGGGTGTCTATAGTATGCCTGTAAAGGGGCGCATGTTTCCCGTGTTTAGAACAGTCTGACAGCAAAATGACATTTCGAAGGAAAAAACCCATTTAAAACTACCCGCGGCTATTGCATTTGCCGACAATACACATAGAAGTTCATTGATAAAAACAGCATGGGAATTCCCCACAGGGGAACCCCGAACCAAAATTTAAAAAAAAAATTACGTGGGAGTCCCCTTAAATTCCATACCAGGCCCTTCAGGTCTGGTATGGATTTTAAGGGGAACCCCGCGCCAAAAAAAAAAAAAAAAACGGCATGGGGTCCCCCCAAAATTCCATACCAGACCCTTATCCGAGAACGCAACCTGGCAGGCCGCAGGAAAAGAGGGGGATGAGAGTGCGGCCCCCCCTCCTGAACCATACCAGGCCACATGCCCTCAACATTGGGAGGGTGTTTTGGGGTAGCCCCCCAAAACACCTTGTCCCCATGTTGATGAGGACAAGGGCCTCATCCCCACAACCCTGGCCGGTGGTTGTGGGGGTCTGTGGGCGGGGGGCTTATCGGAATCTGGAAGCCCCCTTTAACAAGGGGACCCCCAGCTCCCGCCCCCCCCTGTGTGAAATGGTAAGGGGGTGCTTACCCCTACCATTTCACTAAAAAACTGTCAAAAATGATAAAAATGACAAGAGACAGTTTTTGAAAATTCCTTTATTTAAATGCTTCTTCTTTCTTCTATCTTCCTTCATCTTCTGGTTCTTCCTCCGGCGATCTCGTCCAGCATCTCCTCCACGGCGTCTTCTATCATCTTCTCCTCGGGCCGCTCCGCACCCATGGCATGGGGGGAGGCTCCCGCTCTTCTCTTCATCTTCTTCTTCATCTTCTTCTCTTCTTCCTTCTTCTCTTTTTCTCTTCTTCTCTTCTTCATTTTCTTCTCTGGGCCGCTCCGCATCCATGCTGGCATGGAGGGAGGCTCCCGCTGTGTGACGGCGTCTCCTCGTCTGACGGTCCTTAAATAACGGAGGGGGGGTCACTGGGTGGCCCCGTCCCCCGTTATTTAGGAACCGTCAGATGAGGAGACGCCGTCACACAGCGGGAGCCTCCCTCTATGCCAGCATGGGTGCGGAGCGGCCCGGAGAAAAAAATGAAGAAGAGAAGAAGAGAAGAAAAGAATAAGAGAAGAGCGGGAGCCTCCCCCCATGCCATGGGTGCGAAGCGGCCCGAGGAGAAGAAGATAGAAGACGCCGCGGAGGAGATGCTGGACGAGAACGCCGGAGGAAGAACCAGAAGAGCCAGAAGAACCAGAAGAAGAAGATGAAGGAAGATAGAAGAAAGAAGAAGCATTTAAATAAAGGATTTGTCAAAAACTGTCTCTTGTCATTTTTAACATTTGTGACAGTTTTTTAGTGAAATGGTAGGGGTAAGTACCCCCTTACCATTTCACACAGGAGGGGGCCGGGATCTGGGGGTCCCCTTGTTAAAGGGGGCTTCCAGATTCCGATAAGCCCCCCGCCCGCAGACCCCCACAACCACCGGCCAGGGTTGTGGGGATGAGGCCCTTGTCCTCATCAACATGGGGACAAGGTGTTTTGGGGGGCTACCCCAAAGCACCCTCCCAATGTTGAGGGCATGTGGCCTGCTACGGTTCAGGAGGGGGGGCTTTGTAGTTTGTTTGTTTTGCAAAGACATAACAAACAAACTACAAAGAGAAAATTCATGTGTTACAAACTCTATAAGGACCACATCATCAAGCAATCTTTCCTCTTTTCTGGGCAAGGTAAAGAATGCTATCTGCAAGCTTTATATAACATACGTTTGTATGCTAATAAGGCAATTGAAAACACATGCACAGTCCATGAAACACAAAATGCACGTTCACCCAATGTAGAGACAGAACTTCAAAGTAGGTACACCTGTTAAGGATATCCCTAAATTACTAATCCAAGAAACACACTGAACATGCCCAGAAAAATCCAAGTGCTGTTCACACACAAAAAGCACAAAAAAAACCAAAGTCCCTGAGCATGACCAGAACAACCCAAATGCAGCTAGAACAAAACAAGCCACCCCCTGTCCAAAATTAAGCACATCATCCAGCATGCTACAAAATTACAGATGGGACAATTCCCCCCCCCCGGTCCAGGGGGGCAAACAAAGAGCCTAACATGGGCAAAAGTTATACAACAAATACCATTTCAGTCTATGGGAATGACTTGTTAATTGTTCGAGTCCCCACTTGGCTAGGTTATATTCTAGTTATTGGCCTTAAAATGGGTAGGGGGGCCCAGGTCCCACACTGAGGGACATATATCAATGTCACCAATTTGGACAACCCCAAAAATGAAACAAGGAGAAGTGCCTTTAAAAATGCAAAATTGCTTAAAAGCTAGTAAAGCAAGGTAATGCCACTCTTCAAGCCCTGCGGACCATAGAAAAAAAAACCTTCCACCCTTGATGAGAGTCAGGTGCAGACTGTGCGCAAGTCTGTGTCAAAAAAGGAAATCTCAGATTGCTGCACTCTGAAAACGGACATCTTTATTCCATCATAAAAATCCAACAAGAGTCATCAATAGCAGTTAGGAGATAGCAATAGCTAACGCGTTTCACATACAGAGATGCTTACTCATAGCTGAAAGCTATGCTTAAAAGCTAGTAACTTGGGGGGCTTACTCTGCCCGTAAAGTGGTGCATCTGTAGCAAGTATCCAAAATGCTGCTTCAAAGATGTACGGCTTTAGAGAAGACTTACAAATCTACATTGCAGCTGCAAGATTTTAACCCAAAACAAAAAATAGTCTGCCCCCAATACATACAAGGCCATTTGGGTCTGTTAAGGCTTAAAATGAGAGCCCCCATGTGAAACATACCACCCTAAACTAAAAAAATATTGTGCCCCTCCCACACAAACAACAAACCCCTAGCCAAACACACAGCAAGCCTGCCCATGAAAGGGCGGTGGATGCTTGGGGCAGGAGGGGCTCAGGCACGCCAAAAGTTAACCACCTTGTTCCCATATTCAGGGGGACAAGGGCCTCTTCCACACAACCCTAGGCTGGGGTTGTGGGGGGTTGCAGACAGGGGGCTTAAAGGAATGTGGAAAACCCCTTTAAACTAGTGGGTACAAGGTGCTTTGTGGTTGGTATTGGGCTGAGCCCAACATGCCCAAAAGGCAGCTAGCTATATTGAGTGCATGTGGCCTTGTATGGTTCAGGAGGGGTTTGGGCAATCGCTCTTCTCGCTCCTTTCCTATCTGGCCCTGTTGTATGCTCTGAAAAAGGATGTGGATTGGATTGGTGAAGGCAGCTCACAGCCTTTGGAGAATAGAGTGGAGTGTGGAGTTCCCCTTTAAAAGCAAAAGTTATCCCATGGAGAACCAAGGTGTTAGAGGGGGAGACAAGAGCATTGTAGAATGGAGTGTGGGGTTCCCCTTTAAAAGCAAAAGCTAGCCCAAGGAAATCATATGCATTAGAGGGGGAAGGTTAAATGCCCTTTTGGGTGGAGCTAGAGGAACGAGAATCTTTTTACATAATTTTAACAAGGTGCATGTCACATGTTGGCAACATAACATGCTAACATGACCTGTGTGCAAATCGCCTTAAAAAAAATACATAAAGATGAACCAACATAAAAAGAAAAGGGGCAAGTTTAGAGGTGCACCCCTTCAACATACGCAATTGCATGTATATTTCTTAACATTTACTAAGATTTTGGCTGTGCAGTGAACAAATGCATGTGAACGAGCGCAACAGCCATTTGCGCATGCACACTGCTTACATTGATCTCACGCAGTTCTAAAACGTACTTGCGGGCACAGCATGCTTTCTCTGAAAAAGTTACTTTCTCATTCTATTTTGGGCATATTGGTTACTTGGGCAGTTGTTACTAAACTTCCTCACATCACCCCATAATATTGACATCTCCATCTTCTGTCAATATTGATTTGGAGATGTCGTGCACCATGTCCATAGTGGCGCACAGATTGCATTCTCCTGTGTGCCAAGATCGCTATAGTAAATGGGGGATTCACGCTCTGTTACTAAAGCACCATTTCGGAAATATGGAAATGTGCATTGTGCCTCGCCATGTGCCTCTACTGATGGCGCATGGCTTTCGTAAATCACCCCCTCTGAGTCTTAACACTCAGTTTTATAAGAAGGCCTCTGATAAAGGCTTTATAGGTGTTCCATACTGTGAAGAGGTCTTGCACCGACTGGGCATTGATGGCAAAAAATTCTGTAAGTGCTTTTGTTATTTCTACCTTATGTTCTGGTTGGGATAGCAAAAAAACATCATTTAGCCATCTGTTTGCCTTTGTTTCGGTTGGTACCTCTCCAAGGAGCGTGGCCAGACCACGTGATCATATGAATCTCGGATTTAGTCACACTTTGTATTAAGAATTTGTCCCTTAGAAAAAGGTCTATCCTTGAAAAGGAATGATGAGCTTGGGAAAAAAAGGTAAAATCTCTGAGGCATGCTGGCAATGCCAGGCATCAAACAGATCAGACATGGTGATGAAGTGATTCAAGGTAGCTCTGTAACTATGGGTTGGGTAGGTAGTGGATATGTCCTTGTCCGGAATTGCGTTAAAATCACCGCACAGCCTCACATGTCCTTGTCCTAATGAGGCAACTTTTTTTCCATACTTTTCTGAGAAAAGAAAGTTATTTTACATTGGGAAGGTACACATTTATCAATGTGTACAATGTGTTGTTTACCTCGCAGATTAGGATTAGGGATGAGCCGAACACCCCCCCGGTTAGGTTCACAGCAGAACATGCGAACAGGCAAATAATTTGTGCGAACACCGTTAAAGTCTTTTGGAAGCAAACGTGAAAAATCAAAAGTGCTAATTTTAAAGGCTTATATGCAAGTTATTGGCATAAAAAGTGTTTGGGGACCTGGGTCCTCTCCCAGAATCATGTATCAATACAAAGAAGTTTTAAAAATTGCTGTTTTTTTGGGAGCAGTGATTTTAATAATGCTTCAAGTGAAACAATAAAAATAAAATATTCCTTTAAATATCATGCCTGGTGGGTGTCCTTAGCCTGTAAAGTAGCACATCTTTCCCATGTTTATAATAGTACCAGAGCAAAATGACATTTCTAAAAGAATAAATGTAATTTAAAACTGCTCGCGGATGTAATGTATTGTCGGATCTAATATAGATAAAAATCATTGAAAAAAACGGTGTGGGTCCCCCCTCCAGTCTATTACCAGGCTCTTTCGGTCTGGTATGAATATTAAGGGGAACCCTGCACCAAAATTAAAAACAAAATGGCGTGGGGGTCCCCCAGGCCCTTAGGCACTATATACTCTGAACAGCAGTAAATATACTATATAGCCTACCCTATATACTCTGCAGAAAAATTGGGCCTTAGGTGCTGGTGGTGCAAGAACACTGTAACCCCTCACAGTTACTCTTGTTGGGCGCAGGAACGGGCCCTGCTTAACTATTACATAAAAAATTGTAATTACATGCCCCTGTTGAACAGGGGCAGAAAAATTGGGCCTTGGGTGGTGGTGGTGGTGGTGCCCTAAACCAAAAATATTGTTGGAAGCTAGCATCATCAAGATTGAGGAGGAATAGGATAGTCAGCATAAGTAGTCTTCAAGGGATCCCAGATCCATAGCAAATGCAATCAGTTACATCAGCATCAGGTGCTTGATAGCTGCTGATCCAAGACTGATACATTTTTATGAATGTGAGCCTATCCACGGAGTCTGTGGACAGGCGCACTCTTTGATCCAACATAAAGAGAAAAAATCAAGAGTTGAAGTCCCACTGAGAAAGGAAGTCACGGGTGGACCAAGCAGCTTAAATAGGGAAAATGCTTTATTGCACAAAAAATATTACCAAATACAGAAACTGAGTCCCATCACCAACACCTAAATAAGATTAAAACTAAGACAACACTGTCTTATGTCACGTCATGTCAGACTTTAAGCACACAAGGTACAGTATGTATAATTATAGAGTATAGTGGCACAAAGGCAGAGAGTGAAGATGTGATAACCGCATAAGTTCCGGTGCCAAGTTCCTTCGGGATATGCATGTATCACCACATTGTCTGCCAGATGCTCCCAAGCTGGGAAATGGATTATATATGCACAACGAGGACTTGGGTACTGAATAGATTAGATTTTGACACCATTCTGCTGCAAAAAGAGAAAATGTGGATATTTAGACTTAAAACTCTTGTACCTTTAGGCTTGAACACTGAATGTAGCCTTCAGCCTTTTCTTGAAAGTTAAATAATATGGCTAGTCAACATCCCCATATGAGGCGATTAATAGAGATGAGCCGAACACCCTCCTGTTTGGTTTGCAGCAGAACATTCAAACAGGCAAAAAATTTGGCAGAACACATGAACACCGTCAATGTCTATGGGACACGAACATGAATAATCAAAAGTGCTAATTTTAAAGGCTTATATGCAAGTTATTGTCATAAAAAGTGTTTGGGGACCTGGGTCCTACCCCAGGGGACATGTATCAATGCAAAAAAAAGTTTTAAAAAGTCATTTTTTTTCGGGAGCAGTGATTTTATTAATGCTTAAAATGAAAAAATAAAAGTGTAATATTCCTTTAAATTTTGTACATGGGGGGGGTCTATAGTATGCCTGTAAAGTGGTGCATTTTTCCCGTGTTTAGAACAGTACCACAGCAAAATGACATTTCTAAAGGAAAAATTGTCATTTAAAACTGATTGCGGCTGTAATGAATTGTCAGGTCTCGGCAATATAGATAAAACTCATTAAAAAAAAGAGCATGGAACCCCCCCCCAGTCCATTATCAGGCCCTTTGGGTCTGGTATGAATATTAAGGGGAACCCCGAACCAAAATTTAAAAAAAAATTGTGTGGGGGTCCCCCTAAAATCCATACCAGGCCCTTCGGGTCTGATATGGAAATTAAGGGAAACCCTGCACCAATTTTTTTTTTAAATGGCGTTGGCCGGGATCTGGGGGTCCCTTTGTTAAAGGGGGCTTCCAGATTCCGATAAGCCCACTGTCCGCAGACCCCCACAACCACCGGCCAAAGGGTTGTGGGGATGAGGCCCTTGTCCCCATCATCATGGGGACAAGGTGCTTTGGGAGGCTACCCCAACACCCTCCCCATGTTGAGGGCATGTGGCCTGGTATGGTTCAGGAGGGGGGCACTTTCTTGTCCCTCTTTTCCTGCGGCCTGCCAGGTTGCGTGCTCAGATATGGGTCTGGTATGGATTTTGGGGGGACCCCTATGCCATTTTTGTAAATTTGGGCACAGGGTTCCCCTTAATTTCCATATCAGACCTGAAGGGCCTGGTATGGATTTTAGTGAGACCTCCAGGCAATTTTTAAAAAAAATTTTGGTTCGGGGTTCCCCTTAATTTTCATACCAGACCCAAAGGACCTGGTAATGGACTGGGGGATCCTATGCTCTTTTTTTCAATTAGTTTTTTCTATATTGCCGAGACTCGACAATTCATTACAGCTGCAATCCGTTTTAAATGACAATTTTTCCTTTAGAAATGTCATTTTGCTGTGGTACTGTTCTAAACACGGGAAAAATGTGCCACTTTACAGGCATACTATAGACACCCCCCAGGCACAATATTTAAAGGAATATTTCATTTTTATTGTTTCACTTTAAGCATTCAAAAAATCCCTGCTCCCGAAAAAACGTCTGTTTAAAAAAAAAAAAAAAATCATTGATACATGTCCCCTGGGGCAGGACCTGGGTCCCCAAACACTTTTTATGACAATAGCTTGCATATAAGCCTTTAAAATTAACACTTTAGATTTTTCATGTTAGTGTCCCATAGACTTTAACACTGCTCCAGCGGCTTTCAAATTTGCCCCGAACACAGCATATTGTTCGTGTTTGCAGAACATCCGAACAACCAAAGTTCATCCCAAACTTATGCTCGGGCGGAACCGTTCGCCCATCCCTAGTGATTAAGCAAAAAATAGGGAAGAAGTTTTTATTTTACTTGGTTTCTGCCTGTCCCTCTGGGCTGTTTCTGGAATAAGATAAAGGCAACCTGTGTGATTTTTTTACCAAATCACACTGATGCTGGTTTGAGATACCCTGCTCTGCCTCCCCCCCCCTCTAATCCTGACCCCGTTCTTTACATTATCAACATAATTAGCGTGTCTCCCTCTGGATATACTGTGCCCTTTACATGAGCCTATCTGTCTAGTAGCAAACCTATGATATGGTGTTCAAATTGGGAGGTTGCCATCTAGGGGCCGCCTTAGAATATGTAATTCTCAATTAAAGTTTTGTCAGCCCAGAGCCCTCCCATCCTTGATAAAGACTATGTGATTGGTCAAAACATGTCAGCTATGACACCACGGCAGTGACATTAATTACATCATGGATGACGCACCTCACCACGTCAGAGCAAGCGCACTGCACACTTTGCAGACAGCAGGAACTTCTCCTCCTTTGAACAAGTAACTAGGATGGACTAACCACACAACGGACGTGATATACATAGCAGCGTTTTAGCAACACAGCGACTGGATCTGCAGCAGTTGTGCTTTCTGGATGCCCTAGCGAGGAGTGAGCCCCAGGACCGACCAGATTTGAGCAGTGAAAACTCTCCCACCAGGCTGTCAATAACAGACTGTCTGGGATGCCTAGGAATTAAGAGAGCCTCTTGCTTTCCGGTCGGGTGAGTGGATCTGTGTCCTATTGATCAATTATCAACTGCTTACTGTTTCCAGCACTGCTCTGTGACTACTACCTACAACCTATAGACTGTCTTACCATCTAATCACAGTCCATACAGCTTGATTTGGGCCAGCAGGGCTGAACTAAGAACTGTATCTGGCTAACTTATGCAAATGCATTTACTGTCCACCATAAATTGGTTAATTTCTCACTAACAGATTGAAAACTAGTTAGTCTATATAATGGTACGTCAGGTCATGTGGCCACACCCTCAGATGATGTCTTAGATGACGAAACACGTCAGGGTGTGGCTATACGATGAACAACAGTAATGTAAGCACGTCTTTTGTGGATCTTCTTGACATTGGAAAGCTGAGCTGTATTTGGTAGGATACACCGCTACGATCCCTACTGCCAATTTTTGCCATGTCATATGCTGTTTTTATTCTGCAAATTTGTAAGTGCATGTCCTATAAGAGGGGTACTTTCATTCAATAAATGTATTTGAAACGGGATTACGCTATGGAGTTTCTTTTTCTCTTTATGTGAATCAGCTCACTAGCGGGTGTCCCGTCCTCCCTGCTGCAACAGGATACATGATTAACCATCCAGCAGAATTTAAATTAGGATCTGATGTTCTGTGCTTGATACCCAGCACTGTCTGGTAAGAGTCTGATTCATAGGTTTTTTTTTTTACCTCCCAGCTATACACGTGTGGAGGTGATGGTGAAATGGCTATATCTAGGATATAATAAAATGGTCTCCTGCCTTTTGTACTCTAGTACACCTCTTTAATGTGAGATGATCACATAGTTGCAATGAGCATTCTGTGTACTTTACCATTGTATGCACCATTATGATAACACACTTGTGACAACAGATACTTGTCTATATATGTAGCGCTGCCTTGATGAAATTAATTTGCTTTTATCAGTAGTAAAATGCTCAGCAACGTTACCAGCTGCAGGATCTCAGTTTCAGAGGAAACAACTTACTTACATTTTGCACAGTATTCACCCTTGAATAGTTGTCCAAGGATGGCATACATGGTGCCAGATGTGCATCACCATTCCCATTGGACATGTTACCCACTAACATAATTGGGGTAGTAATTACACAAGTTATTACTAGTCTAACCTTTTTTTATTTTGAGCACTATTTTTTTCCTGTCTGGGATCTACTGTTCCCCGACCACACAGCTCCTGGTGTCCCTTCTTTTGGTCCTGCTCACTTATCATATACTGTAGACTACTGCGTCCTCTGTTTATGATCCTTCTCACTGATCACACAACCTCTGGCATCCTTTTCATTCAGTTCACTGATCATTTTGCCACTGGGGTACTCTCTTCAGGTTCACTGATCAAACAGCCCTCAATGTCCTCTCTTCTGGATCTTGGTCATTATTCACACGGCCCTCAAAGTCCTATCTGTCCCATCCTGCTCTGTGTTCATACCACCTCTGGTGTTCTCTCCTTCCTCACATGCCTCTTTTCCCCATCCCACACACTGATGCCTTCAGTGTCCTCTTTTCCTGCTCCTGCACACAGACCAGTCAACCCTCAGAATAATCCCCTCCTGTTCCTGCTCACTGATCATACGGCCCCTGACATTCTGTTCTCCCACTCCCTGAATCCTCCCAGATTGCTCTTGCTCACTGATCGCATAGCCCTCAGTGTCCTAAGAATGCACAGAACCTCAGTCACAATACCTCAATACACACTATGCCCCAGACACAATACTTCATTACTCACAGCACCCCAGTCACAGTACCTCTGTACTTACAGCACCCCAATCACAATTCCTCAAGTGCTCACAGCATCCCAGTCACTCACAATACCCCAGCAACTCACAGTGTCTTAGTAGCACTATTTCTAAAGCACCTCACCGCCACATTCCCTCAACATTGGGAGGGTGCGTTGGGGTAGCCCATGTTGATGGGGAGAAGGGTCTCATCCCCACAACCGTTGCCCGGTGGCTGTGGGAGTCTGCGGGCGGGGGGCTTATCAGAATCTGGAAGCCCTCTTTAACAAGGGGACCCACAGATCCCGCCCCCCCTGTGTGAAATGGTAACGGGCACAAATGTACCCCTACCATTTCACAAAAAATGTGTGAAAATGGTAAAAAAAAACACAACCCTGGGCCCGGGTCCCCCAAACACTTTTTAAGACAATACCATGCATATAAGCCTTTAAAATTAGCACTTTTGATTTTTCATGTTCGCGTCCCATAGACTTTAACGGTGTTCGCGTGTTCGAACAAATTTTTTGCCTGTTCGCATGTTCTGGTGCGAACCGAACTGGGGGGTGTTTGGCCCATCCCTAGCATTCAGTATCTCCCACTCTCCCCACTCAGCAGAGCTCAGTCTGCATATCCAATGTCTCCCACTCTCTCCACTCAGTGCGGTCCTAAGGATCAGTTATTAGGATCCTAACTAACAGAGAAAGAGAATTGAGTCTTTTTTAAGTCAAGTCAAGTCAGCAGACTCTATGGACTATGGACTGCTTAAGTCACTGCATAAAAATAAGCAGCGACATTGTTAGTCTGCCATGTGCACTCCATCAGTTGGCCATTGGGCTTCCTATCAGGTCTATCAGATAGACGCTTAACTTCAAAACTTTGATGCCTACAAGTTGTCTGGTGGGTGGGAAATGTCCATCCTAGATTCCAGGTCCATCTTTAAAATTGATTGGACCATGGCAAATATTTTCTTGCCCCCCCCCCCCGAGACCTGTCAAGGTTCACAGGAGGTGTCATCTATCAAACTTGCACATTGAAGTCACAGTCACCCCAGCCACAAGCCAAATGCAGTATCTCCTGCTGAATTCCTGCAAACTCAGTTACCGTCCAATTTCCCTTATCAATGCTGACTTCAAAATCTATACCAAACTATTAGCAGACAGATTGCAGTCCATCATTCCCTTCATAATTGATTGGGACCAAGTGGGTTTTGTACCAACGTGAGAAGCGTGGGATAACAACATCAAAACCCTGTCTCTTATATCCCACTGGCAAACCCACACGGTCCCCTTATACCTTCTTTCATTTAATTCAGAGAAGGCATTTGATCATCTAGACTGATTATTTCTGAGGACAACAAAAATAGGCTTACCTCTGGGATTCATACAGAAGATAATGATGCTTTATACATGCCCAATGGCTCCCATTAGGGTGAATTGCCTGCTCTCAGGCCCTTTCTCCATAGTTGTATATTATAGCAATGGAGCACCTAGCTAGTGGCTAATGCCTTGGGGGCCAACACCTCCATACTGGGTATAGATGTTGTAGACAGGCACTACAAGTGAGTCTTTTCACGGACGTTCTCCTGCTTATGTCACTAACCCAAGCATCACCTTCTCTTTCATTTTACAGGGACTTTGGTTCCCTTGGAAATTTTAATATAAATGCCTCAAAATTCCAATGTCTCCATGTTTTGCTGTCCACAGGCACCCAAAAATTCCTTACTGAAAATTTCTCATTTCAATGGGCACAACACTCAAATACTTGGGAATACAGCTTTCTGCACAACTTAAACATAAACTATAGAAAAAATGAACTACCTTCTTATACTGACTGGCCTGCAACAATGTTTGAAGGCTTGGTCATCTATGAAACACTCCTGGTTAGGGCAGATGTCCCTCTTAGATAGATACAAACACATAGGCACATTTAACCCCCTGATCACCCCCCAGTTAACCCTTTCAGTGCCCTGTCATCAGTGTCATTAGTACAGTGTTCAGAATTTTTTTCACTGATCACTGTATTATTGTTACAGGTGACGCCAGATAGCGTTAGCGTCAGTTAGCATCAATGCCAGACAGCGGCAGATTGCCTGCCACTTATCTAATAAAAAAGTTAACCCTTTGACTGCCAGCAACAGTATCACAGACACACTGACACCTACCAACACCTGCGTTTAGCCCCCCCACCCCCCAACAAGTGCAGTGTCAGTAGATCCCTGTCACTTCTGATACATTGCACACAAAACTGCAGCACTAGCAAGATCAGGCTTGATCTCTGCTAGCACTAGCAGGTAAATTTTATTTTATTTTATCTTTTTCCCGAGAGTCGCACTAGGTACCTATGAATTTAGTAGCCAAAATGTCATAAGAACACTAGTGAAGAGGTCTACAGGATTCTGAGTATGTCAGCTGAGAGCAAAGGGGAGTCTTCACTGACAGAATTCAGAATATGAACCTGTAGAGAGCAGCAGCACCCTGACAGATAGCTCAGACAATGGAGAGGAGGTCACTGCTAAGGTCAGGCATACCTGACCCCGTGCTCAGGTTGCTGAGGTGCTACAATTGCACAATGATTCTTATATGCAAGTTTGGTTAACTGGCAGGCACCAGTGGCTTTGTACATGCTAGCATTTTACACAGCAGCACTGCAGTATCTCATGGCGACATGGCTAGTCCCAGAAGTGCAGTCCAAGCTGGTGCAGTGGCTAACACAAGTAGCATCCCGCAGCCACCAAGAATTAGAACACAGGCCTGTAAAGCCCATAGTGTCCTCCCCGATATGCTTGCAAGTCCTGATTGGCAGCCCATAGATTCTGCAGCACCCATACTTCCCCCATTCACTGCCCAACCTGGAATTCAGGTGTAAACAGCAAGTTTAACTATTCCCCTTGATTTTTTTAGCTGTTTATATGCTGAGAAGTACATCACCACCAACCAAAAATTAATTCCTTGCCGGACAATTCAAATGTAAACCTTTCACAGTTTTTGAGTTTAACTTTTTTGTGCCTAATCCTCAACATGGGCATTGCTAAAAAGAATGAGTTGTGGTCATATTGGTCCTCAGGCCAGATTCAGCATATGCCCATGTTCTCTGCTGCCATGACCAGGCATAGATATGAGGATATACAGTAATACGATGTATGCATTTCAAGAACAATACACTCTGTCATCCTCAGGGTGACCCTGAATATGATCAGCTCATTCATTTTTCTGGCCGCCTTGCATTCAAAAACTTTTTCTACCCAGCAAGCATGTCAAATCTATGAGCAACAGGCTATACATGTGATTTTCGGATTTTCAATGCCCAAACCACATGGGGAACAGTGGCAAGATAGTTTGGGACTTGGTGTCACCCTTGTTCTGTAAGGCGCACCACTTGTACGTGGACAACTACTATTCAAGCATGCCTCTTTTTAGACACCTTTTTGATCTTGGAATTGGCTCATGTGGCACCGTGCGGCCTAATCGCTGGGGCTTCCCCCAACGGCTCCAGACTTAGAAAACCTGCTTGATAAATAAATCAATTGCTCCCAGTGAAGTGGAAGAACAAATTGGATATTTTTGTCCTATCTTCTATTCACGCAGACACGACAGTCCAAATTTGTAATGCGTCTGGTGTTGTTGAGAAGTTCCTCTGTGTCCACGACTATAACCTTAACGTAGGTGGACTTCGACCAGGTGATGAATCCGTACTAGCGTTCCCATAAAGTCAGATGCTGGTACAAGAAAGTGTCTGTATATTTATTTCAATTGGCTCTGTAAAATGCCTTTGTGCTTTACAAATCTTTTAATCATTTCTTTTTCGTCGAATATAACAAGTGGCAATTGTAAATTGGGAAAGCATCTGATCACACCGATCTTGGTGTGATCAGATGCTTGAGGGGAAAGGAGAGATCTAGAGTCTAACAGACCCCAGATTTCTCAGAAAAGAGTACCTGTCACTGTGATAACAATACAATTGATCTAAAAATAAATAAATGAAAGAGACAGTAGGGAAAAAAAAAACGCAAAATAAATAATAAAAAAAAAAAAGAAAGCACCCCCATCCCCCTGTACTCGCACGCAAAGGTGAACACAAGCTTCGGTTTATGGTCGGTTTGTAAACAGCTATTGCATCATGCATGTGAGGTATCACTGCGAACGTCAGATCAAGGGCAGTAATTCTAGCACTAGACTGCCTTTGTAAATCCAAAGCAGAAACCTGTAAAGGTTTTTAAAATCTATGGATTTAAAAAATGGATGTAGTTTGTCACCATTGCACACGAGCATTCAGTTTTAAAGCATGCCATGTTTGGTATCTATTTACTTTGCGTAGGATCATCTTTTATATTCTACCAAAGAATTGGGCAATATATTGTGTTTTTGTGCATTAAAAATCAAAAAGTGTATTTTTTACCAAAACTTTGAATTTGAAAAATTGCTGTGCAAATACTGTGAGACATAAAAAAAATCCAACACCCACCTTTTTATTCTCTAGGGCCTCTGTTTAAAAAAAAAATATAACATTTTGGGGTGCAAAGTAATTTTCTAGCACAAAAAGCCCTGTTTTTACATGTAAACAATAAGTGTCAGAAAAGTCCTGGTCTTATATAGTGATAATAAAGAGTGGGTGATGTGTGGCATAAGCTTCTAATGTTTACCATAAAATGCCAGGTCCATACATCCTATGGACCTGACAGCAGGGGGGGAAGGGGGTTTTACACACAATCTGGTGGCTGCAGGGATTGTGTGTAAAACTGACAAGCAGACTCCTGCCTGTCAGGTGGATACATTTGGGCGACTGTGCTGCCACCTGATTGCTTCCATCCAACCTCTGGTACTGGTGTCCCCCCGCGTGTGCACCCCTCCCCATGTTTTCTGGGCTCCGCTTCCCAATCTGCAGGCCCGGGACCGACATGGCAGTTGTCAGTGGGTGGAGTGGAGGGAGAAAAGCGGAGCTCTGCTCCCCTTCTTGCTGTGACACGGAAATCGATGTGTATGACATCACTTCCAGGTCAGCCGCTTGGTGTCCCTGGCTAGCATAGCCAGGAAGGGATGTATTGCAATGGGATCTGCATTGCAATACATTTAGTGGAGTCCAGAGGAGACATGTAGGGTCTTTTAGACTCTGCATGTTTTATTAGAGAGAACCTGTCACCTAAAAAATATCACGTGCTGAAAAAAAGAAAGTTACACCCAAGCATAACCCCCCCAAAAAATAGTTTGAAGCCCCCCACCCCCACATATACGCATGTATGAATGTAAACAAATGCGTCAGGGTGCCTATGTGTGAAAACGTTGATTGCAATAAACATGGTACATAGCTCAGTGCATGCTGGAGTGAGAGCAATAATTCTAGCACAAGACCTCCTCGATAACACTAAGCTGATGAGCTATAGGGGGCTTTTGAAACATCCACTATAAAAAATATAGGATACTGATATTTGTCGCCACTTCACGGGCGCACGCTTAAACTTAAGATGTGACACGTTGGTTATCTATTTACTTGGTGCAACCTTGTCTTTTATATTTTACCAAAAATGTGGGTAGCTTATTGTATTTTTGTTGCCCTAGCTACCACTATTTTATTCTCTAGGTATTTTATTCTCTCTATATTTATTTTCTTTGAGAAGATATATAATGTTTGGGGGTTCTATGTAATATTCAGGCCTAAACCGGAGGTGGCGCAAGACGTTCGTAACCCCGGGGTTACGAACATCTTGCGTCACCTCCGGTTAGACGAACACAGGCTTTTCTGATGGCATTCATCCACTGAGTTTTTTCATGTTTACACAATTCATATAAAATGTGAGTACCATCTTTGCTTAATCAATAAATAAAGTTTTAAAATGGTTTTACGCTATGGCATATGCACCATGCATGTGAGGTATCACTGCGAACGTCAGATCAAGGGCAGTAATTTTAGCACTAGACTACCTTTGTAAATCTAAAGCAGAAACCTGTAAAGGTTTTTAAAATCTATGGATTTAAAAATTGTATGTAGTTTGTCACCATTGCACAGGAGCATGCAATTTTAAAGCATGCCATGTTTGGTATCTATTTACTTTGCGTAGGATCATCTTTTATATTCTACCAAAGAATTGGGCAATATATTGTGTTTTTGTGCATTACAAATCAAAAAGTGTATTTTTTACCAAAACTTTGAATTTGAAAAATTGCTGTGCAAATACTGTGAGACATGAAAAAATCCAACACCCACCTTTTTATATTCTAGGGCCTCTGTTTAGTGTCAAATATGTTTTTATTTACAATATTAAAGAATATTTATACACAAATATTGGTAGTCAGTTATTGATGACAAAGACATCACTGAGTATTTCTTAGTCCAGTGTACAATGTTTGATTAGATCTTGCGTGAAAGGGGACCATCATCAACCAGCAATATTATATAGTAATGAACTGTCCATAAAAGCCTATAAATTAGTCTAGGAGAGACTATAACCACTGACCATGAGGTCATATTAGAGTTCAGGAAAGCGAGGAGAAAGAAAAGAAAAGCGGGTGGAGGAAAGAAAAGAGGGACAGGATACAGCGGGGGGGGAGGGGCGTGGTTCAGACTTCGGCACGACAATATATGCAAGGAGTATTAAAGATGAATATTTGTGTCTAACCTTGTGTGGTCAATAAGGTTTTCAGGGCGTCTGACGTTAGGGCCTCTGTTTAAAAAATATATATATAACATTTTGGGGTGCAAAGTAATTTTCTAGCACAAAAAGCCCTGATTTTTACATGTAAACAATAGGTGTCAGAAAAGGCCTGGTCTTATATAGTGATAATAAAGAGTGGGTGATGTGTGGCATAAGCTTCTAATGTTTGCCATAAAATGCCAGGTCCGTACATCCTATGGACCTGACAGCAGGGGGGGAAGGGGGTTTTACACACAATCTGGTGGCTGCAGGGATTGTGTGTAAAACTGACAAGCAGACTCCTGCCTGTCAGGTGGATACATTTGGGTGACTGTGCTGCCACCTGATTGCTTCCATCCAACCTCTGGTACTGGTGTCCCCCCGCGTGTGCACCCCTCCCCATGTTTTCTGGGCTCCGCTTCCCAATCTGCAGGCCCGGGACCGACATGGCAGTTGTCAGTGGGTGGAGTGGAGGGAGAAAAGCAGAGCTCTGCTCCCCTTCTTGCTGTGACATGGAAATCGATGTGTATAACAACACTTCCAGGTCAGCCGCTTAGTGTCCCTGGCTAGCATAGCCAGGAAGGGATGTATTGCAATGGGATCTGCATTGCAATACATTTAGTGGAGTCCAGAGGAGACATGCAGGGTCTTTTAGACTCTGCATGTTTTATTAGAGAGAACCTGTCACCTAAAAAATATCACATGTGCTGAAAAAAAGAAAGTTACACCCAAGCATAACCCCCTAAAAAAATAGTTTGAAGCCCTCCACCCCCACATATACGTATGTATGAATGTAAACACATGCGTCAGGGTGCCTATGTGTGAAAACGTTGATTGCAGAAAACATGGTACATAGCTCAGTGCATGCTGGAGTGAGTGCAATAATTCTAGCACAAGACCTCCTCTATAACACTAAGCTGATGAGCTATAGGGGGCTTTTGAAACATCCCCTATAAAAAATATAGGGTACTGACATTTGTCGCCATTTCATGGGCGCACGCTTAAACTTAAGATGTGACATGTTGGGTATCTATTTACTTGGTGCAACCTTGTCTTTTATATTTTACCAAAAATGTGGGTAGCTTATTGTATTTTTGTTGCCCTAGCTACCACTATTTTATTCCCTAGGTATTTTATTCTCTCTATATTTATTTTCTTTGAGAAGATATATAATGTTTGGGGGTTCTATGTAATATTCAGGCCTAAACCGGAGGTGACGCAAGACGTTCGTAACCCCGGGGTTACGAACGTCTTACGTCACCTCCGGTTAGACGAACACAGGCTTTTCTGATGGCATTCATCCACTGGGTTTTTTCATGCTTACACAATTCATATAAAATGTGAGTACCATCTTTGCTTAATCAATAAATAAAGTTTTAAAATGGTCTTACACTTTGGGCATCCCTTCTCTTCCACATGTTGAATATATAACAAATCGCTAAACAACATTTAAAGCACAGACCAGAGCTGCCAAGGATTGCTACACAGTGGCAGATACTGGGATCGCGCAATACCCCTGTGGGGGTGAGGCTATTTGGTGAGAGCATGCACATTAGGAACAAGAATAAGAAGCACTATCACTAGCCGGTGCCTTAATAAGAAGATCTTTAAAAACAATATTGTCTTTTAGCAAGGACTGTTTTTCTGAGCACAAGTCACTTTGTGAAATAAGAAGATCTTTAAAACCAATATTGTTTTTCAGCAAGCACTGGATTCTTTTCTTGAGCACAAGTCACTTTGTTAAATAGCTTATTTGCTAACACCGCACATCTCCTGAGTACTAAGCACTTTTATTCAACACACTCTATTAAACTTTTTTCACTTATATTAATTTTGTATGCAATATTAAATTTGTCAAATTCATAAAATCCCAATCACATTATTGGGGGATAGTATATATTTAGTTTTCTATCACAATTTTTCCATCCAGAGGGTGCAACACACTTTTGGACACATTTTTTCCAATTACCAGCTTTAAAAATCGAAAAGAAAGTATGCAGGGATACCCCTTCTGGCTACCGATATCATATTGCATATTAGGTGACGGAGGCTGTAACACAACCCAGATACATTTCTTTTAACATCCATTCACACATTTTCTCATTTTGATTTGATTTGTCCATTAAAGGACAACATTAGTTTATGGCACCACACCCTGTTGGATGTGCACATACACAGGTTTAAGGCATCTGCTGATTATTTATTATACACATCTTTTAATAAAAACTCTCCAATTTTTACACCTAGTTTGGGAGAACTGCAGAGGATGTAACACAGCGGTTCTACCACAAAATATTCTCTTCCATCAGAACAGTGCCACATTTACATTCGTTTTTACATTCATGTCAGTACATTCCACTTAGGTGGAAATGTACTTGTAGAGGCAGCAGTTCTACATTTATTTTATCTGTACTTATACCCTTTGCGCGGATTCATTTATATATTGTTTCCTTGGATCAAGTTTTCTTATTCTCCCAAACTTCTGATGAATGAGGTAATTATCATTGCTTTGTTGGACTGCACTAGACTGACCCTCCCCTCGGACACCCTCTTCTCTTTCTGTTGCCTCTTTTTTTGCTTCCTTTTTCTTTCCTTTTATGGCTTTCTCTTATCTTAAGCTGAAAAAGTGGCACCTATTACACCATTTTTCAGGATTTCTGATAATACCCAACTTCTGAAAAAGAATGTGTTCCCCACAGTGCTTGTTGAGTCTGCCCTGGTATCGAGTTCAGCTTCCTTCTTCCTTCTAAGTTAGCCTCCACTAGTAGGACCGACAAAAATAGAGGCTTGAGCCCACAACTGGCTTGAGCCCACAACTGGTGGAATTATATAAGGTAAACTATAAGGTTTTTTAAAATTATTTTTAGTGCTATTAGCTATTCTTTGCTGATTATAACCATTGTTATCTCTTGTACTGTTGTCATTGCAGTATTTTGCTGTCTTTTCATTTTCAATGTGCCACACTTTTCATTAAAACTTTATTCTTAACAAAAAAAAGAAAAACTTTGCAACTAATTCACAAAAATGTTGCTTAAAAAAATTGTATAAGCCGAGGCATGATATCAAGCATGCTGGAAAAAAATGGATTTAACCACTTCAGCCCCAGAAGATTTTCCTGCTTAATGACTAGGCCATTTTTTGCGATACAGCACTGCGTCGCTTAAACTGAAATGCACAGTCGTGCAAAGCTGTACCCAAACAAAATTGACGTCCTTTTTTTCCCACAAATAGAGCTTTCTTTTGGTGGTATTTGATCACCTCTGCGTTTTTTATTTTTTGCGCTATAAACAAAAAAATGCGACAATTTTGAAAAAAACACAACATTTTTTACTTTTTGCTATAATAAATATCCCAATTAAAAAAAAAATCTTCCTCAGTTTAGGCCAATATATATTCTTCTACAAAGTTTTGTTTAAAAAAAATTGCAAGAAGCATATATTAATTGGTTTGCGCAAAAGTTATAGCATCTACAAAATAGGGGATAGATTTATGGCATTTTTATTATTATTATTTTTATTAGTAATGGCGGTGATCAGCAGTTTTTATCTGGACTGCAACATTGCAATGGACACTTTTGACACTTTTTTGGGACCAGTGTCATTTATACAGCGATTAGTGCTATAAAAATGCACTGATTACTGTATAAATGTCACTGGCAGTGAAGGGGTTAACGCAAGGGGATGATCAAGGGGTTAACTGTGTTCCCTAGGTGTGTTCTAACTGTGAGAGGGAATGTGGCTGACTAGAGGAGAAGAGAGATCGTTTACACACACAGATCCCGGTTCTCACTCTGTCACGAGCGATTGCGGGTGCCTGGCAGTCATCATGCCCATCGGGCACTTGCATCGGCTCCGGGGTGCCTTAAAGAGCCGATGCACGGCTTGCGCAGGGGAGCTGACCTGCCGCAGTATAACTGCGTCGGTTGGCCTGGGAGCGGTTAAAGATCTAGGGTTTACTTTAATTTATTCCTGACACGGCTTCTGCTTTAATTCTTGATATGCCTTTCCTTTGAAAAAAAGGTGTTGCCTTGCTGTATAGATGTACAAACATCCTTATAATACCATTTGTCACGGTTACAAACTAGGCCATTAAATATTCCACAAGCGGGCAAAAATAAAATAGTTTCAAACATCGAGCTTTCCAAAACTCCTAACATCCCTGACACTCTGTGTTTACCACTGCAAAACACAATCATCCAACAGCATCTGCAGATTGCCATTAACACTCCTTTCTTTTATCAACAGTGCCACTTTCAGGAGGATAAAGATATAGCAGCTCGCCATAAGTCACTTTAAGAAAAAAAAAAAATGCCCACAGCATTAAGTTCTCTTCTCCACATTTATCTCTGTCCTCTTTTCAAATTTGATTTTAAATATTTACAGCATCATATATCTTCTGCACCCGAAAATTCAAATGAACTGTTATTGTCTTTAAAAGCTGCAGCATGAGTGATGGGTGAGCTTAAAAGGAGCATCAATGTTTTATTTGTGAAACATAAGCTTGGGAAAGGTCTGCCGATTCATTTTATTGATCTCGGCATTCACTAAGGGGCACTTGGTGCACTTAACCAAATCAAATGCAGCTGAAGACTCCACTGTGAACTATTAAATATTTAGAAACATTTAATAAATGTAGAAAAAAGAACAAGAAGAAGTAAAAAGATGCGGCAATAGCAATTATCATAAAAAAGAAGAATGTTTTCCAAAAAAAAAAGTTTAAGCAATAGACAGTTTTCTGTATTTGCATATAGTCCCGTGACAGTTAAGCTCTTCAGGACAATGCATTTTAAGTTTGTCCTACATTACGTCCAAATATGTGTTCTCTGCTATTTCAGATTCTTGTATTACATTTATCACTGACTTGTTCTCAACAGATGTACATATTTAGCTTTTCTAGTCACAAGAGTAAAAGTATAGCGTAAAATATTATATTATAGTCATGTTTGAATGTATTCTTATGTTTAAAGAAACAGCGATTATAAAGTATAAAATGGTACAA
The DNA here is from genome assembly GCA_037952925.1 of Lithobates clamitans. Classification (NCBI taxonomy): domain Eukaryota; kingdom Metazoa; phylum Chordata; class Amphibia; order Anura; family Ranidae; genus Lithobates; species Lithobates clamitans. The sequence goes on along the minus strand of JBBGZY010002515.1, from coordinate 280,315 downwards.
ATAGAAAAAAAAAAGTAGTGTCTCCTCTGCTTTCTTTCCTGAAATGCCTTACCTAAAAAGATGTTATACAACCCCTGGCAAAAATTATGGAATCACCAGTCCCTGAGGATGTTCCTTCAGTTGTTTATTGTTGTAGAAAAAAAAGCAGATCACAGACATGGCCAAAAACTAAAGGCATTTCAAATGGCAACTTTCTGGCTTTAAGAAACACTAAAAGAAATCAAGAAAAATAATTGTGGTGGCCAGTAACAGTTAGATTTATAGAACAAGCACAGGGAATAAATTATGGAATCACTCAATTCTGAGGAAAAAATTATGGAATCACCCTGTAAATTTTCATTACAAACACTAACACCTGCATCAGATTAAATCTGCTTGTTAGTATGTAGGTAAAGAGGGTAAATCATCACGCAGTGTTGCACAAGTTGTTGGTTGTTCACAGTCGGCTGTGTCTAAAACATGGACCAAATACAAACAACATGGGAAGGTGGTTAAAGGAAAGCATACTGGTAGACCAAGGAAGACATCAAAGCATCAAGACAGAAAACTTAAAGCAATATGCCTTGAAAACAGAAAATGTACAACAAAACAAATGAGGAACAACTGGGAGGAAACTGGAGTCAACATCTGTGACTGAACTGTAAGAAACCGCCTAAAGGAAATGGGATTTACATACAGAAAAGCTAAAAGAAAGCCATCTCTAACACCTAAACACAAAAAAACAAGGTTACAATGGGCTAAGAAAAGGCAATCGTGGACTGTGGATGATTGGATGAAAGTCATATTTAGGGATGAATCTCGAATCTCCATTGGGCAAGGTGATGATGCTGGAACTTTTGTTTGGTGCCGTTCCTGTGAGATTTATGCAGATGACTATCTGAAGAAAACATGCAAATTTCCACAGTCAATTATGATATGGGGCTGCATGTCAGGTAAAGGCACTAGGGAGATGGCTGTCATTAAATCTTCAATAAATGCACAGGTTTACATTGAAATTTTGGACACTTTTCTTATCCCATCTATTGAAGGGATGTTTGGGGATGATGAAATCATTTATCAAGATGATAATGCATCTTGCCATAGAGCAAAAGCTGTAAAAAAATTCCTTGAAGAAAGACACATAAGGTCAATGTCTGCAAACAGTCCAGATCTCAATCCAATTAAAAATCTGTGGTGGAGGTTAAAGAAAATGGTCCATGACAAGGCTCCAACCTGCAAAGATGATTTGGCACAGCAATCAGAGAAGGCTGGAGCCAGATTGATGAAGAGTACTGTTTATCACTCATTAAGTCAATGCCTCAGAGACTGCAAGCAGTTATAAAAGCCAGAGGTGGTGCAACAAAGTACTAGTGATGTGTTGGAGTGTTATTTTGTTTGTTTGTTTTTCATGATTCCATAATTTTTTCCTCAGAGTTGAGTGATTCCATAATTTATTCCCTGTGCTTGTTCTATAAATCTAACTGTTACTGGCCACCACAATTATTTTTCTTGATTTCTTTTTGTGTTTCTTAAAGCCAGAATGTTGCCATTTGAAATGCCTTTAGTTTTTGGCCATGTCTGTGATCTGCTTTTTTTTCTACAACAATAAACAACTGAAGGAACATCCTCAGAGACTGGTGATTCCATAATTTTTTGCCAGGGGTTGTATTTTTAAAATAGCTAATGTAAGGGCCGGCTGTACATGGCATCAAGGATACAGATAATGACTAATTGGGCACTGTTGTGTAACTTATACTTGACACAAATACATTACAGATTGATAGTGTTGACAACTTCAGACTTATAGAGAACACCACAATATAATCTGAGATTCCCCTTAAAGCCAAACTACAGGGGGGGCGTGGCTTAGCGGCAGATGTAGACGGTCGCATCTCTCTCCTGCTCCGCCGAGAATCCGGGCAAAACATCCTACAGAACATTATTACAGGTCCATCTCGGACCCCCTGTGGATCGGAACCGATCAGGATACGATCGCGACCCTTACCGCTGCTTTATCTGCACGAATCCTGCCATGACAAGGAAAAATAAAGAAGCCAGAAGCCTCATGGAAGAACTCAGCCAAGATGGCGCCTGGACACAGAGATCATCCAAAGAGAAATATAAAGAGGCCGCACAGAAACTTCTATATGGAGGTAAATTACCCAAAGACCCTCAGGCATCCTCATCTGCACAAGGAGAAGCTGTGGGAGGCCAGTCTGAAACAGATTATACAGCTCCACTGGAAGATATCGATGGATTGTCTCAGGCCCGGGACACAGTGAGTACCCCCAGGGATGTGTTCACAGGGCGGCAGAATGCATCTCCTATTACAGATGAGACAGAACCCACTTTAAGGGATATATTGTCAGCAGTGACATCATGTAATATGTCCATTACTGCTATGGCTGATGAACTTAAGGGGGTGAAAGCTGAAATATCGTTTGTGCGCCATGATATGCAAAAGCTGAGGGAGCGTACCTCCGCCATAGAGGGTAGAATAAGCACAATAGAAGATGAAATGACCCCCATGCAAAGAGATCTACAATACAATTGTCATCTCACAGACCAGCATGCAGCACGTTTAGATGACCTAGAAAATCGCATGAGACGTAATAATGTGCGTGCTATAGGTATCCCTGAGCGGGCTGAGGTCTCATTCATTGAGCAATGGCTAATAAATACTTTTGGCAAAGAGGCCTTCTCCCCACTTTTTGCTGTAGAAAGGGCGCATAGGGTGCCAGCACGTCCCCTGCCACCGGGTAATCACCCACGTCCATTTCTTTTCAAGTTACTTAACTACAAAGATAGAGACGCTATCCTGTCTAAGGCTAGAACCATGAGTGGCAGTCTGGCTATCGACAACTCCAAGATCTCTCTGTTTCCAGATTTCTCTGCAGAGCTGCAAAAACATTGTGCTAAATTTATTGAGGTGAAAAGGAGGCTCCGGGAACTAAGTGTACAGTATGCAATGCTATATCCTGCGCGCCTCAGGGTAACAGCCCTGGGAGCAACACACTTCTTTGATCGTCCGGACATGGCTGCACAGTGGCTGGACCGAGAGGAACGTGCAATTAGGGCAGCCAAATCGCAACGTCAAGCACCGGTCTGAACATATAATGACTTTTCTGATGTCAGCTGAGAGATTCATCATTTTTCATTGACTTTTCTTCAGGACGCACTGATCACAGGTTCAGGGTACGTTGATCCCTTTGGAATGGCTGCAATTTTTTTTCTCTCTGTTCCGTTTCCCCTAGTCAAGGCGGGTTGAAAAAGGAGAACACTAGAAACATAATTACGCGGTACATCCCACGTAGTATGCAGAGGTGAAACCCCCTCCACTATCTTAACGGGAGTTTCCACTGCCCTCCCCCATCCATGGCTAAGCTATGGAGACTATACATTCAGAGGCCTGTTTGGTCAGGAGCCATGTTGGCTTTAACAGTTTATTTTTGCTTCTTACAAGACTTACGTTATATCATTGGATGTTGCTTTAGCCCACCAGGAAATACACGAAGGACCAACCCCATCACGAACTGTAAGGTCACCCTGTGCATGTTTACATGTACATATGGTAAAATTGATTTAGCAAATACAGCCTCTTTATGTCCATATACTGAGTTAACACGAATGTTGGAGGGGGACTGTACGGCAAATGTGTGGTTATTATTCTCATTGATGGATAGACTTCCTTATGGCGGTTACATTTAAATTCATGTCCTGGAACGTTCGAGGACTAAGCAACCCAATAAAAAAAGTAGCGGTTCTTAGACACCTTAAATTTGTGGGGGCTGGAATTGTGTGCCTACAGGAATTGCATTTTTCTCCAGATCCGGCGCCCAGTTTCAGCCCTCGTATATATAATATTCAATTTCACTCGACTTACACAGCATACTCCAGAGGAGTCAGCATTCTGATTCGCCAGGATGTAGAGTTTAAATGCATACGGAAAATTATAGACCCAGGAGGGAGATATGTGTTCTTACTGTGTAAAATATTTGGATTTTCATGTATTATAGCAGGAATATATATACCGCCGCCGTTTTCGGCAGGGGTCCTCAGGTGTCTGGCAGGGTTTATGGCTCAATTCCCTGATACTCCGCTCCTAGCATTAGGAGACTTCAACAATTACTTAATGTATCAATGGGACAAGCTCCCAGCCCCCACTAATATACCGCTGGGAGGTGGGGGGTTTACACCCTTTGCCAGGTTACTTGGGGAACTTGGACTGACAGACATATGGTGGCAAGGTCACCCACACGCCAAAAAATTCCCATGCCACTCAGCATCACATGGGGGACTGTCCAGAATAGATCTGGGTCTCGGCAATCTCGCAATGCTGCCATTGGTAGCGGAGTCAGATTATTGTGACAGACATATTTTAGATCACTCCTCATTCTGGGTGACTATTCTGCTTCCCGGCACAGAGAAAAGGACAGGGTGGAAGTTAAACCCTTTCTGGCTTTCACTGTTCCCAGAACAGGACCCCATACGGGTCTCATTACAACTTTTTTTAAAGGACAACCTGGGTAGTACTACGCGCAGTATAGTATGGGATGCAGCAAAAGCATATTTACGTGGCCAATTTATCAGAATAATAAATCGCATTAAAACAGACACTAAGACATGGGAAACACTGGTAAGAGAAAAGGTCACTGAGACCGAGGATAGATTTATAGCTGACCCTAATGAAGATACAAAAAGAGCGTGGTTGGGAACTCAGTCCATGTCCACCCAGCTGGCGTTACAACTGGCCGAAAACAAACGTTTTTTTCTACAACAGAGCCATTTTGAGGAGGGTGAGGCAACTGGGCACATGCTAGCTGTGATGGCGCGTGCGCAGCGGCCCTCCTCCCTGATTTCGGCCATTTGTGATGAGCAGGGATCCCCTCAATACCAGACCGCAAACATACTACAAATTTTTAAGTCATTTTATGCCTCCCTCTACACCTCTCAGGTACAACCCACAGGGGAACAGATAGATGATTTTCTAGAACAGTGTGAGCTGCCTCGCTTGTCAGCCTCGGATGTTAATATGCTTAATGCGCAACTGACTGAGGAAGAATTGTCTATCGCTCTAGCACAGTCGCATAACAATAAATCTCCAGGAATAGATGGTCTCCCATCCGAGGTATATAAGCGATATGCAGATACATTGCTCCCTGAATTATTAAAAATATACAATGAAGGATTAAGGGAAGGTAAACTTCCTGATTCCATGAATGAAGCGATTATTATCGTACTATTGAAACCAGACAAGAATGCAACATCACCAGACTCATACAGACCTATATCCTTGCTTACAGCAGATGTGAAGCTGTTGGCTAGGATATTGGCAACCAGACTAGCCAAGGTTGTACACAAACTAGTGCATAGGGATCAATCAGGATTCATTCCAACCAGATCCACGGCCCAAAATATTAGGAGGCTCTTTCTGAACCTACAGATTCCTGTGGATAACCCTGGCAATAGAGCAATATTTTCGTTGGACGCAGCTAAGGCCTTCGACAGTGTCGAGTGGCCTTACCTGTGGAAGGTACTTGAACATATGGGTTTGGGGGCAACATTTATTAAATGGGTTCAACTGTTATACGCAGCGCCCTCAGCTAGGATTAGAATCAATGGAGAACTGTCAGAACCATTTTCCTTGTTTCGAGGCACTAGGCAGGGGTGCCCTTTGTCGCCCCTGCTGTTTGCCTTGGCCCTGGAACCTCTGGCAGCAAAGATAAGGGGGGACCCAAACATAACAGGATTCAAACGAAATACGGGCACAGATGTCGTCTCCATGTATGCGGATGACACTTTACTGTACTTGGGAGACACACAGGATACATTAAAGCATGTTATGTCCCTCATTAAAGAATTCGGAAACCTGTCAGGCTTTTCCATTAACTGGAATAAGTCAGTGCTGATGCCGGTAGATCCCATAACTGAACCATTACCACAGGGAGCTGAGATGATACAAATAGTACCAGCCTTTCGTTACTTAGGTATACAGATATTCCCAAACCCATCCCAATATATAAACCTCAACCTAGTTCCTTTACTTAGTAAATTCCGTGAAAAATGCACGTCCTGGTGCAAACTGCCACTCTCAGTGGTAGGAAGAATTAATTTGATAAAAATGGTATGGGCACCGCAGCTCTTGTATATATTTAACAACTCCCCGGTTTGGATCCCTAGAAAGTGGTTTGACAGGATAGACTTCCAATTCAGGGAACTGATTTGGAGCAAAAAGACAGCAAGGATTAGCTTAAAGATACTACAGTATAAAAAGGATGAGGGCGGGTTGGCAGTTCCTCACTCTAGGGCCTATTACCTAGCATCCCAGCTCCAGCAACTGGGGGGCTGGGGGGTGACAGATCTAGTGGACCCTATCCGCAGACTGCTAGCTGTACAAGATGAGAGTGTGATGGCTCTGGAGTGCCTGGAGGCGGGCTACATGCATCTTGACCCTGAAGCCCCTACAGTGAGAATGCTTAAAACATTGTGGGCTCACACGAAACAAATAGTAGGGATCAGAGGTTTCATAGCACATACACCAATATGGCATAATACCAACTATAAAGAGTTATTAAAGTTAAAAGGATTTAGAAACTGGGAACTGTTAGGAATCCGATACCTGTCTCAACTGTATAATGGACCAAATCTTAAATCCTTTATGGAAATGCAGGTGGAATTTAATATTCCACGAACTAATTTCTTCAAATATTTGCAGTTGCGACACGCGATACAAACGCAATCGCAAAATACTCCATTACATCTGACTGATCACACACTGATACAGGGGATCTTCTTGGAAGACAATAAGAAAGGAATGATTTCCAGAGCATATAACATACTTCTCAATGTCATGCAGGACCCATCTGGTCTTCCTTGTCGGCGAGGCTGGGAGGAGGATATAGGGAACATAGACGGGGAGACATGGAACCTGTGTCTATCCTCTGCACCCTTAGTCTCAGTGTCCACATCCCAAAAGTTATTGCATCTATATTTACTGCACAGGGTTTACAGGACTCCGGTCAGGTTGCACAAATGGGGGATTAGAGAGACTCCATTATGCCCGAAATGTGAGGGTGCCCACGGGGACCTAATCCATATGATATGGAGATGCCCCAAACTTTTTCGTTACTGGAAGGAAGTTCTAGACATAATATCACAGGTTTATATGTTCAATATTCCACGTGAGCCAGTGGTGTGTTTATTAGGAGCATTGGATGAGGAGGCTCTAACCCCTTCGGCACATACAGCGGTCCTTCGACTATTAGACATTGCACGTAAACTCATTGCTCAACTATGGATTACTCCCAGAGTACCCACTAGAAAACAATGAGTGGAACAGGTTAACAAACTACTAATCAGGGAGAAACTAACATACCAACACAGAAAAGTTCCACGCAAGTTCTACTCATTATGGCAGGCTTGGCTAGATGTTCCAGGTTTAGCACCACATCAGCTGATTAAAGATAGGCTATTACAAATGTAAGATTTTTAACTGCATTGGCAATGAGGTAGCCAAATACTTGGCAAAAAGAAAATGTGTGATTTCAGGGGAAGCAACATGTCATGGTGGGCTGAGGCAACTTTTATGATGTTTTGTTACCCCATGCCCCTCGGGAATTGGGGAAGCTTGAGTAAGAAAAAGGTAGAAAAAAAAAAAAAACAAAAAAAATAAATTAAAATAAAAAAAAAGAGAAACGAGAAAAGTTTTGTTTTGTTTGATTGTTTTTCTTTATTTTTGTTCCTACCCTTCTATACTCTTCTCTTTGCTCTCTTTATATGGCTATGACAATGTAATAGTAAAACGCATTCTTAAAGACATTGATATCCGGTAGTATCTGATGATGTGTTGTTGAAGATGTATGTTCCATATTGCCATGATATTGTAGTACATCAACTGCCATATATTATGTAATGTGAAAGTCAAAAATAAATTTTCTTTTCTGATTAAAAAAAAAGCCAAACTACAGCCTTACCTCTTACCCTGTTTTCTGCCCCCCCTCCCACCTTGGAGCATCCCCTGCATCCTTATTACAGAAAAACATTTTGTACATAGCATATTTCATTGTGTCATACATCTGGTAACATGACATTATTGTCTCCATTCACAAAGCCATATTAAGCACCTTAGGAAATGCAGGTAAAATACTGCTCAGCATCTTTCAAAATGTTTTTTGGCATTCTGAAAAAAACGCTTCTAAAATACTGCATGCAGTATTTGGCTGTTTTTTGTTGTATTTTCCGCATGGAACAGTACGATTATTTATCACACATGTGCAGTCATGTACCACAGGTGTAATTTTATCCAGCGGGCGGCGCTTCTTTTCCAGTGCACACTTCTCAGGGCCCTGGCAGAAGTGAGTGATGGCGGAAGACAGCTCAACAGAAGAGAAGCCAAACATTTTGGATTTGGGAGCACACGGTAAGTCTTTCAACAGCATCATTTGATGCACTTATATACCATGCTTGGGACACATTTCTTCTGAATTAGATGCCTCATTGCTGGTGCACTCCCTGCTTGTGGCATATGTTTTATCTGGTTTATCTGCCTAATTTCTGGTGTCTACCGTGCATGGGGCACATGTTTCTTCTGTATTAGATTCCTCATTTTTCCATGTTTAGACCCCTTTTTAGCTGTACACTTTTGCAGTGTCCCTCACTGCTTGCTATACACATGTTTCCTGTTTATTTGACAAAAAAATGACCAGTGTAAATGTTCAGCCTTTCTTCCTCATTTGTTTGGACTTCTGAAGCATGCCCCAACATGTTTACTGTGCATTTGTTTGATATGGTTTAGAATAGGAAAAGGTGAGAACCAAAATCGACATGAAATCTTAATAAGAAATTGTCTTTATTTACAGCTCCAAACATCCAATTTCAGGCAGACTTATTGACAGCAGAAAAACACACACATATGCTTATGTTTTTTTTATGTCCTTTTTATTGTATTCAAGTCATCCATTGGAAAAGTGCATTCTATGCATTAAGGTGAAAAACCTTCTGTAGTGCAGCAGCCCCCAGAGTCCCCCTTTTACTTACCTGACCCCAATCGTTCTATTGACGGGACTGAGCACAGCACCCCCTAGCCGCTGTCTTTGGTCCCTTATTGGATAGATTGAAAGCAGCACAGCCATTGGCTCCCACTTCTGTCAATCAAATCCAGTGACACGGGAACGGGAGGTGGGGACGAGTCCTGCTGTCTGTGTTAAATGATGCAGCAGCAAGACCCGGGAGCACTCGCACCGGTGTCCCCTTGGAATGGGGGTCTCTGAGGGGACACTCAATGCAGGGAGGAGCCAGGAGCACCACTGAGGGGCCGCAGAAGAGGAGGATCGGGGCCACTCTGTGCTCTAACCCCTTTGGCACATACAGCGGTCCTTGCACAGAGGAGGTTAGTCTAACATGTTTGTTATTTAAAAAAAAAAAAAAAAAACCTTTACAACCCCTTTAACCTCCCACCTGCCACAGGTTGGCAAGAGCACCTGAAAACCACACAAAAGGAACACATTTTTTCTCCTCCTCACTCCTCACCTTTCACATCTCATGACCTCCCAGCAGCCACCACTGACAGGGATGATGGTATAGCAAAGGGTGTCACAGATCCCTGTAACACGTCTGTCAGCAGCACACCACCAGCTGTAGAGTATAGCAGGCAAATTTCTCTGCCCCAGCTACTGCAAAAAAAATACACTCCCTGCCACTTACATGCCCAGCGTCTAAATTCCAGCTTGTCCAGAATAAGAAGGCTTGCAGGGAAAATCAATTAAAATATCCTTTTTGTTCTTTATAAATGTCAGATTTGCTGCAGTAGGTTCTGTGCACGGTACAGATGTGCCACTTTACAGGCAGACTAAGGGGACCCCCAAGACACTATTTAAAGGAATTTTTGGATTTTTTTTTATTGTTTTATTTTAAGCATCATTAAAATCCCTCTGCTTCAGTCCTGGAGGGCAGACATCCCCTCTATATCAGAAGAAGAATGGGATTTAGCCTTACAACAATATATCCCCAAGGTAATATCTGAAAAGGATAGATTTATTCAACTAATGTTTATGCACAGGGCCTACTATACCCCCCAACGCTTAGCCAGGATATATCCTACACAATCTGAGATATGTCCTAAGTGCCAACAGGCAGTAGGAACATATTACCATGTCATCTGGGATTTCCCGATCATTTAAAGTTTTTGGGGGCAGGTGATTCTATATATTAATGCAGTCACTGACCTTTCAGTATCAATGGATCCCAATGTGCTTCTTTTAGGTATAACAGATTTGGTAACACATTCTACCCACACAGGACTCTTATTATTCTATCTGTGCTTCTACACCAGGAAGGTATTATTACAGAATTGGAAATTGATGTCTCCCCCTGCGATCACTCAGTGGCACTCACTAGTAGACTTGGTGCTGCCCCTATATAAGCTCACGTACATGGGTCAAATGTGTCCGCAAAAATTTGATAAAGTATGGAATGCATGGGTAAAAGCTTGATCACTTACTGTATAAGAACAGAAACGTGGGAAAAAGTTGACTTTTGCTGTACTGGTAAAAGTGTAGATGCCCTCCATATGCTCGAGATAGTTCCTTTCCTCATTTCCTCTTTTTTTAAAAGTTTTTTTTGCATTGGTACATGTCCCCCAGGGTAGTACCTGGGCTCCCAGACCCTTTTTATGACAAATAACTTGCATATAAGCCTTTAAAATGGGGACTTTTGATTTTTCAAGTTCAGGTCCCATAGACTTTAATAGGGACTTTAATTTGGGCCTGAACTTTTACGATGTTTGAGAGTTCTGCCACCAACCGGGGAGCATTCAACCCATCTCTACTGTTGTTTTTTTCCATGCAATTACTGCCACGGGCTATATCCAGCAGCAATAATCATTATATTCTGAAAATGAGGAAACCTGCCTTTCCTTCAACCTGTGGTGTCAATGACCAAATATGTCCATGACTATATTTGGTCAATGAGGTCACCAGGGATATCCTCTGGTTTGTTTAATATGTGAATTGTAAGTCATTCATTTAGTGGTGGTAGTGATTAACCCACTAAATGAATGACTTCTGGCTGTGGAAGCAACCAGAAGTAAGGAGCAGTCAAGCAGGCTAAATCTGACCGTTTAATTAATTTGTTTGGTGAACTTAGAACAGCTAGATTTCAGCTTGAACTCTATATCAACCCAAAGCTCATCTCTGGTCATATATCAATACCAATAATTTTACTTACTTATGCCCAATGAAAGCATTCCTCTGCACTGCAAAACATACTGTAAGTTGTAGGTTACATAGTTCTGACCACTGCACTAAATATATGATGACATACTTTTCAAACTTCTGGAACTTGCACTCTATATGCTGTGTTATACGTTTCATAATCCTGACCCTGCAGAACATACATTGTATTGTAGGTTACATACCCCTGACCAAAGTGTTCATTGCTAAGTATGCCCCAAATGGGTAATGATTAAGCACTGATTTTAGTAAGGAACTTGTCTACCTGCTTGTTCCCCATTGTATCTGCACCGTCATCTGTCATTTGGTTTGTATGTATATTTGAATGAAGTAGATTGTTGGAATGCAGCCATCTGGATTCTCCTTGTTTGAGATCAGCGCCCCATAGCCCCAAATGTATTTCTATGTCTTTGAGACTGAAGGAAGCAGGGTACATGCTTTTGACTAGATGGTATAGGTCTCATTTGTTGCCTCTGCAGAGAAGAAAGGGGAACACTCTTCCAAAATTTTCTGGACATATTCCAGAATTTTCCCTTATTGGCAAGAGGTGTGTACTTTGATTAAAGATATTGCTGGTCTCTCCCTTGATCAGGACCCAGCAGCGTGTTTGTTATATCTAAGCACTGTCTTGATGGGTAGATCTTGCCAATCGGTGGTAAGACACCTCCTTAACTCGGCAAGAGCCTGTATACTGGCACATTGGAAGTCCTGCTCTCTGCCAATGGTGGAACACTGAATTAGAGTAGTGAACAAGATAATGCATATGGAGGAGCTTATGGCATCAGTGAAAATACAGAAAGCTTGTTTTTGTAAAACCTGGAGTGGATGGATTTATTGCACCACCATGGTGAAATATAAGGCATTATTTCCATGATACTGTGTCCAAAACATCATTATTTTATATTATGGTCAATAACACTATGGAAGGAAAACTTTATTTTTTATTTTTGGGGGGGGGGGGGTAGAGGGAGGGTAGAAAAGGGGGGAAAAAGGAGAAAATGATGTGGGCCTCTGTGTAATATCCCCGCCAACAACATAAACATAATGTTATTTTTAGGATGAGATACCGTATGCTATATGTTACTATCCTTCTTGAATTGTAACCTTTATGTCTCATGTTCGTGGAGGCGTTCCCTCCTGTTCATTCTCATATGTCAATGCATAAACTGTATGACGTAATTGAAAATAAAAACATATTGAAAGTAAAAAAAAAAAAAAAAAAAACCATAAATGTTATTGAGTCTAAATGTAAGAGTTACCCAGGTACATATGTGTATATTATAAATGTGTGTACTTGTGCATGCAAATTGTTCATGCTGTACTTATTGGGTACCTGGATGGTAGTGTATATTTATTTTTCTTGTCTTGATATGTTGTAAAATAAAGCTTATGAATTAGGGGGATTTTTAATAAGTTGTTATAAATAAAATGTATTAAAAGGTCGCAATATACATGATCTGAGACCATAACATTGACCTTTATGCGTGATGCCATAAATTCGATATGAGTGCTATCCTATTTATGTGCTGATAGACATGACTTTCTGCACTCTGGTAGCCTTAAACGCTAATTACCTTGTGAGTTTATAACATAGCCTTGTTTGAACACTGTTTATAGGTATTATGTTCAAATCAGATATTCGTTTATAGTAAAAAATCAATAGCCTTGCACTGTTAAGAATGAAAAAAAAAGTATCTTTTTCTGCAACACACATTTGATCTAGTGCTGTCTCCTGCAGAAGGCCTGCTTCTCACCAGAGTGGAATGACACCCAGCTTAATTCAACTTACTTCCTGTCAGTCCAGACTGTCATAGATACCGCTTTGGGGATAAGTCATCACCCTGGTCTGGGCTCACAGTACTACTCTGCACCTGAAAGCCACACGCCATAAGGTATTGCCTGGTGTGTCTGGCTTAATGTAGTGTCTAAAAGAACAGTAGGAGGACTCAACTTTTGACCCTTGGAAATATATATGTAGCGCCTACCCCCACAGGAGCCGTTGGTGATGATTGGTCCACGCTAACACACTTGGTCATATACTAAAGCCATTTACACTTGCGGACTTAGGGGTTAGAAGGCTATCACTCTAATGCCCCGTACACACGGTCGGATTTTCCGACGGAAAATGTGTGATAGGACCTTGTTGTCGGAAATTCAGACCGTGTGTAGGCTCTATCACCCATTTTCCATCGGATTTTCCGACACACAAAGTTTGAGAGCAGGATATAAAATTTTCCGACAACAAAATCTGTTTTCGGAAATTCCGATCGTGTGTACACAAATCCGACGCACAAAGTGCCACGCATGCTCAGAATAAATAAAGAGAATAAAGCTATTGGCCACTGCTCCGTTTATAGTCCCGACATTTGTGTTTTACGTCACCGCGTTCAGAACGATCGGATTTTCCGACAACTTTGTGTGACCGTGTGTATGCAAGACAAGTTTGAGCCAAAAAATCCATGGATTTTGTTGTCGGAATGTCCGAACAAAGTCCAACCGTGTGTACGGGGCATAAGAATGCCCAAAACAGCTTAGAGGCAAATTATTTAGATGTATTAAGGCAATGCAAACAAACATGGAATAAATTAATAAACAAATAGTTATACAGTCTTAAGAGTGCTATAAAGGGTGAAATAGTATATTACCCACTAGATGGCATTATAACAAGAATAAATTAAGCAACAACCAGGCAACAACCTTAACCAGTTCAGAAGAATTGAAAGTGTCCTGGTGTACATTTTGTGCATATAACCCAAACAGAGAGCAGATATACACATTTCCAGTATACCCCTTTAGGTGGTAGAAAGTACCTGGAACCTGGTAGTTAACATTGGCTGGCATCTGGCAGGGCCCTTTTTTAGGTGGTGAACTGTCTCTTTAAGAATCCGTTTGGATGATAACAAATAGGTTGCTAAGTTGGACAGTCTCTATTCAGACTAACAGTGTGTGACTGGCATTTAGTTTAGGATATGTAGTTCAGCTCATCACTTCCTAACAGGTGGCTAATCTGGACTCAATGACTTGGCAATCAGCAGTTCCCAGTGATCAGGTCTAAGATCCTCACACAGGTTGTAATCTCTCGGATCAGATCCTGAAAATACAGCAACTCTCTCTCTCACTCTCAAACTAAGTCTCTGAAGGCAGCTCTAGCAGGCTCAAGTGCAGGTGCCTCTTCCTGGTGTGGGGGAACAGGCACAGCAACGGGTCCCCTTTTCAAAGCTGAGTTCCACCCAAAATGGGAACTTCCGCTTAAATTGAAGGTGACCCTCTGACATTCCACATTTGGCATGTAATTTTTTTTTTTTTTGGGGGGGGGGGGCAGAAGCCCTCCTTTTAGGGACATCCAGCTCCCGCTTGCTCCCGGGGCTCAGCGAAGCTGGAAGGAAGTTCACCTCTCCCCCCTCCCTCTGTGCAATCTTCTGGGACACATCACAGGTCCCAGAAGATTGCCCGGCCAATCACAGCCAGGCGCCCACATCCACAATTCTGGTGCAGAGGAGAGGAGGGCGAGAGGAGCAGGGCTTTATTCGCCCGCATCACTGGACCGTGAGACAGGTGAGTGTCCGATTATTAAAAGTCAGGAGCTACACTTTTTTGTAGCTGCTTACTTTTATATGGGTGGAACTCTGTTTTAATAGCTCCGACCCCTCAGATGTGAGGCACAGACCCTGATGGCAGGTCACTCTCTTCCCTGAACTAACTATATCTGTAGATTTTTCAGAAAAATGGTGAAGCTTTTCTCCTGCAGGAGGTGAGATCTGTGTGAACTGAAGTCTGGCAGCCATTGGTCTCCAATAAGCAAACATGGTACAGTGCCCCTTTAAAAACTACAACTTCTATGTTCCATGGCACTGACACAGCAAGTTAATTCTGTGGTTCCTACGGTCTCTTACTCTCTCACCCTCTAAGTGGATTCAATCTGCACTGCCAGGAGGGTCGGGGGGGAGCAGGGAAGCAAACTGCCCACTCTGCACAGATCCTGGGGGGGGGGGGGGTGAGGGGGTGGTTGAAACACACAGCTGCATAGTCCACCACTGCACAGCCACTCTGTGTTTCCATTGAACTGGTGGGGGGCTGAGCAGGTGAAGCATGTATAAAGCCGCTCCAATCCCGCTGGAGTCAGCAACCCAGAGGGTGGGAGTGAGCGGGGAAAAGAGTCTGCACAGACCCTTACACTCCAGTCGACAACAATATATATATATACATAAATATATATATATATATATATATATATATATATATATATATATATATATATATATATATATATATATATATATATATATATATATATATATTTTATTGTACAGTATATACTGTATATATATTGTGAGGGGTTAGCTCGGCAGCGGGTTAGCTTAGCAGGCTGGGAACTTTTGTAGAGGCCTTAATGAGCCAACTTGCTTCAGCTGGGCTCATTACCTCACCACTGAAGGACTCTCAGCACTCCCCCCTAGTGGAATAAATCTTCATAGAGCCTGAATCTAGGACACACATAGTTGCCATCCTGGATGCAACCAGGTGATTTTACTTTTGTAATAAAAAGTGTAGCTGTGCTGACCCTAAAGTGATATATATACCTTCAAATGGGTGCAATCGTGTTAGATTGTAAACGTGTTTCTGCGCAAACCACATCTATTGAAAAAAACTGCTTAATTCAAAATATAATCCCAGCTGGGATAACACAATTTAAACAGATATAGGGTGAAAGTCCATACAAAACGTGCTTCAAGGTGACTAAAAGTGTTCATAACATCATAAAAATCATGAAATCATAAAGCAAAAACACTTGTGATTAGTGAGTGAACATGCGTTGCTTGGTGATCTGGTGACTGTTCGTGGAAAGGAGGACGCCCACTCAGGGCTCCCAGAACTCTCACCTTCCTGGCACAATATAAGTGCCTGTAGATTTCAATGGATAGGACGTTGCTCTGGTCCGGTGGTGGTAGTGGCGTCCTGGACCTTCTTTGGGGTGGTATCCCTTCCTCTAATGGATAAGCTCCATAAAGTAGTAATAGGAAACAAAAAGGCTCCAATAGTGTAGTAGGTTTAAGCCAAGGAATTTAATAAGTGTAATAAAATGGCTGCTTACATCAAAGAAAACGAAAAAACGCCAAACAACAGTGGGGACAGCTAGTTTGCGATACTCGCTACGTCACTTCCGGTCCGCGTTAGCGTATTTCCGGTTGCGTGCCTACGCGTTGCGTCATATCACGTGACTTCTTCAGGGCACCGGATTGGCTAATGCCATGTAGGTTTTATATCAATGGGACAGGAAGTGGGGATGACTCCATTTTGTTGTGGACCAAGTGAGTAATTCAACCGCGGCCATCTTTGAGTGGGCAATGTCGTTTGGATAGTAATTAATAAAGTTATATACGAACAAAACAAATAAAAAAATTTTTATTTAAAAGTGTTTAAAAACTGATCGGTGATCCAGGCCGGTGCCAACGCCGATCAACAACCCGCCGGTCCATACATGATGCAACCAGCTCGAAACCAAGATCCTTATGCCCGATCTTATGTAATGGGTGATAATACTATAAATAGGATCCTTGCATAAAATGAATGAATATTAACGTTAAAATTATTAAAATGTGTTTAAAAATATATAAGTAAATAAAAAGACTAAAAAATGGCAGATCAAATAATTAAAATATGCTCCCTAATTCGAAATACATACGGCACACCGGAAATGAGGTACTGAGTTTACATAAAATTTATAAAACTCCATAATTACTAAAAATCACTAATGAAACAATTAAGATCGAATTCTACATTTAACCCTTCAGGTACTAATGTTCTGGCTTTATGTATCCATTTTGATTCTTTCTGGCTGAGGGTTCTAATTTTGTGGTCACCTCTCCAAGCCTTGTTGTATCTCTCTATACCCCAAAACATTAATTCTGTGGGGTCTTTGTTGTGAAAGAGTGCAAAGTGTTTGGATACATTATGTTTCGGGCAACCATTTTTGATGTTTACTATATGTTCCTTAATCCTAGTTTTTAGTGCCCTTTTTGTCCTTCCTATATACTGTAAATTGCAAGAACATTGTAGCATGTAAACAACCCCCTCTGTATAACAATTAATAAAATCCTTTATTGGGTAAGTGTTTCCAGTACTCGTTGCCTTAAAATCATGTTTCTTTGTTTGGAATTTTTTTGCATGCGTGCATGCAAAGCAATATTTACAGGGATAGAACCCTTTACCATTAAAAAAGGAAAATGTATTTTTGGGGGGAGGTTCAACCACATTCTTCACAATGATGTCCCTCAAAGTTGGAGCGCGTTTATAAATGATAGATGGCCTCTCGGGTAGGATTTGTCGTAGGTGTTTATCTTCCCTTAAAATATACCAATGTTTTCGAATGATTTTCTCGATGTCTTTAAATTGGGTATTAAAATCTAAGATTATACTTGGTGTTTCTGAAAGGCTCTGTACCTTCTTGGGTGCATGTATCAGTAGTCTTCTATCCATACTTTGAATCCGTTCAATCTCTCTTTTTATTTGTTCTTCTTCATAGCCTTTCATGACAAATCTCTGTCCTATTAAGTTGGCCTGAGTATTAAAATCTGTATCTTTAGTGCAGTTTCGCCTGATTCTTACCAATTGCCCTTTTGGAATATTGTAAAGCCAGGGTTTATGGTGGCAACTCGTTGTTGGTAAGTAACTATTTCTGGACACTTCCTTAAAATGAGTTTTTGTTAATATTCGGTCGTCTTCAATACTTATTTCTAGGTCCAGAAATTCTACCTTTTTCATATCAATATGCCAAATCAGTTTGATATTTCTGTCATTGTTATTTAATTTAGACAGAAATTGCTCCAACGTTTCTCTGCTTCCATTCCATATTATTAGGATATCATCAATAAACCTTTTGAACAGTCCTAGTTCGCACGGTGGGTTTTTGTATACTGCTTCCTCCTCCCATTGTGCCATAAAGGCATTCGCCACACTTGGGGCAAATTTAGCCCCCATGGCAATGCCCGTAATTTGCTTGTAGAATTTTTGGTCATGCCAAAAGTAATTATTTTTTAATGAAAATTCTAGGCATTTGATCAAAAACTTCCTTTGGGTACATTTAAGTGTGCTATACTTTCTTAAAGCCCATTTAGTTGCTTCACAAGCTTGGTGGTGCTGTATAATTGTGTAGAGGGAAGAGACATCTATTGTTGCCAATAGAGTCCTTCCCTCTAGTACTGGAACATCTTCCAATTGTTGTAAAACATGTTTTGTATCCCTAATATATGACGTTGTTAGTTGGATGGCCGGTTGGATAAAGTGGTCTATGTATTGGCCAATCCTTGCTGTTAGGGAATTGATCCCATTAACAATGGGTCTTCCTGGGGGGTTATAGAGATTCTTGTGTATTTTGGGAACTGTGTATATCACCGGGATCCTATGTGAATCTGGAATTAGGTATCTAGCTTCCTTGGTGTCCAGTATCTCTTTTTTGACACCAAGGTGGATCACTTTTTCCAGATCTTTTTTACATTTCGTTGAAGGGTTACTTAGGAGTCTTTGGTACGTTGTGGTGTCTTCCATTTGGCGTTTTATTTCTGCTTGGTAGTCAGTTTTATTCTGGATGACTACTCCTCCTCCTTTATCTGCTGGTCTAATAACCAGATCTTTTCTACTAGTTAGGGATCGTATTCCTTTCTTTATGTGTGCAGGATCACTTATTTTCTTTATCTTCAATTGGTCCAAATCCTTTAGCACTAAATCTTTAAACACTTCAATATGTTGATTGTCATGTACTTGTGGGTTGAACAGGGACTTATTCCGTAGTCCACTATGTTCCATCCTTTGTGAGTCTTGCGGTGTGTTTGGTCGTCTAGTTTGAGGATTGTTTAGAATATCTTTCTTTATGTTCATCTTTCTTATGTATTTCCTAATTCCAATATACGTAGCAAACTTGTCTAAGTTCTTTGTGGGGGCATATTTTAGGCCTTTGTCCAATACAGCCAGTTCTTCCGTGGTTAAGGTCTGTCCACTCAGGTTGAAGATTCCTTCACCTAGTGGTCTCTTTTTCTTTTTAAGTCTCTTTCCCGCTCGGCATCCCCTCTTGGTTCTGGGGATCTTCTTCTTTCCTCCTGTTGATGTCTCTTTGGGGAATAATAGGGTCCTTGTGGATGTCTCTGTGGGGAGTGTTGTGTATACTCCTGTTTCCTCCTCGGTGGGGTCTCTCGCCGGCCTTGATCTAAAAAATCTGTACCATATCTATCTTGGTCATAAGGGTACTGGCGGGAGTGAGTGTTGGGTCCTCTCTGGTCTCGAATCGGATCAAACCTATTGTATGTTGGAATGGGGCTTCTTTCATATCTGCCTGGTTGGTTGTAGTAGGGTGCTTCCCTATATTCTCTACGTGCCCCTTCATTGTATGGTCTATCATTATTATGTCTTTGGTTATAACCACTATTATGTCGGGGTTTTTTAAAAGGTTTTTTAAAAGATTTTTTAAAATTATTTCTTGGTGTGCGTGACCCCTGAGAGTGATAATTATGTTGCTCATATGGAGGTCTAGGATTATAGGGATAAGACTCCCTATGTTGTCCGCTTTCCTGTGTGGGTGGATAGGGTCTGTTCCCTTGGGGTTCAAAGATCCTGACCTCTCTTTCTGGTGTGGACTGTGCTGACGTGATGGCTGGTTCTTCCAATTTTTGTTGCCATTTAAATACTTGGTCTGTTTTATAGTCTGTGACGTCTCTTTGGTATTTTTTTGCTTTCCTCTGTTGTGTCTCTAAATCCTTGGCCATTAAGTCTTTGTTCAATTGGTTGGCTAATTTCTTGAAGTCTTCTGACTCTTTATGTACTTCCAGTTTCAATTTTAATTCTTCTATTTGTTGGTCTACAAGCTTCATTTTCCTATATTTTCTATCCAAAATGAACCTGAGGCCTTCAGTACTTTTACCATTAAAAAAATTGTACCATTCCTTCATAGAATCTTTATCAAGAAGGCCGTCATTTGGGGGTACATCCCATCTGAGTCTCCTAGGGACAATATTTTCTCTTAGGTATCTTTCAAAAGTATTTGTATCCCACCATAAGGTAATTTTTTTCTCCATTGCGTGTCCCAGTTTACGAGTGAGGGACTCTAAATCACTATTGATTTTGGTTTGCGTGGAAAAAACATTATCTAAATTAACATTCCTGTGATCCATGAACTTAAATACTTCCATAGTGGCTGCAAAAGTGTGTAAGTGTGATAGTGCTAAAAATGTAATCTATAGAAGAAACTTCTGCGCTACTATATAAGGCTAAATAAAAAGGGGTTATGTAAAGTGATGCGTAATGGTGCTGCAAAAAACAAATGTAGTGAACACTCTTCACTACTAATAAACTCAAATGGGTGCAATCGTGTTAGATTGTAAACGTGTTTCTGCGCAAACCACATCTATTGAAAAAAACTGCTTAATTCAAAATATAATCCCAGCTGGGATAACACAATTTAAACAGATATAGGGTGAAAGTCCATACAAAACGTGCTTCAAGGTGACTAAAAGTGTTCATAACATCATAAAAATCATGAAATCATAAAGCAAAAACACTTGTGATTAGTGAGTGAACATGCGTTGCTTGGTGATCTGGTGACTGTTCGTGGAAAGGAGGACGCCCACTCAGGGCTCCCAGAACTCTCACCTTCCTGGCACAATATAAGTGCCTGTAGATTTCAATGGATAGGACGTTGCTCTGGTCCGGTGGTGGTAGTGGCGTCCTGGACCTTCTTTGGGGTGGTATCCCTTCCTCTAATGGATAAGCTCCATAAAGTAGTAATAGGAAACAAAAAGGCTCCAATAGTGTAGTAGGTTTAAGCCAAGGAATTTAATAAGTGTAATAAAATGGCTGCTTACATCAAAGAAAACGAAAAAACGCCAAACAACAGTGGGGACAGCTAGTTTGCGATACTCGCTACGTCACTTCCGGTCCGCGTTAGCGTATTTCCGGTTGCGTGCCTACGCGTTGCGTCATATCACGTGACTTCTTCAGGGCACCGGATTGGCTAATGCCATGTAGGTTTTATATCAATGGGACAGGAAGTGGGGATGACTCCATTTTGTTGTGGACCAAGTGAGTAATTCAACCGCGGCCATCTTTGAGTGGGCAATGTCGTTTGGATAGTAATTAATAAAGTTATATACGAACAAAACAAATAAAAAAAATTTTATTTAAAAGTGTTTAAAAACTGATCGGTGATCCAGGCCGGTGCCAACGCCGATCAACAACCCGCCGGTCCATACATGATGCAACCAGCTCGAAACCAAGATCCTTATGCCCGATCTTATGTAATGGGTGATAATACTATAAATAGGATCCTTGCATAAAATGAATGAATATTAACGTTAAAATTATTAAAATGTGTTTAAAAATATATAAGTAAACATGCACCCAAGAAGGTACAGAGCCTTTCAGAAACACCAAGTATAATCTTAGATTTTAATACCCAATTTAAAGACATCGAGAAAATCATTCGAAAACATTGGTATATTTTAAGGGAAGATAAACACCTACGACAAATCCTACCCGAGAGGCCATCTATCATTTATAAACGCACTCCAACTTTGAGGGACATCATTGTGAAGAATGTGGTTGAACCTCCCCCCAAAAATACATTTTCCTTTTTTAATGGTAAAGGGTTCTATCCCTGTAAATATTGCTTTGCATGCACGCATGCAAAAAAATTCCAAACAAAGAAACATGATTTTAAGGCAACGAGTACTGGAAACACTTACCCAATAAAGGATTTTATTAATTGTTATACAGAGGGGGTTGTTTACATGCTACAATGTTCTTGCAATTTACAGTATATAGGAAGGACAAAAAGGGCACTAAAAACTAGGATTAAGGAACATATAGTAAACATCAAAAATGGTTGCCCGAAACATAATGTATCCAAACACTTTGCACTCTTTCACAACAAAGACCCCACAGAATTAATGTTTTGGGGTATAGAGAGATACAACAAGGCTTGGAGAGGTGACCACAAAATTAGAACCCTCAGCCAGAAAGAATCAAAATGGATACATAAAGCCAGAACATTAGTACCTGAAGGGTTAAATGTAGAATTCGATCTTAATTGTTTCATTAGTGATTTTTAGTAATTATGGAGTTTTATAAATTTTATGTAAACTCAGTACCTCATTTCCGGTGTGCCGTATGTATTTCGAATTAGGGAGCATATTTTAATTATTTGATCTGCCATTTTTTAGTCTTTTTATTTACTTATATATTTTTAAACACATTAATAATTTTAACGTTAATATTCATTCATTTTATGCAAGGATCCTATTTATAGTATTATCACCCATTACATAAGATCGGGCATAAGGATCTTGGTTTCGAGCTGGTTGCATCATGTATGGACCGGCGGGTTGTTGATCGGCGTTGGCACCGGCCTGGATCACCGATCAGTTTTTAAACACTTTTAAATAAAATTTTTTTTATTTGTTTTGTTCGTATATAACTTTATTAATTACTATCCAAACGACATTGCCCACTCAAAGATGGCCGCGGTTGAATTACTCACTTGGTCCACAACAAAATGGAGTCATCCCCACTTCCTGTCCCATTGATATAAAACCTACATGGCATTAGCCAATCCGGTGCCCTGAAGAAGTCACGTGATATGACGCAACGCGTAGGCACGCAACCGGAAATACGCTAACGCGGACCGGAAGTGACGTAGCGAGTATCGCAAACTAGCTGTCCCCACTGTTGTTTGGCGTTTTTTCTTTTTCTTTGATGTAAGCAGCCATTTTATTACACTTATTAAATTCCTTGGCTTAAACCTACTACACTATTGGAGCCTTTTTGTTTCCTATTACTACTTTATGGAGCTTATCCATTAGAGGAAGGGATACCACCCCAAAGAAGGTCCAGGACGCCACTACCACCACCGGACCAGAGCAACGTCCTATCCATTGAAATCTACAGGCACTTATATTGTGCCAGGAAGGTGAGAGTCCTGGGAGCCCTGAGTGGGCGTCCTCCTTTCCACGAACAGTCACCAGATCACCAAGCAACGCATGTTCACTCACTAATCACAAGTGTTTTTGCTTTATGATTTCATGATTTTTATGATGTTATGAACACTTTTAGTCACCTTGAAGCACGTTTTGTATGGACTTTCACCCTATATCTGTTTAAATTGTGTTATCCCAGCTGGGATTATATTTTGAATTAAGCAGTTTTTTTCAATAGATGTGGTTTGCGCAGAAACACGTTTACAATCTAACACGATTGCACCCATTTGAGTTTATTAGTAGTGAAGAGTGTTCACTACATTTGTTTTTTGCAGCACCATTACGCATCACTTTACATAACCCCTTTTTATTTAGCCTTATATAGTAGCGCAGAAGTTTCTTCTATAGATATATATACCTTACCACGTGAACAATTTTTATTTGTAATTCATGAAAACTATTAATACATGCATTCATCAAAACTCAAAAAATAATAGCAACTACAATAAAAAGAAATGACTAAAATGTAAAATCATGTGTTAACAATAGTCCTAATAATCCTCTTCACAAACTGCTTATCCGAATCAGAACCCGAATAGTAAACAAGATAGTGACATACTTCCAGTTTAACTGGCAAATTGATTGGCCAATCAAGCACCAGTAAAGGCATAAATACCTAAAAAAGATGGCTGCCATAGCTTCCTGATGATGCATGATTGGATGCGAAATGCGTAGAGGCTTCTGGGTAAATTCCAACTTCACTTCCTGCCTCAACCCATACCAGATCGAGGCTTGGACTGCACGTCAATCCCGGGAGACGGAACGGCGCGAACTAGGGCCAAAAATGCACTGCTGGAAAGTGTCAGGGCTGGCTCAGCCCTTCCTTCTCTGGGCCGGCCACTCAGCTGTCTGCTAATTGCCAGCTCTCATCTCTCTCCACAGTTAACCAGCTGTTGTGGATCTGCTCGTCAGTCCCACCTACTTTTCCTCTTCTTGGATCCCTGACTTCTGGCCCGGCTGATTACCCAAACTGGTTACTAAACTCTGGCTTGGCCGAATACCCGATCTGGTTACTGAACTCTGGCTTGACTGACTACCCGATCTGGTTACTGGACTCTGGCTATGCTTTGACTATGCTTACTCTATTTACCTTTTTATTTTTACTAATAAACAAGTGTGATTTTACTGTACTTCTGTCTCAGTCTGGTTCATGGTTTCTGACAGTAGGTGAAGGCCATGAATTCAGAAGATACAGACAATCCACTAGTTGGTAATATTTTTTCCAGATTGGATGAGCAAGATCACCGCATGGATCAGTTTGCCATGGAGTTACAAACATAGTTACATAGTTACATAGTAGGTGAGGTTGAAAAAAGACACAAGTCCATCAAGTCCAACCTATGTGTGTGATTATGTGTCAGTATTACATTATATATTCCTGTATGTTGCGGTCATTCAGGTGCTTATCTAATAGTTTCTTGAAGCTATCAACGCTCCCCGCTGAGACCACCGCCTGTGGAAGGGAATTCCACATCCTTGCCGCTCTTACAGTAAAGAACCCTCTACGTAGTTTAAGGTTAAACCTCTTTTCTTCTAATTTTAATGAGTGGCCACGAGTCTTCTTAAACTCTCTTCTGCGAAAAAGTTTTATCCCTATTGTGGGGTCACCAGTACGGTATTTGTAAATTGAAATCATAACCCCTCTCAAGTGTCTCTTCTCCAGAGAGACTAAGTTCAGTGCTCGCAACCTTTCCTCATAACTAAGATCCTCCAGACCCTTTATTAGCTTTGTTGCCCTTCTTTGTACTCGCTCCATTTCCAGTACATCCTTTCTGAGGACTGGTGCCCAGGACTGGACAGCATACTCCAGGTGCAGCCGGACCAGAGCATCGTAGAGTGGGAGAATTATCATTTTATCTCTGGAGCTGATCCCCCTTTTAATGCATGCCAATATTCTGTTTGCTTTGTTAGCAGCAGCTTGGAATTGAATGCCATTGCTGAGCCTATCATCTACTAGGACCCCCAGGTCCTTTTCCATCCTAGATTCCCCCAGAGGTTCTCCCCGTCTGCAAATACAGAGATTGAACTATTTATCCCATCCTCCAGATCATTTATGAACAAATTAAATAGGATTGGTCCCAGCACAAAACCCTGGGGAACCCCACTACCCACCCCTGACAATTCTGATTACTCCCCATTTATCGCCACCCTCTGAACTCGCCCTTGTAGCCAGTTTTCAATCCATGTACTCACCCTATGGTCCATGCCAATGGACCTTATTTTGTACAGTAAAAGTTTATGGGGAACTGTGTCAAATGCTTTTGCAAAATCCAGATACACCACGTCTGCGGGCCTTCCTTTATCTAGATGGCAACTCACCTCCTCATAGAAGGTTATTAGATTGGTTTGACAAGAATGATTCTTCATGAATCCATGCTGATTACTGCTAATGATACCGTTCTTATTACTAAAATCTTGTATATAGTCCCTTATCATCCCCTCCAAGAGTTTACATACTATTGATGTTAGGCTAACTGGTCTGTAATTCCCAGGGATGTATTTTGGGCCCTTTTTAAATATTGGTGCTACATTGGCTTTTCTCCAATCAGCTGGTACCATTTTAATCCTGTCCTCTGTTAACCATGGAGGTGCTTCCTGTGTTGTGTCATGAAGATAAACACTGCAGTTTTGGTTACTGAAGCCCCCCGATTCACTCGTGAAGACTGAGGAGAAGAATAAATTCAATACCTTCGCTCCTGAGTTGCACGACTCACCTGGAATCCCCCACTGTGGCTGCTCCGGTACAACCTGAGTTGCAGGCCGTCCCTGCTGCTGCGCCACTCTCTGTGCAGGCATCCGCCTTGAGTATTACCTCTATAAGAGGTATGTCTGGTTCCGCCCCGCTTCCCCAGCGATTTGGGGGTGATCCAGTTCAAAGCAGAGGGTTTCTCAACCAAGTTGAGATATACTTTGAGATGCTGCCCCAGGTGTTTCCCACAGAAGCAAAGTAGGGTTTGTGATATCTTTGCTTTCTTAGAGAGCCTTGGCCTGAGCTAACACTCTATGGGAGACGCAAAAAACTGTTGTCTTGAGTTACCCTGAGTTTGTGGCCTCCTTTAAAAGGGTATTTGACGTTCCCGCATGCTCCACTTCTGCTGCCAAGTGCCTCATGACCATCAAACAGAGTACGAGAACTGTTGCTGACTACGCCATTGAGTTCCGTACTCTGACAGCAGAGGTTGCTTGGCACAATGAGTCCCTCGTGGCTGCTATTTCTCATGGACTCTTGGATTCCATCAAGGATGAGATAGCAGCTCGAGATATACCCACTGAGCTGGAGAGCTTGATCTCGTTTGCCATCCTCATTGACTCAGACTCAGAGAAAGACTTTCTTTTAAGGAGCACTAGGGGAAGCCTCCTGTATGTTTGCCTCCGAGCTTTGCAGTCCCACCCAAGCCTCCCTCACCTCCCATGCCTCCTGGTACCGAGTCGGTCAGTGAAGATGAACCCATGCACTTGGACTTCACGCGTCTCTCTATGGATGAGAGAGCCTTTAGGAGGACGGAGAGATTGTGCCTTAATTGTGGCCAGGCAGGTCACTTTTTGAAGTCTTGTCCTACCCATCCTGGGAACACCTGAAACTTGAGGTCCTGTAATGGACAGACTTTAGGTGGTGTGTCATCCCCAGTTATCCAGAAGGATAAGCCCCTGGTTTCGGTCACCCTTTCTTGGGCTAAGTCGTCTATAGAGATACATGCTCTAATCGACTCTGGGGCTGCAGGCCTGTTCATTGATGCTGCCTTTGTATCAAAACACACAATTCCACTGTAGCTGCGTGACACTCCACTTGCCATTGAGGCTCTTGACGGGAGACCTCTAAAGCCTACCAATGTGACTCATGAGACAGTTTCATTGTCCATGGCTGTAGGGGATCTTCACCATGAGATAATCCAATTCCAAGTGATTTCCTCTCCTAAGTTTCCTCTGGTTATTGGTTATCCTTGGTTACAGAGGCACAATCCCTCTTTTGATTGGCTCTGTGCTGAGGTTCTCTCCTGGTCACCACAATGCAGTGAAACATGCTTCCGGAAGGTAGCCAAGGTCCTGTGTACTTCTTCACTCTCCTCCCTACCAGAGGAGTACCGTGATTTTAGCAATGTCTTTGACAAAGGTCAAGCCGGTAGTTTGCCTCCACATCGACCATATGATTGCTCAATTGACCTTCAACCTGGTGCCACTCCTCCTCATGACCGAGTTTACCCTTTGTCGGTCTTGGAGGATAAAGCCATGGAGGAGTATGTTGCAGACGCACTTTCTCTGGGTTTCATCTGCAAATTCTCGTCTCCTGCTGGTGCTGGTTTCTTCTTTGTGAAGAGGAGGAGCGGTGAACTTAGATCTTGTATTGATTATAGGGGTCTAAATCGTTTCACAATTAAGAATGCCTACCCAATCCCGTTGATTACAGAGTTATTTGACCGCCTCAAGGGAGCAACGGTTTTCACTAAGCTTGATCTGAGAGGGGCTTATAATCTCGTGAGGATTAAGGAGGGCGACGAGTGGAAAACTGCACCTAATACCAGAACAGGCCATTATGAGTATCTCGTAATGCCTTTTGGCCTTTGTAACGCTCCAGCAGTTTTCCAGGAATTTATTAACGATGTCCTCCGAGATTTGTTGCAGTTATGTGTGGTGGTTTATCTTGATGATATTCTTATATATTTTCCAAGTCCCTGGAGAGCCACCACACAGATGTCTGTCATGTGCTTCAGAAATGAAGAGAGAACAATCTCTATTGTAAACTGGAGAAGTATGATTTCCATCGGGAACAGGTTAAAATCCTGGGCTATGTCATTTCCACTGCTGGTTTTTCGATGGACCCAGAGAAACTTTTGGCAGTCCTACATGGCCTCGACCCGTGGGGTTACATCCTCTGCAGGGTTTTCTGGGTTTTGCCAACTATTATCGGAAGTTTATTCGTAACTTCTCGTCTCTGGTCAAGCCCCTGACCGATGTGACCAGAAAGAACGGTAACCCACAGAGTTGGTCTCTGGAGTCCATTAAGGCCTTTGAAAGTCTCAAGGCTGCCTTTGTTTCTGCTCCTGTGTTGGCACATCCTGATACTACATTACCTTTTATCCTTGAGGTTGATGCTTATGAGACTGGTGTTGGCGCCCTTCTGTCTCAACATCCTACCTCTGGGAGCGCTATGCATCCGTGTGGCTACTTTTCCAAGAAATTGTCACCTGCCAAGTGCAATTACGAGATTGGTGACAGAGAGCTGTTGGCAATCATTTTAGCCCTGAAAGAATGGAGACATCTCCTTGAAGGTACCACTGTGCAGGTTCTCATTCTTACTGACCATAAGAATCTCACATTCTTGTCTGAGGCTAAGCGCCTCTTTCCCGGAAGGGCGCGATGGGCTCTTTTCTGATCAAGTTTCAATTAAGCTGTCTCATTCTTACACGGTACTAAGAATGTAAGGGCTGACACCTTGTCACGACAATTTTCCTCCACTTCCAAGTTGGAGTCAGTTCCTGTACCTATGATTCCTCCTGATCGTATTCTGGCTGTGATTCGCACCAGCCTTTCTTCTCCTTTGGGTGACAAGATTATTGCTGCTCAGGTCGATGCTCCTCCTGAGACCTTCTGAACGCTGTTTTGTCCCAGAGTGTCTCTGTACTGCTGTGCTCCAGACTTACCATTCTCCCAAGGCAGCTGGCCATCCTGGTAAGAATAAACTCGTTTGGGCCATTTTCCAACAATTCTGGTGGCCTAGTCTAGTCTACGTGCTGATATAACTGCCTTCGTAGCTACCTGTTCCGTGTGTGCTCAGAGTAAGACTCCACTACACCTTCCAGTGGGCATCCTACAACCCATAGCCAATGGAGAGAGGCCCTGGACCCACCTGTCTATGGATTTCATTGTGGAGTTGCCCAACTCCCAAGGCAACACAGTTATCCATATCTATCCATATCTATCCTATCTAATTACCTTTTTATTTTTATTAATAAACAAGTGTGATTTTACTGTACTTCTGTCTCAGTCTGGTTCATGGTTTCTGACAGACTCCGGTGCCGGTTTTAAGGCCCTGGACTTGTGAGTGTACATACTATATTTTTACTCTATTGATTTAATAAATTTTTAAAAATGTTGGAGGTTTAAGGAGTAACTAGTGGCAACCAATTTGGGGAACCCCAGATATACCCATAAGAGTGGAGTGGTTAACCCAGCATAAACCAAAGGCGCAATTTTTCCCTGCTTCTGGTGAGTGTCCATTTTAGAAGGTGGTGGTGCTTCACGAATTGGTGAAAAGTTTTTCAAACACGAATGTGAATTTGTGCATTAGTCATTTCTTTTTATTGTAGTTATTATTCTGAGTTTTGATTAATTAATTTATAATAGTATAACATAATAGTATAACATAATAGTTTTTCATGAATCACAGATAAAAATTGTTCATGTGGTAAGGTCTATCTATCTATCTATCTATCTATCTATCTATCTATCTATCTATATCTATATATCACTTTAGGGTCAGCACAGCTACATTTTTTATTACAATACTATCTACCCTGGGGGGGGGGGGGGGTTAAAACTGCAGCAGATCTGACATTTAAGGATAAAGTAATGTATCATATATATATAATATATTTGTTTTGCTCCGATTACACCATTTTTTCCATTTTGAGGCGATTTTCCCTGCCTGCAGTCACATACCCCCACCTCTTGTTTTAACCTTGGCATTGGAACACCTGTAGTTGGGCATGCATGAACCCAGGATAAAGCATCTACATTTCCCATCAAAACCCCAGGTCAATGCTTTACAGTAAAGTGGAATTCTTGTAGGGCCAGGAACCACCTATTTACCCTTCTATTGGTCTCCTTATTTTGAGCCATCCACTTTAACGGAGCGTGATCAGTGACCAAGTCAAAATGCCTACCTAGCAGATAGTACTTAAGGGAATCTAAAGTCTACTTCACAGCTAAACACTCCTTTTCAATATTGGTATAATTCACCTTGTGAGACTTCAATTTTCTGCTGAGATAAATGGCCGGATGCTCTTCCCCCTTCCAAACTTGGGACAACACTGCTCCTAACCCAACATCTGATGCATCAGTCTGTACAACAAAGTCCTTAGAGAAGTCAAGTGAGTACAGCACTGGGTGACAGGGCTTATTTTAAAGACTGGAATGCTGCTTCATCCTCCAGGGGTCCATTTAACCATGACAGACTCTTTCCCTTTTGTCAGGTTGGTTAGGGCACAGCTTGAGAAGCAAAATGGGGAATGAATCGCTGATAATAGCCAGCAACTCCTAGAAATGCTTGTACCTGCTTCTTGCTGTTGGGATGCAGGCAACTCCGTATGGTCTCAAATTTGTTGACTTGTGGTTTTATCATTCCCCTCCCAATAGTGTACCCAAGATATCTGGCCTCTTCCTGTCCAATGGTACACCTCACTAGATTGGCCGTAAAACCCAGCTTTCCATATAGAGTAAACATGTGTGGTTCGTTTCGTACGAATTTCCAAAAATGTGTTCATTTGGAAGCATCCGAAATACGAATTTCTAGGCTTCCGAATTTTATAGGAAATACGAAATTTCGTTGAAGAATTTCGAATCCAAATTACGTTACAACGGAAACTGACTGGTGTTTTGTTAACCAATCAGAGGTTTTCTTCTGCTGCTGAGTGAGGGTTGGGAAAATTACCTTTTTTAATATGGGAGTGGGAGACTGGTACTGGTAGTCGATGGGAGATTCAGAATCGGACAACATAAGAATGTTTGTTAATATCGTTTTATTATTGTCATAATAATTACGATTATTCGTTATGATGAGGTTGAAAACCCAGGAAATCAGCACAGCGCAGGGATGGCGGGAGCCCCTTATAATGAGCACAGCAGGGGTACAGCCCCAGGAGGAAGTCAGTACAGCACAGGGATGGTGGGAGCCCTCATAATGAGCACAGCACATGGATGGTGGGAGCCTCTCATAATAAGCACAGCAGGGGTACAGCCCCAGGAAGTCAGGACAGCACAGGGATGGTGGGAGCCCCTCATAATGAGCACAGCAGGGCTACAAACCCAGGAAGTCAGCACATCACAGGAATGGTGGGAGCCCCTCATAATGAGCACAGCAGGGGTACAAACCCAGGAAGTCATCACAGCACAGGGATGGTGGGAGCCCCTCATAATGAGCACAGCAGGGGTACAGCCCCAGGAAGTCAGGGCAGCACAGGGATGGTGGAAGACCCTCATAATGAGCACAGCAGGTGTACAAACCCAGGAAGTCAGCACAGCAAAGGGATGGTGGGAGCCCCTCATAATGAGCACAGCAGGATTACAAACCCAGGAAGTTATCACAGCACAGGGATGATGGGAGCCCCTCATAATGAGCACAGCAGGGGTACAGCCCCAGGAGGAAGTCAGCACAGCACAGGGATGGTGGGAGCCCCTCATAATGAGCACAGCACAGGGGTGGTGGGAGCCCCTCATAATGAGCACATCAGGGGTACAGCCCCAGGAGGAAGTCAGCACAGCACAGGGATGGTGGGAGCCCCTCATAATGAGCACAGCACAGGGATGGCGGGAGCCCCTCTTAATGAGCACAGCAGGGGTGCAAACCCAGGAAGTCATCACAGCACAGGGATGGTGGGAGCCCCCTTATTATGAGCACAGCAGGGGTACAAACCCAGGAAGTCAGCAAAGCACAGGGATGGTAGGAGCCCCCTCATAATGAGCACAGCAGGGGTACAAACCCAGGAAGTCAGCACAGCACAGGGATGGTGGGAGCCCCTCATATTGAGTCTAATGAGTCTGACGACTGCCATATTGAGAAAGGTATTTTTTGCTTTTTAAATTCATCATAATGAACTTTCATAATTGTTCCGAAAAGTTAACGAAAATTCATATTTCGCACGAATCCAAACTGAATTTCGGACACGAATTACGAAATACGAATTAACGGCTAATATAAAACTGAACGGAACGAAACAAAACAAATTTATTGATGGTGCACATGTCTAATATAAAGTCTAAGACTGCTTGCACTTTTGGCAGATGTGAGGCCCAATCTGTGGTATTAATAATCACATCGTCCAGGTAAGCTGCGGCATACTTCTGATGGGGCCACAGAATCATATCCATTTTCTGCTCGAAGGTTGCCAGAGCGCATTCTGTAGGCCAAACGGCATTCATCTATACTGAAATGCCCCATCTGGGGTTACAAATGCCGTTTTCTCCTTTGCCTACTCAGCTAGGGGAATCTGCCAATACCCACTTGTCAGATGGAGTGTTGTCATGTACCGGGCTGCTCCCAGCCGATCAATTCATCTATATGGGACATGAGGTAGGTGTCAAATTTTGTAACTTTATTCAACTGTTGAAATTTGTTACAAAATCGCCAGCTCCCATCTGGTTTGGGCAATAACACGATTGGACTGGACCAGACACTCTGGGACTCCTCTATCACACCCAATTCAAGCATTCTTTGTACTTCCCCACTTATTGCCTCCTGTCGGGCCTCCGGTATTCGATAGGGTTTTAGTTTTACCCTTTCACTTGACGGAGTGATAATGCCATGCTCTAACCCAGATGTTTGGCCTGGCATCTCAGAAAAAACCTCTTTGTTGCAGAGCACAAACTCTTTAAGGCTCCACGCACACTGACTTAAAAAACGTTGCTTCTACAGGAGTTTTGTGTTCTGCCTCTCTTGGGTGTCTTCCATAGAGTAACTCGAAGGATGAAAAACCTGTAGAGGATTGTGGTACCTCCCTGATGGCAAATATCAAGTAGGGTATTAGACAGTTCCAATCCTTTTCATCTCTATCCACCACCCTCTTTAACCACTTCAGCCCCAGGAAATTTGCCCCTTTAATGACCAGGCCATGTTTTGCGATAGGGCACTGCGTCGCTTTAACTGACAATTGCGCGGTCGTGAGACGCTGTACCCAAACAAAATTGACCTCCTTTTTTTCCCACAAATAGAACTTTCTTATGGTGCTTTTTTTGTTACTTGCTTTTTTTGTTACTTTTTGCTATAATAAATATCCCCAAAATTTTAAAAAAAAGTGTATTTTGATTGGTTTGGGCAAAAGTTATAGCAGCTACAAAATAGGGAATAGATTCATGGCATTTTTATTATACATTTTTTTTTTTACTAGTAATGGTGGTGATCAACGATTTTGATCAGGAATACAACATTGCGGCAGACAGATCAGACACTTTTGACACTTTTTTGGGACATTGACATTTATACAGCGATCAGTGCTAAAAAGCCACTGATTACTGTATAATAACTGTCACTGGCAGGGAAGGGGTTAACACTAGGGGGCAATCACGGGGTTAAATGTGTGTCCTAGGGAGTGTTTCTAAATGTGGGGGATGGGACTGCCTGGGGGAGGAGACCAATCGCTGTTCCTAAGCAGTAGGAACAACAGATCAGTCTTCTCACCCCTGACAGAATGGAGATCTGTCTGTTTACATTGACAGGCCTATGTTCTGCCTCTCTCAGGAGCAATCGTGGGTGCGGAATGCGCGTGCCCCCTAGTACTCTTAAAGCCTTCCTATGTACACCCAGGGGAGCCAACCTGCTGCAGTATAACTGTTGCGTGGCAAACTTTTCCCTGTGAACCTCTAGATCAGAAAACTCAACAGATGGCATGTTCTCGTCTGAGGATATTGGCTCCTCCCCAGTGTCTCGAGTCTCCCCTGTTAATGTCGACAAGGGGAATTCTGGAGATTTCTTACCAGTTTCAGATGATTTTGGGATTCACCCACCTGGTTTAAAGGGGCGACAGTGTGTGTGTGTGTGTGTGTGGGGGGGGGTCAGGACAATCCCAGAGTTTTCAGAATTTTGGAAAATCTCTCCCCACAGTGGCATCATGTGGTAAGTGAGAAACTAACCCCACCTGATGAGATAGGTTACCTTTGGGGGTCTCAAAAAAGACTGTAACCACAGAATACTCTCGGGTGTCCCCATGCACACAAATAACTGCCACCTTGTTATTCCCAGAGACCTCTTTAGTAACTGATTCAGCTTTTACCGATGTTACCAGGCTGAATCCAGCAACACAACAACATTTCTAACATTAATATACATTTTGAATACATGCTTCTCAGTTTCCCGAATGGCAGCACATGCAACTGTCGCAAACAGCGACTGATGTCTGTCCCTTAGAAAGCCACATTGCATCGGTTCATCCACAACTGGGCAATTTACTGCAATATGTACCTCTTGCAGGCAGCAGTAGCAAATAATTTTTTTAGCTGCCTCTTGCGACCTTAACTTCCCAGGCTACTCTCGTCAGACATTAGGTAGAACTCCCACCCTCTCACTCTCTCCACCCTCACTCCTTGGTATCATCTCATTTGCCACTGGGAATGGTCTGGTCTTAGGGTGGAAAGTCTGTGAGTCCCTGGGAGAGGCGGTCAGGTTCTCTGTAGCTAAGTACCTCTCAACCAGATCCACTCATTTCTGGGTCTCCATGGCTTACCCACTTTTGGATGGCAGTAGGAAGAGATCTCAGGAACCGATCCATAACAACACGTTCCACAATCTTTGGTGCTGTCAAAGCCTCTGACTGCAGCCACTTCCTGCTCTGGTGAAAGAGATCATACATTTGAGACCTGGGGGGTTTTCCAAGGCAGAAAGTCCAGTTATGCACACGCTGACAAGAAAAATAAAAAGAAAGAATTGCGCTAGGTGCAAAACCATTATATGAATAATAAAGTGAATGATAACAAAGCCTGTGAAAGAAATCCTGCTGCTGAACACTATAACCCCGATATGAGGGCACAAAACGTAAATATAAAAAGAAACAGTGCAGCGCTGGATGGATGTCCTTAATGTGAAATATGTGAATATAAAATATGTGAATCAATACATAAATTATAAACAGCAGCGAATACCAACCACTAAAAATTAACTGATATAGAAAAAAACAGCCATAATAATGATAAAGGTGAAAAATCACATTAGTAAAAAAAGATTAAAGTGCAAATAACAGTAAAGTCCCAAAATTAATGATGTTCAAGTGCAATAATGATAAAAGTGAAAATGACATTAATAAAAAAGAGGTTAAAGTGAAAATAACAATAGTCCCAAGTCCCAAAATTAATGATGTTCAAGTGCAAGTTCCTGGATCTGTATTACACCACAGGAGCTGCCCGCCACCTATTGTTAAAGTGATGGAGGCTTACCAGATAGCCTGCGACCGCCCTTATTCAGGGGGGTCAAAACAGGCTGCTCAGTGGAGATGTATAGACCTCTGGAAGTGTCTCGCAGGGAGCTCCATGGAAGTTCCTCAAACCTCCCTCCTGGGAGGTTAATCAACAACACCCAGGAACAATTTGAAAGCTGCGATCCCAGAAGCGTTCCTATATGTGGCAATCGAGGATTCGCTTCTGATGGACTCCAGTAAGGGTAAGTATAGATGCCAAAAAAGAAAAAAACTCCAGTAGTGTAGAGTGACTAGATGGGTTTTTATTAAAATTAGACATTACAGAGTCACTGTAAAATTCCTGGCAGGGATAACAGAAAAAAAACTCTCCACCGCCATTTAAAATGAAATTGCGCATGCGCAATGCATGCTGACGTTGTGACCCTATGGCCGTTTCATCACAACTGACTTCATCAGGGGTACGCAACCACGCACGCGCCTTAAATAGCCAAACGGCTCGCTGAGATGTGCTGCCGTTGGCTAGCTAAAAACACAAATAAAATCATTGATTGGACAATATTAAACATGAGGAACTACACATGAAGCCCGGGTCTATTTATTAGCATAGATGGTACGTTTCCTAATAATTAGAAACAATTAAGGCAATATACCACAGGAACCAAACGGCACTAATAGGAACAGTGCCAGGATGATTAAAGGAAGATACCCTGGATATAATTCTTATAGAATAAATATATGCCAAAAGTTACTAAAGGTAAAGAATTAAATAAAAAAATATATATAACAATTGGCATATAAAATAAATAAATTCTTAGTGACGGGTTTATGCGTTCCTCCCTCCGGTTCGAAACAAGGGGGGAGGATATGTGGCAGTAGGACCCTGTGCTACCTGGAAGATTGCTGGTTTACGCCAGATTTTGGAGAGAAAGGCACGCTGATTGCACAGCTGTGTGCTGGGCTATTTAATTGTGACTTAGCTATGGCTCAGGGTTCCACCCAACAGACAGGAAGTCTGTGCATGGGAGTCAGGTGGACTCCCATTCCTCTGAGAGGAGTCAGAGGCTGCAGGAGGCAGCCAGGGTATGCATGTCTGCAGGAGGCAGACGTACTTGGTGACAGAGCAGCAAGTAGTAAGCAGCAGGAGTAAGCTAGGAGAGAGCTTTACTCTAGGAAACTCTTTTGGGTCTGAGGAGCAGACCTAAGGCCTAGGCTAAAGGCCTGAATCAGCCATATGGCAAGAATGTACGCCAGGAGGCTAAAGTATTGAGTGTGCAAGATACAGTAATGGTGGAACCCCCGGCGTGGGCTACTGATGTCTTTGTGAACTTTTCTGTGCTTTTAAATAAAAGTGGGCTACCAGGCCCTTAAAAATACAGTTGTGTACTGGAGTACTCACTGACAATGCACCTACCGTTTGAGTCTGATACCCCAATCTTACATATGGTGGAGATATTGCTTCGGGCAGATTTGGAAGAGTTCCAGATCCTCGCATAACAAAACCAGTGAGTAGCAAGAAACTGTGTTTTGTAGCAATGCTGTGAGGAGCAGCTTATGTGAACCAGTGGAGTCTGCATGTGAAAGTGTGCTGTTTGCAAATCTTAAAGAGACGGTACGCAAAATTTTCCTGTGTTAAAAGGAACTGTGTTAAAAAGCGTTGTGTGCCTGACTGCAGAGATGGGGCGGTCCAAGCGCAAAAAGGAAGCAATGTTTGCTGAGATGAGAGACAGAACCTTGTGGCTGGAGGGGTTGTTACCGACAGAACAAGCCCCAGACTGGTGCAAGATGCATTTGGCCTCACTGGAGCAAATGAAAAAGGAAAGCAAGCCGTCCTTTAGTGCAAAGAGTGAGCAGATGGGTGCGGTTGTCCAAGGCAACAAAGCAGAAATCCATACAGCTGACTTCATACGGCCTATGCTGCCTTCTGAACATGTTATAGACTTTTTGGATGATTTTGCGATGATTGCTTCCTACAGAGAATGGCCTAAAAGTCGATGGGTTGAGTTGGTGCAACCTTTTTTGATGGAGGAGTACCAAGAGGTGTACCGCGGGATGTATCATAACCGAGATGACTACGACAATTTCCTAGGAGCAATCCAATCTAGAGAGCGCTGGAAAAGATCAACAGGGAGAAAGTGGTCTCCCATGGCAACCGGAGAAAGTCTGTTTGCAGAAAAGAGGAGCTACAGCGGAGATGTGGCTCAAATTCTAAATGAAGAGGTTTGTGCAAAAGTGTCTGTTGTCACCCCTGGCAACCGTGAAGGAAATTTTGTTCAGCCTGCAGGGGGTGATGGAGAGCACAAGAAATCAATGGTCTCAAGTTATGGCTGCTTGTGTGAAGTGGTCAGCCCAGAGAAGAGAGCACAGTATCCAGCATCCTGCAAGGGGTATGACCATGTGTGTAAATCTGCTGTTACCCCTGGCAACAGAAAACCTGTTTGGCCTGCAGGGGATGTTGGAAAATCCAAGAAGGATGCAATGTTGCCCTGTGTCCATGTGGGGGCATTAGCTTGTGAAAGCACAGCAAAGAAGGGACAACGCCCTCAATTGAAGATTTCAACACCTTCCAAATGTAATGGTAAGACTGTTGCAGTTACAAATGTGAGAGAGACTGGTTATGGGACTATTCCTTGTGAAGTGGGAATAAGTCCAGTGAGAAAAATTTGCTTTCAGAGACTTGCAAGTGAATACCCTGTGTAGTAACAAAGCCCAGTTTGAAGCTGAACTTGCAGCAAGCTTGAGGACTAGTAAGGACTTGTCTTCAGGCAGTGTATTGTTTAGCAGGAAGACAAGTGGTAAAAATGAAGATATGTTGCTTGCTAATGTGATTAAAAATGTGATATTGCATCCAGAAATGTCAGGGGTGACCACTGAGAAATGTGTGCTGTTGCCCCTAGCAACCATGGCAGGTGTAGCAGAGGTGTCCCTGGAGACCGCCCAGGAGCTCATGGTGTCTGAGCTCAGTTTCCCAGGACAACTGTGTTGCCGCACCGACTGACAAGTGTGTTTCACATGAGGTGAAAAGCAATGTACTAAATATCCTACAATCTCAAACTGTTAATGTGATAACGCAGCCTATACAAGGCAGGAAGGTGGATAATGATGATGTTGAAAAGTGTATTACTGACAATGTTGATGGTTTGGTGTCTCCCATGGTAACCACAGGTAGTGCAGCAGAGTTGTCCCAGGAAATCTCAGGAGGACTCCCAGTGTTGGAGCCGACGGGGGTCCAGGACAGCTCTGATACTGCTCAGGTGGAAAACAATGGGAAAATAGCTCAAATGAGGGAGTATGTATTATCACAATCTGATGTGGTTGACAGTGACTGGTGCAGATTGTCTGCTGCTAAACCACTCTGTCCACCTGTGTCTCCATGGGCAGAGGGAGCAGTACTACAGAGTGCTGATGACTGGAGCACAGACAGGATAGACTGGGATAGTCTCGCCATTAAGGTGATAGCGTGGTGGAAAGAAATTTCTGAAGGTAATAGTAAGCTGGACACTATTGCTGCTGTGACAAATGGAGAGGCTGCAAAGCCAGTAGACACAGGTGCGTTGGCTGTTGCAGAACTTAACCCCCTCCAGGCGGAAGGATCGGAAAAGGGCGCATATATAGCAGAAGTTTTGTCCACAGCAAAAGAGATGAGTAATGTTGAGTGTCAGGATGATGGGATAATGGATAGGGACTTGGAAAGGCTCAGTGTTGCTGAAAATGAGACGATGAGTGTGACACATGCATTTAGCGGTGCTCATGGGGAGCCACAAGTTTTGTCAGTGGCCTCTGAGGTGGAGGTCTCTTTGAGTGTCTCGGCCTCTCAAGCCTTAGCAAATGAACCCCTCCACATCGTTAGTAAGGGAAAAGTCCCTAGAGTTCTGTGTTTAGATGTGGCATGTCTAGAAATAACTGAGATGTTGTTGGAATTGGTGAAAATCTTTCCGCTGTATACCTGCATGTATCCACCGCAGATGGGCGACCTGGTACTGCGTAGTACCAATCAGTGGAAACACGTGGTACAGGCGATGTTAAGCAATGTTGATAAAAATTGGTTACTGCAATGTTGGTTACTTTTGCGGAAAGTGGTCTTGCAGTTCTCTGCGAGAGTGCTTCCAGCGACAGTTATGTGCGGAAGGCGTTCAGGGGAACTGCTAGAGGAATCAAAAATGATAGACATAGTGGAAGTCTCTCCGTATGCTGGTGTGATGAGGTGCATTCCTGCTGGTGCGGTCCGAGGTGCAGCTGAGCAGTGGTTGGTACATGGCGTGTGTGCTGTCTCACCCGCTAGACCTCATGTAAAGGAAGGGCCCGGAAAAGACGTGGCAGTAGTGGGAATTCAATCCATCACTCACAGGGAGGTGCAGTTTGAGGTACCTGGAGACACTTTGACAGAAAATGACAGTGTTGGTAACTGTAATAAAAAAGTGTATGAGAAGCACTGTAGAGCACTATCGGACAGCTCAGAGGTATTAGTTGAGGTACCAATGGACACAGAAATGGTTAAAGAGATTGATGTGGAAAAATGTGGCGAAAAATGTGCGTTGGTAGGACAGTTGCTATTGGAGTGTTGGACAACAGGGAGCGATGTGAAACTGCGGGAATGTCCCATAGGGAGTAACTGCTTGCCTGTAGATGGTCCCTCCCTAGACACTGTCCTAGCAAACAAGGTGACAAGAGGTCTTGATGATAATATTGAGTTGAATAACCCCTTGTGGAACATTGCTATTGAGGTTAAACAGAAGTATGTGGTGTTCTCAGATGATTTCTCAGATGATTTGGTTGCCAAGGGTAACCACACAGGGGTTAGTGAACCTGATAAACGGATGTTGGTTAGTGTTGCATCAGGTAGTGAGAGGGGTCAGTCCCTGACAGATTTCATGGAAGTGGGTCCCCAACAGTCCCAGGAGAGTAGGTCTGTGGGAGGAAAAAGGAGGATCCTGTGGCCAGAAGGTGGAGGGGATAGAAAAATTAGTGGGAGCCCACGGTTCAGGAAGAAGTGCTGGTGGAAGCACACCCGGAAGAAGATGTGGGTGGAGTGCCCCTTTAGAGAAAAGGTTGGGCAGATTAGGACACCTGCTGCTGATAGTTGGCACAGAGGTGCCAAGGTGAAGTGCTGGTGGAAACATACCCGGAAAAAGAAATGGGCCTACGCAGCTAATGGCTGGCACAGAGGTGTCCCATTCTTAGTGACAGGTTTATGTGTTCCTCCCTCCGGTTCGAAACAAGGGGGGAGGATATGTGGCAGTAGGACCCTGTGCTACCTGGAAGATTGCTGGTTTACGCCAGATTTTGGAGAGAAAGGCACGCTGATTGCACAGCTGTGTGCTGGGCTATTTAATTGTGACCTGGCTATGGCTCAGGGTTCCACCCAACAGACAGGAAGTCTGTGCATGGGAGTCAGGTGGACTCCCATTCCTCTGAGAGGAGTCAGAGGCTGCAGGAGGCAGCCAGGGTATGCATATATGCAGGAGGCAGACATACTTGGTCACAGAGCAGCAAGTAGTAAGCAGCAGGAGTAAGCTAGGAGAGAGCTTCACTCTAGGAAACTCTTTTGGGTCTGAGGAGCAGACCTAAGGCCTAGGCTAAAGGCCTGAATCAGCCATATGGCAAGAATGTATGCCAGGAAGCTAAAGTATTGAGTGTGCAAGATACAGTAATGGTGGAACCCCCGGCGTGGGCTACTGATGTCTTTGTGAACTTTTCTGTGCTTTTAAATAAAAGTGGGCTACCAGGCCCTTAAAAATACAGTTGTGTACTGGAGTACTCACTGACAATGCACCTACCGTTTGAGTCTGATACCCCAATCTTTATATATTTGGCATATAGAATAATTGGGAGCTAACCAAACTAGTAAAGGTTTAGACATTAAGGGAATATTGTGCAATTAATGTATATATACCCGAATGTGCTAAAATAGAATATACATAGGGGTAAAAATCCCTAATGTATTGTGCAAAAGAAAATATGAATGGTTGCGGAATGGCAAAAACCAATATATTAAAACCATTCACCAAAGAAAATAAACAAGGTGTGCCTTAATCGAGAAGGGACATCAACTTTTATTATTAAAACAGTTGATGTCCCACTCTATGTACCCATCACCAGTGGTTGTAGGAAAAAATCAACATATTTTCCCACACGTGAAGTGATCGAATCTATGCCACTGATGATGGGTCGCCTAAGGCGAAACTTTTCCGACCTAAATGAATTTTATGGGGAGGCTTCAACTCTGAAATCCAGATTTCTAAATAAAGGTTATGACAATGCAACACTGGAATCCCTGATTGTGGAGGTGGGTAATAGAGACCGTAGTGACCTATTGGGTGAGAAACCCCCTCAAGTCGAGAATAGAGAGGACTTCGGACTAGCCTTCCTTACAACTTATTCCAGTCAGCATTGGGCCATTAAAAGAATTATCAAAAAACATTGGCCGGTCATTAAAAATGACCGAGTCCTTGGACCCTTATTGTCTGACAACCCTCGGGTTCTCTTTAGGGGAGCCACTAATTTCAGGCATATATTGGCACCCAATGTCCCAGACCCACCTACACGCCCAACCTTTTTTGGTGACTTAAAAGGTTTTTCTCTCTGCAGAAGGTGTAGTGTCTGCAGGGTAAATGCGTTACAAGATAGGAGATTGACCGAGTTTACATCGAATGGCACAGGTGCCACATATTCCATTAAGTCGCTTATCACATGTACCACAAAGTGTGTAGTGTACCTTTTTAAGGTGCCCTTGTGGGTTGGAATATGTGGGACGAACTATTAGGATGTTGCATGTTAGGTTGGGTGAGCACATCACTAAAATAAAACAAGGTTTTGATAAGCACAGTGTCTCTAGACACTACGATCTTGTGCACAATAGGGACCCTAAGGGCACTATTTTTATAGGAATTGAAAAATATGTTCTCCACTGGCGTGGCAGTAATGGCAAGAGAGCCATTTCTAGATCCAAAATGAACTGGATCTACAAACTCGGCCCTCATGCCCCCAGTGGTTTGAACATAGAGTGGGACATCAACTGTTTTATTAATAATAGTTGATGTTCCTTCTCGATTAAGGCACACCTTGTTTATTTTCTTTGGTGAATGGTTTTAATATATTGGTTTTTGCCGTTCCGCAACCATTCATGTTTTCTTTTGCACAATACATTAGGGATTTATACCCCTATGTATATTATATTTTAGCACATTCGGGTATATATACATTAATTGCACAATATTCCCTTAATGTCTAAACCTTTACTAGTTTGGTTAGCTCCCAATTATTCTATATGCCAATTGTGTGTGTGTGAGTATGTATGTATGTATGTATGTATATATGTATGTATGTATATATGTATGTATGTATATATGTGTGTATGTATATATGTGTGTATGTATATATGTGTGTATGTATATATGTGTGTATGTATATATGTGTGTATGTATATATGTGTGTATGTATATATGTGTGTATGTATATATATATATATATATATATATATATATATATATATATATATATATATATATATATATATATATATATATATATATATATATATAATTTTTTTATTTAATTCTTTACCTTTAGTAATTTTTGGCATATATTTATTCTATAAGAGTTATATCCAGGGTATCTTCCTTTAATCATCCACTAGATGGCACTGTTCCTATTGGTGCCGTTTGGTTCCTATGGTATATTGCCTTAATTGTTTCTAATTATTAGGAAACATACCATCTATGCTAATAAATAGACCCGGGCTTCATGTGTAGTTCCTCATGTTTAATATTGTCCAATCAATGATTTTATTTGTGTCTTTAGCTAGCCAACGGCGGCGCATCTCAGCGAGCCGTTTGGCTATTTAAGGCGCGTGCGTGGTTGCGTACCCCTGATGACGTCAGTTGTGACAAAACGGCCGTAGGGTCACAACGTCAGCACGCATTGCGCATGCGCAATTTCATTTTAAACGGCGGTGGAGAGTTTTTTTCTGTTATCCCTGCCAGGAATTTTACATTGACTCTGTATCGTCTAATTTTAATAAAAACTCATCTAGTCTCTCTACACTACTGGAGTTTCTCTTTTTTGGCATCTATACTTACCCTTACTGGAGTCCATCGGAAGCGAATCCTCGATTGCCACATATAGGAACGCTCCTGGGATCGCACCTTTCGAATTGTTCCTGGGTGTCGTTGATTAACTTCCCAGGAGGAAGGTTTGAGGAACTTCCACGGAGCTCCCTGCGGGACACTTCCAGAGGTCTATACATCTCCACTGAGCCTGTTTTGACCCCCCTGAATAAGGGCGGTCGCAGGCTATCTGGTAAGCCTCCATTACTTTAACACTAGGTGGCGGGCAGCACCTGTGGTGGAATACAGATCCAGGAACTTGCACTTAAACATCATTAATTTTGGGACTGTATTGTTATTTTCACTTTAACCTCTTTTTTATTAATGTGATTTTTCACATTTATCATTATTGCACTTGAACATCATTAATTTTGGGACTTTACTGTTATTTGCACTTTAATCTTTTTTTACTAATGTAATTTTTCACCTTTATCATTATTATGGCTGATTTATTCTATATCAGTTAATTTTTTGTGGTTGGTATTCACTGCTGTTTATAATTTATGCATTGATTCACATATTTTATATTCATATATTTCACATTTAGGACATCCATTCAGCGCTGCACTGTTTTAGCACAACATCTTTAACACAAGTCTTTTGCTTGGTCAGGCTCTAGGTCATA
The DNA here is from genome assembly GCA_037952925.1 of Lithobates clamitans. Taxonomy (NCBI): domain Eukaryota; kingdom Metazoa; phylum Chordata; class Amphibia; order Anura; family Ranidae; genus Lithobates; species Lithobates clamitans. The sequence goes on along the minus strand of JBBGZY010002515.1, from coordinate 236,242 downwards.
AGCTTTCTGCGATTCACCAGATAATAGTGGGGCCACCAGTCCAGCCCACTGCTCCTTAGGCCAATTTTACTTTTCAGCAGTCCTTTCAAATGTGGTCAAAAACACCTCAAGACCATCCTCTCCAGTGATTTTTTTTTTGACAGTAAACAGCTCACACAAAATGATGCGGTATTAGTGGAACCACTTTAATCACTGGTCTGCAGACGTTCCTACATTAATGGCTCCACTTGTTGTTGGAGTCTCTGCTTCTGCTTCTGCAACACATCTATGAAGCGAGCCTCAGATTGCTGCTGGGCTTGTTGCTGAGCTTTCAGACTCTGATGGTGAGCTTGCTGCTGAACTTCCATACTCCGCTGCACTTGTTCATTTGCAAGCCTTTGCTCGAGGTTCTCTTGTTGTCTCAGCAACTCTTCCATGCTGGCCTTTGTTTAAAAAAAAGTTCAGCATGCTCCACCAACTGTGAGAGGGTTAGTTCGGCAGCGCGTGTGTGTGACCCTATGGATGAATTCACTACACAAAAGTAGACACAGCAAACTGCATTGCAGGTGATAAACAAAGATGCAGTTTATTTACACTATATACAATGGAAAAATAATATCAAAACAAAAGAAACATGAAAATAAATCCTGCCAACTTGGCCACTTACTACAAACTCAGGTTCCCTATCTATCAACTAGGTGCAGCCTTGTGCTTCCCCCAGCACCTATCTCCCTGTTTTAGAGGTTTGTCACACAGGTTTTGTCTCATCGCACAGGACAGGTATCAAGCTCCCCAGTCTACACAAACACAGAACTGGTTCCAGGATGGAGCAACTCCCTAAGCAGGCTGGAAACATTTGTAGAGGCCCTAATGAGCCAACTTGCTTCAGCTGGGCTCATTACCTCACCACTGAGGGACTCTCAGCACTTCCCCCCTAGTGGAATAAATCCACATAGAGCCTGAATCTAGGACACACATGCTTGCCATCCTGGATGCAACCAGGCAATTTTATCTGCCTGCTGTCAACATATATACAGTATATATGAAGTTTTGTATTGTTTTAGATTACTTAAGCTATGTATTATTATGACATTTTGACATTCTGAGCTACCATTAGCCACATTTTTGTGTGTGTGAATTTTTTTTTTTTGTTCACAACTCCTGCCTAAAAACTGACGTTTTTAACGACTTCAGCCCCGGACCATTTGCTGCCTAAAGACCAGAGGACTTTTTCCAATTTGGCACTGCGTCGCTTTAACTGCTAATTGGGTACAGCATTGCATGACCGCACAAACAAAATTTGCGTCCTTTTCTTCCCACAAATAGAGCTTTTTTTTTATGGTATTTGATCACCTCTGCCATTTTTATTTTTTGCGCTATAAATGGAAAAAGACTGAAAATTTTGAAAAAAAAATGATATTTTCTACTGTTTGTTATAAAAAAAATCCAATAAACTCAATTTTAGTCATACATTTAGGCCTAAATGTATTCGGCCAAATGTCTTTGGTAAAAAAAATGTCAATAAGCCTATATTTATTGGTTTGTGCAAAAGTTATAGCGTCTACAAACTAGGGTACATTTTCTGGAATTTACACAGCTTTTAGTTTATGACTGCCTATGTCATTTCTTGAGGTGCTAAAATGGCAGGGCAGTACAACCCCCCCCCCCCCCAAATGACCCCATTTTGGAAAGTAGACACCCCAAGAAAATTGCTGAGAGGCATGTTGAATCCATTGAATATTTTTTTGTCCCAAGCGATTGAATAATGACAAAAAAAAAAAAAAAAATTACAAAAAGTTGTCACTAAATGATATATTGCTCACACAGGCCATGGGCATATGTGGAATTGCACCCCAAAATACATTTAGCTGCTTCTCCTGAGTATGGGGATACCACATGTGTGTGACTATTTGGGAGCCTAGCTGCATACGGGGCCCCGAAAACCAAGCACCGCCTTCAGGATTTCTAAGGGCGTAAAGTTGTGATTTCACTCCTCACTGCCTATCACAGTTTTGAAGGCCATAAAATGCCCAGATGGCACAAAACCTCCCCAAATGACCCCATTTTGGAAAGTAGACACCCCAAGCTATTTGCTGAGAGGCATGTTGAGTCCATGGAATATTTTATTTTTTGACACAAGTTGCGGTAAAGTGACAATTTTTTTTTTTTTGCACAAAGTTGTCACTAAATGATATATTGCTCAAACATGCCATGGGCATATGTGGAATTACACCCCAAAATATATTCTTCTGCTTCTCCTGAGTACGGGGATACCACGTGTGGGACTTTTTGGGAGCCTAGCTTCATACGGGGCCCCGAAATCCAATCACTGCCTTCAGGATTTCTAAGGGCGTAAATTTTTGATTTCACTCCTCACTACCTATCACAGTTTCGAAGGCCATAAAATGCCAAGATAGCACAACCCCCCCCCCAAAATGACCCCATTTTGGAAAGTAGACACCCCAAGCTATTTGCTGAGAGGCATGGTGAGTATTTTGCAGCTCTCATTTGTTTTTGAAAATGAAGAAAGACAAGAAAAATGTATTTTTTTTTTTTCTTTTTTCAATTTTCAAAAGTTTGTGACAAAAAGTGAGGTCTGCAAAATACTCACTATACCTCTCAGCAAATAGCTTGGGGTGTCTATTTTCCAAAATGGGGTCATTTGGGGGGGGGGGGTTGTGCCATCTGGGCATTCCATGGCCTCTGAAACTGTGATAGGCAGTGAAGAGTGAAATCAAAAATTTACGCCCTTAGAAAGCCTGAAGGCGGTGCTTGGTTTTCAGGGTCCCGTACGCGGCTAGGCTCCCAAAAAGTCTCACATGTGATATCCCCGTACTCAGGAGAAGCAACAGAATTTATTTTGGGGTGTAATTTCACATATTCCCATGGCATGTTTGAGCAATATATCATTTAGTGACAACTTTGTGCATAAAAAAAAAAATTGTCTTTTTCCCGCAACTTGTGTCACAATATAAAATATTCCATGGACTCGACATGCCTCTCAGCAAATAGTTTGGGGTGTCTACTTTCCAAAATGGGGTCATTTGGGGGGGTTTTGAACTGTCCTGGCATTTTATGCACAACATTTAGAAGCTTATGTCACACATCACCCACTCTTCTAACCACTTGAAGACAAAGCCCTTTCTGACACTTTTTGTTTACATGAAAAAATTATTTTTTTTGCAAGAAAATCACTTTGAACCCCCAAACATTATATATATATATTTTTAAAAGCAAATGCCCTACAGATTAAAATGGTGGGTGTTTCATTTTTTTTTTCACACAGTATTTGCGCAGCGATTTTTCAAACGCATTTTTTGGGGAAAAAACACACTTTTTTACATTTTAATGCACTAAAACACACTATATTGCCTAAATGTTTGATGAAATAAAAAAGATGATCTTAGGCCGAGTACATGGATACCAAACATGACATGCTTTAAAATTGCACATAAACGTGCAGTGGCGACAAACTAAATACATGCCTTTACAGGTTACCACTTTAGATTTACAGAGGAGGTCTACTGCTAAAATTTCTGCCCTCGATCTGACCTTCGTGGTGATACCTCACATGCATGGTGCAATTCCTGTTTAGATTTGACGCCAGACCGACGCTTGCGTTCGCCTTTGCGCGAGAGCAGGGGGGGGACAGGGGTGTTTTTTTTTTTTTGTTTTTTTTTCCCTCTATTATTTTTTTGATTTTTTTATCTTATTTTTAAACTGTTCCTTTCATTTTTATGTTTTTTTAAATAATTTTTATTGTTATCTTAGGGAATGTAAATATCCCCTATGATAGCAATAGGTAGTGACAGGTACTCTTTTTTGAAAAAATTGGGGTCTATTAGACCCTAGATCTCTCCTCTGCCCTCAAAGCATCTGACCACACCAAGATCGGTGTGATAAAATGCTTTCCCAATGGCGCTGTTTACATCTGGCGAAATCTAATTAATGAAATGCTTGTAGCTTCCGATTTCTTAGGCCATAGAGATGTTTGGAGCCATTCTGGTCTCTCATCAGCTCTATGGTCAGCTGGCGGAATCACCGGCTGCATTCTCAGGTTCCCTGTTGGGACAGGAGAACCAGAGAAAAACCATGGAAGACGGGGGGCATTCCCTCCCACTGCTTGTAAAAGCAGTCTAGAGGCTAATTAGCCCTTAGGATTGCTTTTACATGAAAGCCGACCGATGGCTGAAAAGAATGATACCAAGATGATACCTAAACCTGCAGGCATCATTCTGGTATAACCACTTAAAGTCCAGCAACATACCAGTACGTTGCTGGTCCTTGTTGGGCATATATTGTAAACTTTTTTTACAAAAAGATGTTGATCGGTGCGTATGCCCACCATTAGAATACCTCCCTTCATCCACCCACTTCTAATGATGGGCATACATGCACCGTTTATGTATGCCGAAGCATGGGGGCATCCTCCCGCAAAAGGCAGGAGCAAATCGCTCCTCCACCCACTGCTGCCCCCACACTTCGGCATATATGCTGAAGTATGTAACTGTGGTGGTGAAATCAAAATGCATCTTTACTATATATATATATCATCCCCTACATTCCCTCCATTATGAACCTCATTCCTACTAAACTATGAATCCATACATTCAGTCACTACTCTCAATCCACCTACTATGGACCCTCTCTTAAGGTCCTCTCTATATTCTCTTATTTTTTAGGGACGCCTTCCTCAGCACGCCGCTCTGGTTTGTACGCGCCCGGGTCGGGCGGGACGGGAGTACTGTCATACCTCCCCATGGTGACTGCAGCCCACCAACCTGCATTTTTCACCGTCTAAGTATTCTTGTCTACACCAGCTATAACACGTATACTTATTGCAATACTCTGCCCTTCCTCCGTGGCCCTCTTTGCTTTTAGAAAAAAACTCTTACAAGCAAATAATCATATATTTTCAGGTAGGTGATGAATTCATCACTCCAACCCTCTACTGAATACGATCTAGAGCTTTACCAATTACTTTACCTTTTTTCTCTCTCATTTCTCTTTCAATGTTAGTTCAGATATTTACTGCTTGTTTTTATTAAAGTGTACTTGTCAATACGAATAAAATTTATACCTTTTTATATAAATGCCCTTTATTCTTTACACACCTTATTTTTTACCTTTGCAAGTGCCAGAAAAGTCCACCCAGGGGAACCCCTTTGTTTTGTGTCTCTCAAAATGCGATGGCATCTTGGGAGACCCTGTGAAAGTGTGTCCTAGTCTGTGCAGTGCTGTACCCTACGCTAATACTCAACTAGTGAATGGTAGCGTTCAAAACATTCACCAATGCATAGACCAGGATTGTCAGGACAGGAGGGACAATAAGACCGGGTGTCACGCCTAAATCCGCACTTGCTACAGACAAGACATCTTTTTTGGGGGGCTCGTTGGGTAGGGGTACTCGGGAGGGCATAAGGAAAAATGCCTCTCATGCAGCCGGCTTACTGCATTTGGTTGGGGATGGTGAGGTGGAGCACCGTCTGGAAACAAAAGGGCTCTGACGATCTCTTCCTAGAATTTAAGGAAGGATCCAGTCTGTCCTGAAGCTCTCTATAGCACATGAGTGTTCAGCATAGCCAATTGAAATAAATAGACACTTTTTTGTACCAGCATCTGGCCTTACGGGCAACTAGGTACGGCGCCAACAACTGGTCGTTGAGGTCCACCCCTCCCATATTTTGGTTATATTCATGGATACAGAGGGGTTTCTCCACAACATCAGTCGCCGTAGTAATTTGGGCCGTCGTGTCTGCATGAAGGGAGGTGAGAATGAAAACATTCTTCTTATCCCTCCACTTCATAGCGAGCAAGTTATTACACTTCAAGCAGGCTCTCTCCCCCAGCCTAAGACGGGAATCTACAAGCTGCTAGGGAAAGCCCCGGCGATTAGGTCACACGGTGCCACATGCTCCAATCTGATGATTAAAAAGTGGCACGCTCGTGTAATAATTGTCCACGTACAAGTGGTACCCCTTTCCGAATAAGGGTGACACCAAGTCCCACACTATCTTGCCAGCACTTCCTATGTAGTCAGGGCAGTTTGTCGGGTCTACGTGACTATCTTTGCCGTCGTAAACCATAAAACTACATGTATAGCCTGTGGCCCTGTCACAGAGCTTATACATCTTGACCCCGTATCTGGCACGCTTGTTGGGAAGGTACTGTTTGAATGACAAGCAGCCAGAAAATTTAACCAGGGACTCATCGCAGACAACTTGATGGGGAGTAAACAAGTCTGCAAAACGTTGGTTGAAGTGGTTTACGAGGGGCCGAATTTTGTAGAGCCGATCGTATCCAGGGTCTCCACGAGGACGACAGAGTTCATTGTCATTGAAGTGCATGAACCGCAAACTCTGCTCGTATCATGTCCTGGCCATGGAAGGAGAGAACACGGGCATATGGTAAATTGGGTCAGTGGACCAATATGACCGCAACTTACTCTTTTTATTTATGCCCATGTTGAGGGAAAGGCCCAGAAAGAGCTTAAATTAGGAGACCGTAATTGGTCTCCAATCTCTGGCAAGGGAGGACTGGGGATTAGCGGCGATGTGTTGACCAGCGTATAAATTGCTTTGGTCCACAATAGATCTATAGAGATCTTCGGTGAAAAACAGCGAATAAAAATCCAGTGGTGTAAAATCAACTGTTTCCATCTGAATTCCGGGTTGGCCAGTGAATGGGGGAAGTACGGGTGCTGCAGAAGTGGTGGGTTCCCAATTCGAAATGGCGAATGCTGCAGGAAGGGCACTATGGGCACGACGGGCCTGTCTTTGTCTTCTTGGTGGCAGCGGGACACTACTTGTGCTTGCCACCTCGCCAGCTTGAACTGCACTTATGGGACTCGCCACGTCACTGTCAGTACTAGGATCCCTTTAGGGCCCAGCACAACTCACCTGACACAGCCTTTACCTGGGAAACAACAATGATTGGACAGCTCACCTTTAAATAACTTGCATCAGCATTCAATCATTGCTCGTGTTAGAGTTTACCTTGTGTTTGATCCAGTTGATATCTGCTCTGTGTATTTTGTGTATGACCCGGCTCATTTGACCCTGTTTGCTTGCTTCTGATTCGGTACCGTTTGGACTCTGATCTTCCTGTGTATGACCCAGCTTGCCTAGACTACGTTTTGCCTGATTCTACTAGTACCTTCATCTGCAGCGGTGAACTACAAGCACCAGACATCTATCCCCACCTGCAGCGGTGAACTACAAACACCAGACACCATCTATCCTCATCTGCAGCGGTGAACTACAAGGTCCAGCAAACATCTACCTACATCTAGAGCGGTGAACTACAAGTCCCAGCTGACCTGCTCTGCTCATGGTATGTGCTCTTGTTCTTTGAACTCTTTGCATACTCAGAACACCTGAACTGTTACCTGTTATATGCTCCTAGCCTGACATTAACATGAGCCATACATAATAAAGGAAACCTATCATGGATCCTGAGCAGGCTCAGTTGTTTGCACAGGAACTTTGCCGCTTATCCCATCAAGTTCAGGAAATGGCCACAGAGCTCACCAAGGTACAATCTCCTTCTATTACCACTGCTACAAAAACTCCATCTGAACCAAAAATTCCTTTGCCTGACCGGTTTTCTGGTGACCGTAAAGGGTTTTGCAATTTTAAAAACGGCTGCAAATTATATTTCAAGTTAAGGCCATCCTCGTCTGGCCCTGAAACTCAGAGGGTTCAAATCATTATCTCTCTACTACAGGGTGACCCCCAGGCTTGGGCCTTTAACCTGGAACCAAACCATCCACCCTTGCTAACAGTAGATGCCTTCTTTGAAGCCCTAGGGTTGCTTTATGATGATCCAGATCATGCTGCTACTGCAGAATCAACCCTGCGAAACTTAAAGCAAGGAACTACCACAGCCGAAATGTATTGCTCAGAGTTTCGCAGGTGGGCCCCGGAATATGGCTGGAATGATGCAGCACTCCGCAGCCAGTTTAGAATGGGCCTTTCAGATGCAATTAAAGATGCTCTGGTCAACTTCTCCTACCCAGCCTCACTGGAGGAGGCTATGAGTCTAGCCATTAGAATTGACCGGCGCCAGCGAGAGAGGAGACGAGAACAAACTACATCTGTGGCAAACTATATACCTCCCTTGCCGCCTGACTATTCCACCTCCAGTGCCAAATCTGAGGAAGAACCTATGCAGTTAGGCTCCACCCGGCTATCTGCCCAGGAACACACGCACCAACGTAACATGGGACTCTGCTTGTATTGTGGCCTCAAGGGTCATATGCTCCGTTCGTGCCCTACACGTCCGGGAAACTCCAGGACCTAGGTAATTGCGGGGAGGTTACCTTAGGTCTGCTCTCATCTCCCCAGGGGGACAATCGTATTCTTTTACGCGCTGTCATTCACTTTGGGACAGGGGTTAATGAACCGCTGGCCTTGGTAGATTCTGGAGCTGCTGAGAATTTTATTGATAAGTCTCTGATTACCTCTTTGTCCCTGGAAACTCATGCTCTAGATTGCCCAGTTCGCCTGAATTTCGTGGATAATCAGCCTCTCTCACAAGATCTAGTGCTCCAAGCCACCAACCCTTTCCAGTTACAATTGGGGGCTTTGCATTGGGAGAAGATTTCATGTCTTGTCATTAACTCTCCATCCACTCCTTTGATCCTAGGCCTTCCTTGGCTTCAGAAGCACAATCCTGTAATTGACTGGCGAACAGGAAATATTCTGGCTTGGTCCAATCAGTGTAAAAAGAACTGCATCCAGCACCCTGTTCGACTTGCTACCTGTCAAGTGGGAATGGAACAGATTCCACTTTGTTATAAGGACTTTTGGGATGTGTTTTCTAAATGGATTGCTGACACTTTACCACCTCATCGCAGTTATGATTGTCCCATTGACCTCTTGCCTGACACTACTCCTCCTCGAGGGAGAGTCTTTCCACTGTCTGAGCCAGAGAATCTTGCCTTGCAAGAATACATCCAGGAAAACCTAGCTAAGGGTTTCATCCGTCCCTCCACTTCTCTCGCAGGAGCAGGATGCTTCTTTGTCCCAAAGAAGGATGGGGGACTGCGACTTTGTGTTGATTACAGAGGTCTAAATAAAAGGGAGCCAAAATCTTCTCCAAACTGGACTTAAGGGGAGCCTATAATCTGGTGCGCATACGTGCAGGCGACGAGTGAAAGACAGCCTTTAACACCAAGGATGGTCATTACGAATGTCTTGTCATGCCTTTCGGTCTCAAAAATGCACCAGCTGTCTTTCAGAACTTTATGAATGACATTTTCCGTGACATGTTGGGTCGCTTCATGCTTGTATATTTAGACGACATTTTGATATATTCTCCCAATCTTGAAACACATCAGAAACATGTCTGCTCAGTATTGGCCCGATTGAAGGCTCACTCCCTTTTTGTAAAGCCTGAGAAATGTTCATTCCATGTTAAACAAGTACCTTTCCTAGGCTACCTAATTTCTGACACAGGCCTCACCATGGATCCAGCCAAGATTCAAGCCATTTTAGACTGGGCACTAGCTTCAGACCTGAAGGCAGTTCAGCGCTTTGCAAATTTCTATAGAAAATTCATTAAGAACTTTGCCACCATTGCACATCCCAACACCTCTCTCACCAGGAAGACTCCGACTACCTTTAAATGGTCTACTGAAGCCCAGGCAGCCTTCACTCAGTTAAAGAAAGCCTTTACCTCTGCACCAATCCTACGCCATCCTGTTCCTGAGCTACCTTTTTATTGTGGAGGTAGATGCATCTGAAGTAGGGGTGGGGGCGCTTTTGTCACAGAAGGTTAAATGCTGCCATCCACCCCTGTGCCTTCTTGTCTCGTAAATATTCCCCCAGCAGAGTGCAATTATGATATAGGCAACAGAACTTCTAGCCATAAAACTCGCTTTGGAGGAATAGAGACATTGGCTGGAGGGAGCTCGTTATCCATTCATATATCATATTCTGACTGACCACAAAAACCTTGAATACATCCGTTCTGCTAAAAGACTGAACTCACGTCAAGCCAGGTGGTCATTGTTCTTCTCCAGATTTGACTTCACAATTTCATATTTACCAGGACCAAAAAACATTAAGGCTGACGCCTTGTCTTGCAGTTTTTTATCAGAGTCTCCTCCTCCGCTTCCTCCACAACCCATTATCTCTGAGGATAGGATTTTGGCTTTCACCCAGACTGACATCTCTGAGGCCTTGTTACCTGCACAGGCTGAAGCCCCTCCCTCCACTCCCTCCGGTATGCTTTTTGTGCCCCGGGCTCTTCGTTTGCAGGTATTGCAGCAGGTACATGCATCAAAACCTGCAGCACATCCGGGGTTTAGACAAACTTTTGAGATTATCTCTCGCAACCTCTGGTGGCCATAGATTAGGCAGGATGTTTTAGCCTTCGTCCAGGCCTGTGAAGTTTGTGCCAGAAGCACGAGCAGTACCTCTAAGCCGCCCGGTCTCCTACGTCCTCTACCAATACCTACCTGTCCCTGGACCCATTTATCTATGGACTTTATCACTGACCAAACAGAAAGGACTAATTAGACTCTAGAGAAGATGGTACGTTGTCTGATGGCCAATGATGAGGTGGAGTGGGTCAACGTCCTGCCATGAGCAGAGTTTGCCTTTTAATAATTGTGCCAGCACATCTACAGGGACCTCTCCTTTCTTCTGTGTTTACGGGTTGCATCCTCGTGTGTGTGCTCCTTTGATCTTCCACCCTCTGATGTGTCAGATGCCAACACCACTATTGAAAATTTCTCCAAAATCTGGTCCGATGTTAATCGTGCTATTTCTCGCTCTGTGCTGGCTTTTAAGAAAATAGCGGACAAGAGGCGCTCAAAGGCACCAGGATATAAAGTTGGTGACAAAGTGTGGCTATCATCTAGGAATCTGTCCCTGCATGTTCCATCTAAAAAAAACTTGGCCCAAAATTCATTGGGCCCTATGAAATTTCGGAGATTGTTAATCCTGTATCCTTTAGATTAAAACTCCCCCCATCCATGCGCATTCCAAATGTCTTTCATGTTTCATTGTTGAAACCTGTTCATTCCAGCCTCCAAGTAAATGAACCAGAACCTGTGGATGTGTTGGACAGTCAGGAATATGAAGTGGCATTTATTCTTGATTCCAGACGAGTGCGCAATTCCTTACAATATCTCGTTCATTGGAAAGGTTTCGGCCCAGAGGATCGATCTTGGGTCCCAGCTTGTGATCTTCATGCTGACCGACTTAAGAAGTTTCATCTTCGTTATCCAAGTAAGCCTGGGGGTGCAGGAGCAACCCCTCGAGAAAGAGGGGGTACTGTCAGTACTAGGATCCCTTTAGGACCCAGCACAACTCACCTGACACAGCCTTTACCTGGGAAACAACAATGATTGGCCAGCTCACCTTTTAAATAACTTGCATCAGCATTCAATCATTGCTCGTGTTAGAGTTTACCTTGTGTTTGATTCAGTTGATATCTGCTCTGTGTATTTCGTGTATGACCCGGCTCGTTTGACCCTGTTTGCATGCTTCTGATTCGGTACTGTTTGGACTCTGATCTTCCTGTGTATGACCCAGCTTGCCTAGACTACGTTTTGCCTGATTCTACTAGTACCTTCATCTGCAGCGGTGAACTACAAGCACCAGACATCTATCCCCACCTGCAGCGGTGAACTACAAACACCAGACACCATCTATCCTCATCTGCAGCAGTGAACTACAAGTCCCAGCGGACCCCCCGCCGTGGAAGGCAGATTACGTGTATGTACGTGATTCTGCCTGTCCGTGCCACTTTGCCGACGTACATCAGGGTGAGGCGGTCAGCAAGTGGTTAAATGTTGGTTACTATCTGTCAAGTTAAATTGTTTAGGAGATGTTTTAAAAGGTCCCATGTACATTAAGCCTTAGGCGTCACTTGAGGCAAACAGGTAAATTCACAGCTGAAATAAATGTGTGAACTGTTTTACCTCATGATGTAGTAAAGAAAGTGTTACTAATTCTGCAATCCTGACAAAACAAATATATCAATGTATTAGGCAGCACACCTACAGTACAAACAATCATAACAATGCCTAACAACACATTGGCAGCACTGTGTCACATCTAGACATATCAAGTATAATCCAGTGATCAAAATCAATCTAGAATTAAAACATATTACATCTGTGTAATCCAAAGGTGTTAAATAATACATCAGTGAAATCAAACACCTCCATCATGAATTATCAAAATACATGTGTTTGTGACTTCTACCTCTCAAACTGACACTTACCAAAACACAGCCCACCTTATAAAGAAAAGCTCTCAAATGGAAAATGAACCTAGACATCTATAAAAATTCTAACCTTTCCACATTCTATATCCGTAGATGCAGTTGTAGCAGGGAGAGTGTTTCACCGCTCAGGTGGATCCAGACCCAGGTGTAAGGTTAATGTGAAGCCTTCAGAGCTGAAGAGTCCCAGGTGCTGGCTAAATGCTGAGTAGAGCATGGTATTGGATAGAAAGATCTGGATGCCGCACACTGGATAAAGTAGAAAACTTGTCTTTATTGTAGAGATAGGACCATCAAAAGTACAAGACAATCATGCAGGATGTACAGGATCAGCTAAATCAGCTGATCCTGTACATCCTGCATGATTGTCTTGTACTTTTGATGGTCCTATCTCTACAATAAAGACAAGTTTTCTACTTTATCCAGTGTGCGGCATCCAGATCTTTCTATCCAATACCTTTCCACATTCTAGCCCAAAAAAGTGTCTTTTAGATGCACTTTAAATATTAACATAAATACAATTTTCTTTTTTGTTTTAAAAAAATAAATAAATAAATAAATTTAAAAATGCCAAAACAAATCTTGTCTTTTTTTTATCCTATTATGTGTGCTATTGGGGAGTTGGAAAGTGAACAGGGAGGGAGGGGGATTTTTCTAAAGTGAGGTCAAAGCCCTTCTTAGACAGTTGTGAATAGAACAGGTTTCCCAGTGGAATATTTCCTGTCACGTCTTGTCCCAGTGGCAATTGTAAAATTTTGTATTCCTTATCAATTTCTGTCTCAGAGACAGAGGTTACCAGGACAAATAAAGGGAATCTTCCCAGCAGAAACCCAGACACCAACAAAAAAACTGTCAGAAGTTCTGACCCTTTAACATTGCACAACTAGATATAATTTTTTGGGTGGGTTTTAGGTATATGATAAATGGCGCCACGCTGCAACTGCCCTGTGCCTCCACATGCGGCAAGAACTGTCACACCACCTTTTCATAGGCATTTGACAGGTGATGTGGAGGAGATATGTTGCCTCCTACTTTAGCCCCCTAAATGCTGCACTGCCACACCACAACCATGTGCATTACACACATGGTTTGTGGAACGATTGCAGCATGGTCCCATTCACTTAAACAGGTTGTGTTCAGTGGGCTGTAGTGCCTGCCGAATGTGAGAGGGGGTTCAATTTCTGCCCCACCCACAACGCAAAGTATCATGGCTGCGAAATGTGTACACCCCCATCTGCTGCCTTTGAACCTTAACATCAGTGTTTGGGGGAAGGTTAAATTGTGGCTCAACTGCATGTTCTGCACCCATAAGTGTAAATGAGCCCTAAAAGAGAAAAAGAGGGGAAGTGGAGCAGAACTCTTTGAAACAAACAATTGATGCCCAAGGGACTTTGCTAAGAAACGTCAAACAAATCAATTATAAAATGTAATTGTTTTATTACAAAAAATAGAAAAAACAAGTTAAAAACATAAGTGAATTCACAGGTATCCACAGAAGAATAGGCACAGTAAAATACTGTATCAGACAATCACAAATTATAGATTGGCTGGGCTACATCATTGGTGTATTTGTAACAAACTTCTCAAAGCATTTCGTGAAACTAAATTCACTTCTTCAGAAGAAATAATGTAAATACTCAAAAAAAAAAAAAAAAAATTGAACAAGTAAAGTACAACAAAAGGACATATACATCCTATTCATCCCAGTGGCCCATTGTGTAATAAACATACATACTGTGTATTATATATAATACTTGCCAACCCAATCACAAAGGTGAGGGGTGGAAGTAGCCATCATCTACTGAATATCCAACGATAGGACTACATTTTTGATGTCTGTCCCAAGAGCTGTGGACACACCAAGGATACCCAGGCGGCTGGCAGGGAAGGAGGACCCCCCCCCCACACACAAGAAAGAGAAAGAAGCCAGCAGGCAGGGAATTTACATTTTATGATTGATTTTTTTATTTTTTTTGGTGCTTCTTAGCAAAGTCCCTTGGGTATCAATAGTTTGTTTCTTTCTATGTAAGTGTAGCAATAACTCTCGATGGAGCTGCTGGTTTAAGCAGGCCTGTCCTCTATGCTCTTCACCCTTCTTAAATTGTTCAATCCACTTGACACAAATGTAGTGCAGTGTTGTAATTATATTAATATCAACTTTAACCCACAACATACACTTACAGTTATAGTTAGCTCTACCTGGGTGCCGGTAGCTCCACCTGCTGGAGAAATGACAACACTGCACACAAACTTTAGTAATAACCAAAAATACTTCTTTCTTTGAGTAAATATTATATTTATATAAAGAATTATTACAATGACTATACTATCACACCAACGTGATGTTACAGTATAAGGAATAGTTGCGACAATCAGTAACAGACACAAATATCTCTAATTATATACAAATATACCTGGGAGCTCCCCCTGCTCTAGACCTTAGAGTCACTATCCTTTGTAACTAAATGCAGGGCCCTGCAATGAAAAGGTAGTCCTGACGTCTTCAGTCTTCGCTAGCTTTTATAATTGTAATCCGCAAAGGGTTCCTCCTGGGTGTTGCGCAGTGTAATGTATCACACTAAAACAATTGTAATCCAACAGATTTACTAATTGTTCTTATATGAAGAAACCAGCATCTAGCATCCGTTTTTGAATACTGAAGTCTATTCAGGTGTAAAGTTCTCCAACTTCACTTGTTCCATGGGACTATCAGTCCCAGCAACACTCTGCAACAGTTCTAACTGTGTATGTAATAGTTAAACAAACTTCTGGGTGTTAACCCTCTCACCACATGAGATCCGGGCGGATGGATGTCTCCGTTTCAGCAGTTCTCAGTCCGTATCGAGACACCACCACACCGTCACACTGTTTCGTTCACAAACGACCAGGAGTCCTCGGTTATCTCCCCACGGTCTCCGGTACAATCACTTTGGCTGCTCCAGCACGCTGTGATGTGATGGCCGGATCCTTGCAGCTGCTCCGCTCCTTTGCAAAGTAGGCCGCAACCCTGTAGGACACACACACCCACAGGGTTCTGCTGACAGGCCATGCGTCCCAGGAACAAGAGACTTAAGATGGCCGCTACTTACCCTTTTACATCCTCCCACAATGCAGTTCAGTTCTCACCTTGTCCAGGAGCATTGTGGGTGGGTCAGAGTTAAAGTTCCGAAGTAAACAATAAATCACTTCCATGTCATTTCACTTGATCATGAAACGTAAGCGTATTGTACTTTCTCAATTGTCCACAAGATGGCACTAACACAACCTATGTACTGTATAATACACATAGAGCTAGAAACAAAGGTTGTCAGCGCTACATACTCCCCCTGCTTTAAATCTTTGGTCCCCAAAGATATGTAAGACCTTGTTCCTGCTACACATCTTAGCCTCTAACCGAGTGCACAGAACCGACAGAGGAGCCTCCCACCAATTCTCAGGTGTTGGAAAGCTACTCTGTGTACCCAAAACTGTCACCTTAGTATCAGATACAGATGTGTCAAGGGGTGAAATAGGGCTCTCATTGTCCAGATTGACTGAGGAGGAACTCATCAGCATTCCTTTTGCTGGTAACTTTTGTTGTTTCAGAACACTTGCCCAATGTATCGTATGTTACTCTCTTGGGTGGGCGAATGTTCCTCTTTCCCCTCTGCCCTTTTGGTGTGTCCTCTATTTCTGAATGGACACGATTTTCTTCTACTTCAGTGGAAGATAAACCCTTCTCAGCTTTTTCAGACAGTGGCACAAACTCTGGAGCTTCTGGCCTGAGAGCCTCACTACTCTCTTCGGCTATTGGTGATGAAACACTCGCTTCAGTTTCGGGTATGTTAGATCAGTGTTTCTCAACTCCAGTCCTCAAGGCGCACCAACAGGTCATGTTTTCAGGATTTCCCTCAGATGAAACGGCTGTGGTAATTACTAAGGCAATGAAACTGATCAAATCACCTGTGCAAAATAGTGGAAATCCTGAAAACATGACCTGTTGGTGCGCCTTGAGGACTGGAGTTGAGAAACACTGTGTTAGATGACCACAACCAGCTAATGTCCATCTCTCTTTCATCATTGTCTTCAGTTATCAAAGCCCCAGACTGGGACCTAGTTACAGGTCGTTGTACATCCTCTGATGTAGATGATAACTCCTCCTCTGGGATTATCCTGACTGCATCAGTGAGAGTCAAAAGGTGATTCCAATGCCAAGTCTTAGTTGGTCCAGCACTTCCTTCTGTACAAGCGGTGTCAGGAGTCTTCTGACCAGATCAGTATTCGTTCCGATGATAAGGGAACTTTTATGAGCCCCAGGGGGTTGGGGACACACAACCACCAGGGTGTCTAAAGTCTCCGCCTTCCCAGCCACACTTGGGTCGAAGGTGAGTTTGATAGGGATATATCCCTCATAAGGAAAGTTCTGGGTACCTAGACCCCATATCTCCAATTCTTCCAACTTTTGCAGGGGCAGATGCTGGAGATGCTTCATGTAGAAATCTTTGTATAATAGGGTCACTTGAGCTCCGGTATCCAACAGGGCCTTAGCGTAGATTCCTTCTACCTGGATTGGGATGATCGGAGAGGGCCCCACTAAGTTGCAGGGAAATTCACCCTGAGTTTTCGGCTTCTTCTGCCCACTAGAAGGTATCTTGACTGTTCGCTTCCATGGACGTTCACTTCACTTCATTCCTCCCTTTACTCTCAAAACTTTGAGAACATGGGTTTCGTTGGAGTTGACGACAGTTATAGGGCACCCAGCTGACTCCTTTACTGGGGCCCTTTGAAGTTTTCCGCCAGCTTTTGGCGTTGTACTTCTGCCCTTGGACTTGGGCACATGTTTCCAAAGTGCCCAACTCCTCCACAGTTGAAACAAAGTCCATATCTGCTTCTGAAGGTAGAATTTGATACTCTCTTCAATTATTCTGTTCCTTCATTGGGCGGATTTGGGGGTCTCGTGGTCAGCAAAGCCATCATTTCCATCAACTGAGCCACCTGAGTCTTAAGAAGCTCAATCTGGGGATCATCTTCCATCACATTAACTGTTCGGACTTCAACAGTGTGCTCTGGTTCTTGAAGATTCTCCTTCTTCCTTTCCAGAATGGCTTTTTCCTCCCGTACAATCCGAATTAGATCTGGGTACTTTAATATACCTCCATCTTGGCGAGTCCTTAACTGGAGGGTGATGGGGTCCAAAGGCTGGGCACCCCTTAAGACCTGTTTGACTCGAATTTCATCCACCTTACAAGGATCTAGTCCCTTCTTCAGTAATATCTGATGAATGACCTTGTCCAGCCGTCTCATATAGTCCGACAACTTCTCTCCAGCTTCCTGATAGGTGTGTTTTAATTGGTAGATTAGGTCGGAAAACTTTTCAGTACGTCTAAACACATCTTGCAGGATATCTAAGTAATCTTGGGCTACAGAGTCCTGTTTGCTGAGCTTTAGATTTTCGAATGGCCTCGGAAGCAGGCCCTTTGAGACTCTCAGTAATCCGCTGTTTCTTCTGAGTTTCAGGGATGTCCCACTCATCCAATACCTGTGTGGTCTGTTCCAACCATTCTTCAAAGGTATCCTCTCCTTTGGGTACAGGCCGTCGAGAAAATGCCCAGTTTTTGGTAACCAGCCCCTGAATAGGTGGGTTTCCCTTTTTGACATTGGGACACCAAATTTCCCAGAGCTGTGATGAGTTTTGGCTCAATTGTGGCCGGCGCTGACTGTGAGGGGACCCTGATTCCTGTGGGACTCATTTGGGAGAAGGTGGCAGGATTCTCCCCTTCTTCCCTTGGGTGGGTCAGGTGGAATTTGGTCTTGTCAGCGAGTTCAACACTTGCACCCCTGAAGTTTTCCGGAACTCCCTTCTGCCATTCCAAAAATGCATAGGTGCGGAACGCCTCATGATCAGGCCTTACTGCGACCACTTTGGCTCTTTGTCCTGGGGATAGTGTTTTTACCACTTGGTTGATGTGTTCCTTCTCCCAGATATCGCCCCAGAGTTCCATGGCCACTCTCGCTTCTGAGCGGATGCCTTCCACCTCACACCACTGCCACGGTGGGGGGATCCATTTTAGGGTTCTTAAGAGAGTGCTTGGCTTTAGAGCGACAGTGATCCCGGACGAGCCCCCACATGTAGCACTAACTCTCGATGGAGCTGCTGGTTTAAGCAGGCTTGTTACCTTCACTCTCCTTCCCTCTGTTTTACCGGCACCGGGTCTAGGGTTCCGTTGAGTTTACCTCTGGACGATACACGCACCAACACTTGAATACGTTTTCAATGCTTTATTAAACGATTTACTAAGGAAGTAGCAGGAACGAGGCAGAAGGGAAACCACAAAGGAAACTCAAATATCTTCTTATAAGATTCTTGATAAATGTCCTGGTAGAATTTAGATATTACAATAAGATGCGCTCCCCTCGTGGGACACACTCTTTGCTCGCCTGGATAGGCCTCTCTCACTTGCCTAGCAGCCAGTACGTAGAACGAACAAAAGTCTCTGCCACAGACTTATTTGGGATAAACCTGTATGATCCTCTGCCACAGGATGTATGGGTTTTCTGCAATGAACGTCAGTCACAGTGCTTGAACCTTTAAGCCAACCCGGCAACACTACGCTGTATAGTTACTTTTTAGGATACGTCCTCCAACCGAGTCACCAGGCCCCTCTCCAGACCAGCACGCCGCATGATCCTTCCATGACAGGTCCTCCCCTGAGATTTCCTTGGTTGTCCAGCTTCTTCCCTTCTGGATAGACAGCTCAGGACCAATCCTGCTGGGCCCACCCCTGTGCCGTAGCGGTGTGGGCCTCCGGAACGGAGGACCACGAGATTGCTCTCTAACGCATACCTGTCAGCTAGGAGGGCCAGCAGGTGGCTGTAAAGCCAACCCCCAACATGGCGTCTGTCCCATAAATACCCTCGCCCAGAATGCAACTCGGAGGACCACCTCCACCGAATTGTCTCCAGGACAGAAGAGCATCCATACACTTTGACATGTTGCCTTTCCAACACTGGCCAGTGATAACAGCGACACCCACTGGTCAGTATGGAAACATACACAACGTTGGCCAAGCTGAAACAGAGGCAAACCTAACCTATTTAATGAACAAGTTACTAAATTTACCTAACATATGGTAGATCGCAAATCTACCAGCGCTACATAAGGGAATGTAGAAATGCAGACGTTGTGCATGAGACCACACGTGGTCTACATTGAGCCACACTCTTTGTGGTGTTTAGGAAAAATGACATTATTATCAGAGTGGAATATTTGGCAGCCATACTTTTAGTTAATGATTAATTACCAACACTGTTATATCTCGATTAAGAACTGTTATAATTGGGTGCCAATGAAAGATGCAAGATAAGATAGATACAGTCCTTTTAAGTAAGAATAACTTTGGCTAGCTTTACACTAGTCTGCAGAGTTTTACTGTTTAGGCTAGTGTCAGTATTGGTTCCTGCAGGGATCCATGTGATGTTTTTTTCTTTTTAACTTTATTACAACTTTATCACATAATGATACTTTATTCATGTTACTGCACACCAGTTTGGCACATTGCACAGATGTGTGGTGACATGTGGTAGCATTCAGTGCGCTTCAGAAAATTATGGGAATAAACCAAAATTACATAGTAAACAGTATTAACCTGATATAATAATAACAACCTCAATAGAACACAGCAAAATTACAAAGAACTGGGGCAAAACGCCATGGAGCTTAAATGCACCATATTGCACAAAAAGAACTGGGACATTTTTAAAATCACATGGAAGCATATTGCATATCAGTGAATAAGCCCCATAGATAATAATGTGGCTCCTCTCGTCATGTATTTCTTCACAAAAAAAAAATCACACAGATGTGGATGGGGACTTCAAAATAATGCTGCCATTCAAAACACTGTCATGCGTGTTGTAGTAACACTCGGTTAGAAAAATGCTTTACCACGCAGTGTTTTTTTTAGGCCCGTATACAAAAGCTGCATTGCTGACCTCTTCTTTAGAAAAAAATGCTAGTTGTCCAACTTCACTGACCCAAGACAAATATAGAGATAGGGAAATGTAACTTTTTCCAACTTTCATTTGCCGTTTGTGTTATCTCTGGGAAAGTACACACACAGCCAGGCAACTAGCATTATCACTAGGTTAGCATTGGCAGCACCCATATTTCTTGCATAACAAGCTTATATTACTGTTTTGGTTCAGAGTCCTGGTCCTCAAGCTGTGGCCCAGGACCACATGCAGCCCTGAGTTTTTTGTTATGTGACCCTTGGACTCCAGCTGCCTGTAGCAGAAGTGGACACAATGATTGGTAAAGGGGTAATGACAGTGAATTCTACTACCCTCATGAAACAATTTCCCTGTCTCTGTCTCCTGGAGCATGTCTCCAGTCTTCAACCAAACCTGTAGCATATTCCCAGACTCATCCCTGGAACAACATTTCTTCCAGTATGTATTCAGTCACTGACAGTCCTCACTAGCATTACGTATACTTAGCATTATGTATTGGCCCTTTGGGGATGCCAGGGACTGCATCTGAGGCTCACTATAGCTCAGTTGGTGACTACTGTTTTAAAGTATTCATTGTTTTGCTATTGTTCTGTTTTACATACCCACATTTTTTTCTCAGTTACTGGGCTCTAAGGCTGGGTTCACACCTCCGAAGGATGCGACTCGCAGCAGGGGTCCGGTGCGTCCCTGTTCTCCATTTCAGGGATAAATCGGGGACACATTTTTGCCTGAATTTGTCCCTGAAACTGAGCCAAAGATGCACAGCACTCCTGTGCAAGCTGCTCCGCAGCTGCAATGGAGATATGTGAACCGGCTCCATAGAGAGCTGGTCACAATCTCCCGTCATGCAAATTGGATGGGGGGTGTGAACACAGCCTAAATTGTTACCTAGGGCCCTGCATGTTCTTGTAGCTGCTCTCAGTACAATGGTCAGTTTTTGAAAGCTAAATACATTACTTTTTCGGCTGTATAGGGTACACTTCCTGCAACCCAGTGTTTGCATAGATAGATTTAACTCCAGGTTTGCTGGTGGTGTA
>JBBGZY010002515.1:0-210000 GCA_037952925.1 Lithobates clamitans | reverse complement strand
AAAGGTGTGCAATGCTGTAATTGCTGCAAAAAAAGGATTCTTTGATGAAAGCAAAGTTTGATGTAAAAACAATGTTATTTCAAATACAAATCATTATTTCTAACCTTGTCAATGTCTTGACTCTATTTTCTATTCATTTCACAACGTATGGTGGTGAATAAGTGTGACTTTTCATGGAAAACACAAAAAAATTGTTTGGGTGACCCCAAACTTTTGAACGGTAGTGTATGTGTATGTGTGTATATGTGTGTGTGTGTGTGTGTGTGTATGTGTGTGTATATATATATATATATATATATATATATATATATATATATATATATATATATATTATGCATTATGCAAATGTTTGTTTTTATTGTTGAATTTGAGAATTCTTGTTGAATCTTGAAAATGTAACATTTTTGAATTTTAAAAAGCAAGAAATACATTTTTACCATATCTGATTTTTGTTTATTTTGTTTTGTTTTATTCACAATTTTATGTTTACAGTTGTTTTCAGATTTTTTTTCATTTTTTTAAGATAGTCGCTACTTATCAACTGTCAGGACTGCAAATGGTGTTTTACACAAAACCTTTTAGATTTCCTGATTCTTAGAAATTAATTTTCATTAACAAGGTTGAAAATAGCATCCCAAAAAATGGCAAACTGTTATGAGTTTCAGAAAATGTTACAATGGCATTTGTAAAAGGTTGAGCACTACTCATCTATTGCGTGTGCTGTTCTATCAAATACAATTATTTAACAGCAGATGGCAGCATTGTATTGAAATATAGCTTCAGTGTCAGACAGAACAGTCAGATGAACTATTCATCCTTCCTACAAGTACATTTGTACAGTACATTAATAGATGCATGCTTTTGAAATCTTTATTGAATGTTTGTATCTACTGAGTGGTGAATTTGACAAAGTTCTTGCAAGATTTGCCACTTAAAAAGAGGCAATTGTTATAAAAAGCAGCATTTTCAGTTACAGAGTTAGAAAATCCAAATGTTGGTAAATCCTAGAGCTATCAAATATTTTGATAAATGACGAAAACATTATATATTATTTATGTAAATGATTTGTAGGTAAATGTATGGTGAATCCTTTACAAATCTGCTGGTTTAAACATGCCCTTAAGTAACAGTAATAACCAGCCAACCCTCTTTTTGTTTTAACAATTGCTTGTAATTCATTTTTAGTGACAAGTTGGAAATGCAGTTTTCTATATTTTACACAGTAGATAGAAAAAGCTAAAGAAATGTTTTCTATAGTGACATATTCCAAATAAGTGATATCATTCATATCCCTTTTCCTGTATTATTTTCTGTTGGCCTTTTATTTTATACAGTTTATGGTTTTAGATGAGATCTTCAGGGTGATCAGCTGCAAAGCTAATATACCTGTGTATGTATGTATGTATGTGTGTGTGTGTATGTGTGTGTGTGTGTGTGTATATATATATATATATATATATATATATATATATATATATATATATATATATATATATATATATATATATATATATATACACACACACAGTATATGACTCCACGTGATGTTAGAGAAAGGCTAGGTCGTTTGTTTATGTCAACAAGTGGCCCCACCCTCAGCTATATAACAGCTGTCACCCAGAAGAAGCGTCACTCGGCGGGAGCCTCCCATGGAGTCGGAGCTGTTGCAGTTTTTTTTCCTTTTTCGGCTCATCTGCGGCGTAAAATGGATTTACAACGTGGGACATTTTTTTTAATTTTTTTTTTAAATAAAGGACTTGTCCCAAAGTGTCTCTTGTCATTTTTACTATTTTTGACATTTTTTTGTGAAATGGTAGGGGTACAATGTACCTGTTAACAGGTATTTAATTTTGGGGTCCCCTTGTTAAAGGGGGCTTCCAGATTCTGATAAGCCCCCTGCCCGCAGACCCCTACAACCACCGGGCAAGGGTTGTGGGTATGAGGCCCTTGTCCCCATCATCATGAGGACAAGGTGCTTTGGGGGGCTATTCCTAAGCACCCTCCCCATGTTGAGGGCATGTGGTCTGGTATGGTTCAGGAGGGGGGGCGCACTCTCATCCCCCCTTCTCGCCCCCCTCTTTCCTGCATGCTCAGATAAGGGTCTGGAATGGATTTTCGGGGGACCCCTATGCTCCATTTTTTAAATTTGGTGCAGGGTTCCCCTTAATTTCCATATAAGACTTGAAGGGCCTGGTATGGATTTTGGGGGGACCCCCACACAATTTTTAAAAAAATTTTTGGTTTGGGGTTCCCCTTAATATTCATACCAGACCCAAAGGGCCTGGTATTGGACTGGGGGGGAACCATGCCATTTTTTTCAATGAATTTTATCTATATTGCCGAGAACCGACAATTCATTACAGCCGCGATCAGTTTTCAATGACTTTTTTCATTTAGAAATGTTATTTTGCTGTGGTACTGTTCTAAACACGGGAAAACTGTGTTACTTTACAGGCATACTATAGACACCCCCAGGCACGATATTTAAAGGAATATTTCATTTTTATTGTTTCACTTTAAGCATTAATAAAATCACTGCTCCCGGCTATTTTTAAAACATTTTTTTCCCTTATCGTCTTTCAGGACAGCACATGAGAGAGAGGCTCCACCCACTAGGAAACAGGAAACACAAACTCCACCACATTTTAAAAGGAGGCTCCTCTCCACAGCTCATCAGTTTTTGTGTTTCCTCCGGCAAGGGAACACCTAGTAGGGGCCAGGGTCTCTTATGGTGCTATCCTGAGAGGCCAGGCTGCCTACCCCACCATACCTATTTTTTTCCTCCAAGAGAGTCCGATCCTCCCACACCGCGCCACAGGGTTGCTGGTAAGTGGGCTCCTTTTTTCTCTTTCTTTGCTCATGATGAGCTGAACCGTTCCTGGAGCCGCCCCTAGGCGGCGGCAGCCGTTCGCGGGCTTTTTTTTTTTTTTAAACCGCATGTCGGCGTTACTGGCCGCCGCCATCTTGGGAGAGTACAGACTCGACCGGTCGGAAGTGAGGTATCCGACGAGGGGAAGGCACTAGGAACGGGCGCATCATTTCCGATCGGAAGTGGCGCAGAGGAAGAAGGGAGGAGCGGTCCTGGTGCCTATATTCCGGTTCCGGTCGGGCGCAACGGCGTTTTTTGACTCCGGAACCGACGTTCGTAAGAGCCACCGATCGGTGCAGCACCACTATGGATTCTGTGGCAGCTGCATGTGGGACAGGCACAGGCACCAGCAAGGCCCAGGTAAGAGGCTATAGTGAATATCCTGATTACTTTGGTGCCCCTCTCACAAATGTTTTTTCCCCCTTGGTGGCTGGGGCCTGTCTGGGCACATGGGGTTAACTGTTGTTCCTCCTGTGCACCTGTGGTGAGTCCGTTAGGAGGAAGCTTTGGCTTAATGAATGCTGGTGTTTTTTCTCTTTTGTCATTTTTTTCTGGCAGGCTAAGAGCTCTGAACCAGCTATTAAAAAGAGATGCCCCTCATGTAAAGCAAAGTTACTGGAGGGTTGGAAGAAGACTTTATGTCAAATTTGCATTGACTCCTTAGTCAAGGAAGAGGCTTCTTCTGCGTGCAGCGACATAATCGCATCAGTTAAGAAAGAGCTAGATGCTACTATACAGGCTTTTCGCTCTTCTCTTATAACACCAGCATTAAGTCAGGCAACTACCTCAGACCCCTCTCAGGACTCACACTTAACCCCAACGGTAGAGGCTGAGGCTGGCCCGACTACCCAAAAGGGGCATTCCCCCTCATACTCTGGAGAAGAGGAGGAGGAGGAAGAGGAAGAGGCAGATGCACCTTCTAGATACAAACTGTCCTTGGAACAAGTAGACAGTCTGTTGAAAGCAATTTATGCAACATTGGGAATGGAGGAAGAAAAAAGAGAATTATCGCTGCACGATAGAATGTATGAAGGGCTTGGTGAAGCAACAGGTCGCACTTTCCCTGTACATTCGGTAATCTCGGAGACCATTAAGAAAGAGTGGGCTGACCCAGAGAGAAAACCCTTTTTCCCAAGAGCTCACAAGAGGCGTTTCCCATTTAATGATAATCCTGAGTTACTTTGGAATAAAGTCCCGAAGTTGGATGCAGCTTTTTCCCAAGTATCTAGATCAACGGATCTGGCATTCGAGGACATGGGTACTTTGAAGGATCCTATGGATAAGAAGGCGGACCAACAGCTTAAGAAAGCCTGGCAGTCCATTGTAGGGAATCTCAAGCCTGCTATGGCTATGACCTGTGTCTCCAGAAATATGGAGTTCTGGCTGAATCAGCTAAAAGCACATATTATAGCTGATTCACCCAAACAGGAGATTCTAGATTCCTTCCCAACCCTTATAGCAGCTGTATCATATATCTCTGATGCCTCTGCAGATTCTATAAGAATGTCAGCTAGGTCAGGGGCCCTGACCATTGCAGCCAGGAGAGCGTTATGGTTGAAGACATGGCCTGGGGACGCAGCTTCCAAAAATAAGTTATGCGGAGTGCCATTTTTGGGAGATCAGCTTTTTGTTCCCGATCTAGAATCTATTTTGGATAGAACAGCTGATAAGAAGAAATCCTTTCCTGTTAAAAAGAAAAAGCAGCCGGTTAGGCGGTTTTTTCGACCTCAAAAAAATCAGGAAAAGAGTAACAGGCCCCAAGAAAAAAGAAGGAATTGGGCGGCGCAGAGAGGAAAAGGCAAAGGGAATGTCCTTTTCAATCCTCCTACGCAGGCCAATAAAACACAATGACTTGGTGGTGCCTGTGGGAGGAAGGCTTCAAAAATTCCTTCCTCTCTGGGCAAACATAACAAAAAACCCTTTTGTTTTGGATTTAATAGCCCAGGGTTACAGGATAGAGCTGTTGAACCTTCCTCCAGAGAGGTACTGCATAACAAATCTGCCAAAGGACACAACAAAAGCCCTAGCCATGAAGAACCTGTTAGGGGATCTGATAAAACAGGGTGTTGTGGTTCCGGTGCCTCCGGAGGAAGATTGCCAAGGGTTCTACTCCCATATCTTTCTGATAAAGAAACCATCAGGAAGCTTTCGGCTCATCCTCAATTTAAAACCGTTAAACAGATCAGTCCAATACAAGCGATTCCGCATGGACTCCATCTTTTCGGTAAGAAATCTCTTAGTCAGAGGATGCTTTATGGCATCAATCGACTTAAGGGATGCGTACCTGCATGTACCTATAGCTGTTCAGTCCCAGAGATATCTGAGGCTGGCAGTGAATATGGGGAGGGAGGTTCTGCACCTTCAATTCAGGGCCCTCCCGTTTGGTCTATCTTCCGCCCCTCGAATATTTACCAAAATTATGGCGGAAGCCCTAGCTCCCCTCCGGCTACAAGGGATTGCGGTTATCCCTTACCTGGACGACCTCCTTTTCTTTGCCCCTTCCAGGGAAAGATTACAGGAGGATCTAATCAAGGCTCGCAGTCATCTGGAGACCTTAGGTTGGATTATAAACATCCAAAAATCAAATTTCAATCCAGCACAAAGAGTCCAATTTCTGGGGTATCTGATAGACTCAGTGGATCAAAAGATCTTTCTTCCAGAAGAGAAGAAAGTGAAGGTATTGCAGGCAGTATCCAGCCTTCAGACGAACCTGGAGGTATCAGTCAGAAGGATTATGTCAGTACTGGGAACTTTGACCTCAACCATGCCGGCCATTCAATGGGCCAGACTCCATTTCAGACCCCTTCAGAGTTTTCTCTTAAAGATCTGGGATCACAGTCCAGAAGCTTTAGACTCAAAGGTAAAGCTTCCCACCAGGGTAAAAAAGACCCTTTGGTGGTGGAGAAATCAGGCAGTGCTGTCAAGGGGTTTACTCTGGTCCTTCCCAACAGAGAGAAGGATGACCACAGACGCCAGCAGTTGGGGATGGGGAGCACACTTGGGTCAAGACATAGCTCAGGGAGTTTGGTCCCCAGTGGAAGCAGGAAGGTCATCAAATTGGAGGGAGTTAAAGGCAGTCGCCTTAGCCTTGGTTGCCTTCTCTCCAAGCCTTCAGGGGTCCCATGTGCAGATATTGTCAGACAACGCCACCACAGTGGCATACCTGAACAAACAAGGGGGCACAAGGAGCGGGACTCTTCTATTGCTATCTTCAGAGATCCTAGGATGGGCAGAGAGTCATCTACTTTCCCTGTCAGCAGTTCATCTCAAGGGCACGCTGAATGGAGTAGCAGACTTCTTGAGCAGACAAAGGATTCAGGAGGCAGAGTGGAGTTTGAATCCAGAAATATTCACTCTAATAACCCAGAAGTGGGGATGCCCACAGGTGGATCTATTCGCATCAAGAGAAAATGCTCAGCTCCCTCAGTTCTTCTCCCTGCACCGAGACAACGGATCGACAGGGATAGATGCCCTGGCACATCCTTGGAATTTCCAGCTGGGTTATGCCTTCCCCCCTTTTCAGCTGATTCCTTTAGTATTGAGGAAGATACAGAAGGAGAAGGTGTCGGTAATCTTGATCACCCCGTACTGGCCAAAAAGGGCCTGGTTTTCCTCCATTCTACTAATGTCAGTCAAACCATTCTGGCAGCTTCCCCTCAGACAGGACTTACTAATTCAAGGTCCAGTGTATCATCCGGATATAGCAAGACTAAGTCTCACAGCTTGGTATCTGAGGAACAGCTGTTAAAAAACAAGGGTTTGTCAGAGCCTCTAGTATCTACTTTACTGGCTAGTAGAAAGAAGGTGACTAGAGATATCTACGCTAAGGTTTGGAAAGTCTACAACTCCTGGTGTCGCTCGGCAAACCAAAATTTAGAAGACATTGTGTCGGTTCTGGAATTTCTGCAGAAGGGGGTGGACAAGGGGCTGGCAATTAGCACTCTCAAAGTGCAAGTGGCTGCCCTAGGAGTATACCTGGATCAACCTATTTCCTCAGTTCCGTTGGTCAAGAGGTTCTTTAGGTCACTTACTAGATCCAGACCAGTTCCCAATAGACACTTTCCAAAATGGGACTTGACAGTGGTCTTACAAGTTCTCACAAAAGATCCTTTTGAACCATTACAGTCAATCTCGTTAAAGAATTTAACTCTAAAGACAATATTCTTAGTGGCAGTTACGACTGCGAGAAGAATTGGAGAACTTCATGCTCTTTCAGTTAAAGAGCCCTTTATGTCAATTTACCCAGACAGGATTGTGCTTAGAACAGATCCTGCGTTTTTACCAAAAGTGGCATCAGTCCATAATAGGTCGCAGGAAATCATCCTGCCAACTTTTTGTTCAGATCCTTCAGGAAGTAAGGAAGAATTATTTCATAAGTTAGATGTAAGAAGAACTTTATTACATTACTTAGAGAAAACAAGGGATTTCAGGTCTTCGGACTCTCTATTTGTTTTGTTTTCTGGCAACAGAAAAGGAAGGCAAGCTTCAAAGGGATCAATTGCCAGATGGTTAAGAATGGCCATTTCAGAAGCTTATGTCCAGTCGGGGTTGTCTCCTCCTCAGGGAGTACGAGCACATTCTACCAGAGCTCTAGCCACTACATGGGCAGAAAAAGCTGGTGCCACCCCATACCAAATTTGTAAGGCGGCTACGTGGTCAAGTTATCTTACGTTCGTCCGTCACTACAGATTGGATCTTCTGTCAGCTGATGATCAGGCATTTGGCAGAAAGGTCCTGCAGGCTGTTGTCCCTCCCTAGTTGGTAAGTCTCGATTATCCTCTCATGTGCTGTCCTGAAAGACGATAAGGGAAAATTCAAGTTAGACTTACCGGTAACTTGTTTTCCAAGAGTCTTTCAGGACAGCAAACTACCCGCCCTTCATGTTTATATATACATATTTATACGTATATGGAAGTGTGTGTGTATATATATACATATATATATATATATATATATATATATATATATATATATATATATATATATATATATATATATATATATATATATATATATATATATATATATATATATATATATATATGCTGTGAATTAACCGTATTATGCTTATGTGTTCCAGCTTGGGCCGGAGGTACTCTACTACAACTGACGAGCTGTGGAGAGGAGCCTCCTTTTAAAATGTGGTGGAGTTTGTGTTTCCTGTTTCCTAGTGGGTGGAGCCTCTCTCTCATTTGCTGTCCTGAAAGACTCTTGGAAAACAAGTTACCGGTAAGTCTAACTTGAATTTTTGCATTGATAAATGTCCCCTGGGGCAGCACCTGGGTCCCCAAATACTTTTTATGGCAATAATTTGCATATAAGCCTTTAAAATGAGCACTTTTGATTTTTCATGTTCATGTCCCATAGACTTTTCGTCCAAATGTTTTGCCTATTCGCATGTTCTGGTGCGAACCAAACCGGGGGGTGTTCGGCTCATCCTTACTCATAATATAACTGGGTACTGACATTTATAGGTAAAGTTGATCCAGGGAAAATCTGATTGCCTCCTCGGGGGATCAGGAAGGAATTTTCCCACCTGCTGTAGCAAATTGGATCATGCTTTGCTGGGGTTTTTCGCCTTTCTCTGGATCAGCTGTGCGTGAAGGGTTGTGTATATGGGATTGTATGATTTTTTTTTTTTTTTGTAATTTAGATATCTGTCTTAAGTTGGCAGGAATCAGCGTGCCCAGATATTTAATATAAGAAAATGACCACTTAAAGGTGAATTGTTGTTGCAGGCTCTTTAGTTGTTGAGGAGATAACTAAATATTAAGGGTTTCTGATTTAGACACATTGATTTTATAATTAGAAAGCACCCCATAATCTCCAGTTCCTATAGTAAAAGTGGAAGGGAAGTTTGAGGGGACGAAAGAAAGAAAATCAAAGCATCAGTGTATGCTGCGACCTTATAAACATAATTAGAAATGGTAAAGTCTGTAATTAATGGATGCTCCCCAATAGTCCTCGAGAAACAAGGGGGAATAAAGGACACCCTTGTCGCTTTCCATTACTTATCAAAAAAGGGACTGATACAGATTAATTGTCTCTCCCTGGAGTGGTTGGGTGTAAGTATAAGGCCCTAACCCATGCCAACTTATTAATCCTTAGGCCTATGTGAGCTAGGGAGAGCAAGAATGAACTCCCAGCTCACTCTATGAAAAGCTTTTTCTGTGTCAGCAGATAAAAGAATAAAGGGAATGTTTCTCTCTTTGGCCAAATGGATAGCACTCAGAATTAATTGTGTATTGTGTCTAGCCTCTAGCTCGGGCACAAATCCAGACTGATCAGGATGTATAATATTGTGCTGGAGATTGGATTACTGGTAAAGTGCATTCCTGAGAACTGAGAAAGGGTGTTGTATTGTATTTGAGCAGAGGAGAAGAGATATTGTCATTGTGTGTGTTAATAGATTCAATAAACAAATGGCTTTCCAAACTACGAATCATTATCACGAATATATATACATACATAAATATCGAATTTCAACTAATATGAAAGAAGTTATAGCAGATATAATGAATGAATTCTACACGATTCAAGATTCAGTATAACAAATAGACACTCTACAGAAATAACGAATTATCTGAAAACTAATTGATGTAACATAACAAATATAACAGAATGAAATTATGTATTTTACGAATGACAATGAACCGAAACTAAAGAAATTTTCTGTTGTGCACATGTCTAATTACAGTATAATGTTGATTCTCCATTCCTCAACTACTAGGAGTACAACAAAATAGAGCAGTGGAATGTGTGTGGAAAATATTAGTAGGGCAGCGGATGGTGTCGTTTGGGCTGTGAACAGTGTCAGTAGAGCAGTGGACGATGTCAGTAGGCCAGGGGATGGTGTCAGTAGGGCAGTGGATGGTGTCAGTATTTTTTTTTTTAATTTCTTTATTGTATTTAATAATTTTAGTAGCCTTGTTGGGGGGCTTTGATAAAATATCAGCGGTATAAACAGACCTCTGATGTCTCACTTTTGAGACAGAGAAATGAGATTGAGGGCATAGCCCTCAATCCCCATGTCTGCAGCCTCAGCTGCACAGAATTAATGGACAGGAATATCTCTGTACAGAGCATTCTGTTCATTCACAAACTGAAGCATAGTAAACACATGTCTACTTATCGATGTGATCATCTTTCTGTTACTCATATAATATTAGTGGTCATTCACCCTTTGTTGTAGTTGTCTGATGTTTTTTCATACATAGTACGCTCTGCAGGTGCATGTTATGAGATAGACCATAGCAGTGGTATCACAAACTACATAGGTCCTAGCTTAAAATTGTCAACATTAGGTAGTATGACAGTTTCACATTCCCATATCCAGAGGCACTGTGAACATTTCCCCCTAGCAATAAGTACCATTCCTACGTGGGGTTATATCCTTGTTGAGCTGTGAGTAATGGTTCAAAGTTAATTTGTTCTAAAATGATGACACCCATTGTAATTTTTGAAGCGTCATGTTACAAAATCGTTACCAATCAGGAAGTAACAGTATTTCTGTATGTTGAATTTGAGCATAGTTGAAGTATTTTGTAATTTAAATGGGAATGTTCCCCCATGGGTTTTTTAGCAGCAACTTATCACAAATTAATTTAATGTAAAACAGACTTTATTTAAATTAATTTAATTCACATATTAATCATTAAAATATGAACGCTGGTCATAAGGCATAATATATACACCCTATTACAGCATTACAAACAAACATTTTCACAGCATTACATTACAATAATTGCCATGTCCAGAACCCCGACGCGTTTTGACCTAACCGGTCAAGGTCTTCTTCTGGGGGATAGTTTGCTCTAAAACAAATGGATTCAATTTAAAATTTTCAAAAATCAATGTTCAACATGCATCGATTTACATGCACATTGCTATATTTAATGATGGAAGCTGGGGTAGATAGCCTCAGAGCCAGTAATCTAAAATCGGTTGGATAATCCGTCAGACTTCACGGTCATCAATACCTAACCTCTATACATGTCACCTCAGCCCCCGTGGAGAGGTTATTTATCTCTGGCTCACCTTGTGCCATTTACCACACGCCTTACTACCTGCCCGATATGGTAGGTATGTGTGGTCAATTACTCACAGCATAAGTTTGCTAATTTTTTCCCCTCTATATTGAGTGTGGTTTACTATATTTATTATACCTTATAGGCAATTGTCGCATCTTCTCCTGACGATTGAAGGTATTCACAAAACGCATCGAGCTACGAGTTAAATCTGATGCCACTTTTATACCAACTATGTATTTATATTTAATTTTTATTTTTTATCATGTGATCATGGACACAGTCATCGGGTATGCCATTCTTGGCACCTGCAAACCATACTATTGCTTTATATGCCAGTACACCTATTACCATGTATTTATTATGACATGCATTTTATTGATATGCATTCCTTTCTACTATGTGTACATCTTGTGCTAAGGATATACGTTTATATATGAATTTTTTCTTGTTTATCATTACTATGTTACGAATAAAAAACTTTTTACTCCTACCTCCACATTTCACCCACTTCATTTAAAGTCCCAACTTCCATTTGCTATAAACCAAAGGGGGAAAGAGCCCCACCCAGAGGGTCATTAGGTTATATAAAATTTCCAGATCTAAAAATTGAATTTGCTGCTCAAGAAAATGCATGGTAAATTTTAAATCAAATGCATTCCCAGATAGCAAGGATAACTTGCCACACATTTGTGGCAGTATTGAATTGTAATGCCGCATACACACGATCGGACATTCCGACAACAAAGTCCTGGATTTATTTCCGACGGATGTTGGCTCAAACTTGTCTTGTACTAGTACACACGGTTGCACAAATGTTGTCGGAAATTCCGATTGGCAAGAACGTGCTGACGTACAACACGTAAGTCGGGACTAGAAAGAGGACGTTCAATAGCCAGTGCGCCACCCTTTGGGCTCCTTCTGCTAATCTCGTGTTTATCTTGTGTTTGTAGAATCTTGGTGAGAGATGATTTGCGCTTTTCAGCCTTGTGCTTTTCTGATCGTTACTGCTCTTCAGTTTGTGCTTATAGGTTTGTATCTGGTTTTCAGTGCGTATTTTTATAGTACGTATTTGATTCTCAGTGTGTTCTTGTTCACTCATTTCTGATTTTCAGCTCGCTTTTCTCAGGCCTTTCTGATTTTCAGTGCGTTCTGTTCGTTCTGACAGCCGACCGTTTTGAAGCCATGTTGCGGGTATGTACTCATCCTAGAGTTTGTGCTGTGCAGGGGCTTGGAGTTGGGGTTCTTACTTTGACCTAAGCCCAGTCAATGAACAGGGTGAGGAGGAGTTCATGGACGAAGAATTGGTTGCTCCAGCGTGACCAACTCTCGCACATGCCTTTATTGCGGGAGATCCGTGAGAATAATCCTGATGATATCAGGAATTATCTTCGGATGACGGGCCCCATTTTTCACCATTTGTTTGCTTTGCTGTCCCCTTATATTACGAAGCAGGACACCTGCATGCAGCAATCCATCACTCCTGAACAGAGGTTAGTCGCCATGTTGCGGTACTTTGTGACGGGGAGAAGTCTGCAGGACATCAAGTTCTCAACAGGCATCTCCCCCCAGGCTCTGGGGATCATTATTCCAGAGACCTGTTCTGCCATTATACAGGTCCTGCAGAAGGACTATATTGAGGTAAGTTTTCTCCTTTAACATCACATTATATGTATTTAATGTTTGCTAATGTATTGTATTTATTTCATCCTTCCCTAATTACCATGATTGTAATATTCTGTGAATATCCTCTTTATCCTCGTGCATGCTGGAAGTTTTTAAAGTTCCTTTTTTGTCCTTTATGCATATTTGCCTTCACTAACCTCCCCAGCATGCTATCCTAGTCCCATAACCACCTAGCCTAGTCACTTAACAATGTATTTTGTCAGCTCTATTGTACTGCTTTACCCTAAACACTCCCTAAAATGTGTACAAATTTTATATGTGCGCTTAAATTCAGGCAGAGTGCCAGAGGCTTTTTTTTGCGGTCCCAAAATCATTTGGAACCCTCCCTCCCCCCAACCGCTAAGTCAATCGACACCAATCCTCTATCTGCTGACTTTGCCAAACCCATACACTATACCCACCTCTTTTGTGGTCAAATTTCTGTATGAATAATATAAAATTTAAACTTGCGCTGAATGGTGAAAAAACAGTGAAAAAGAAAACTAAAGCAGCTGCCACACACAAAGTGCTACTCACTATAAATTAAAAATTATGGAAATGTGGCGCTCGCAAATGTTATTAAACATGTGTGACAAAGTGTGGATGAGTGCAGATGTGAATATAAAAAGCAAAAAACATGTAAATAAAGTCCAAATAAATGTGCTGAATATTCTGATCCACAATGGGGAAAAAACTTTTAAAGTGCAATGGACCAGAGACGCTCCAGGACTTTCTAAGGTGCAGAAATGCCACCCCCACATGTGTCCCCACTCACCAAATGACGAAGACCCCCAGCTTTGCAGTCTGGGGGTCACTTCAGGCTTATGTGATGGTATCCAGAGAAGGAATGGTGTTGTGCACATCAGATCAAAGGATTTCTTGTTGGAATTTCTTAGCAGAATCACCAGGCACCAAAAAAGTATAAAAAGAATGGAATGGAGAAAAGAGGTTAAAGACAAGATCATAAAGGAGGAACTCTGGTATAGAAAGAGAGGCAGTTTGAAGAAATATAAGAACATATGGAAGTTATGGCTGGAGTATGAATGGGTTGAATAGGTATAAGAGCACTAGGTAGAATGGGTGGTGTGAGCATGGGGTGGAGGGAGGGTGGAGGGAATGGGGGGGTGATGGGGGGAGGGGAGGTATGGAGGGGAGATAGAGGGTAAAAGGTTTGAGGATACCGCTGTAGGTTTTACATGTGTTGTTTATACTACCTGCTTGGTTGGATAAATCTTTATCTCAAATTAAAAAGGATGGGAATAATAAAGATAAGTTGAAAATCAGCAACAATGATGTGAAAAATGAGAGGGGATAAATTTTGATCTCCAAAGTTGATACAACGTCTCTCAGAAAATTTTTTGCTGAAGTGGAAAAAAAGAAAAAAAAAAAAAAAGAAGATAAAAAAAAATGGAACTAATAGTGAAAAGTACAGTTTGAAAAGGAATTTATTCCATATACAAATGGGTACTTACAAAATAGTTCATAAAAACAGGCATGTAAAGGGATTAGAGATGGATCCGGACGCTGCTCATGGTGTGCATTCCAGAAACCAGGAAGTGCGTTCCAAGGAGCAGGAAATGACGTCAGTGCCACCAGAAATATGTCGAAATGTTTTTCCAACGTACAGGGCATTATCAAAAACCTAATTCCTGGCCCACTCGCCCGTCTTAAATAGAGGAAAGGAGGAAACATCCCCCTCACAGAGGACTAATCACCATCCACATGGGAAACATGCTAATGATGAAATGAAAAAAGGTCACTCCCACAGGCAGAGCACAGCCACTGGGAGAGACCAGCCAGGTCTCTGAGAGAGGCCTGCCAGGAGGTTTAGCTGGATTCTTGTAGATTTTAGGTAATTGGTATATAACTGCCACCCGAGGGGCATCTGGTACCAGATATCTAGCCTCTTTCTTGGTGACAATACCTTCATCTTGGGCATCTTTAACCAGACGTTTCAGGTTAGCTTTGAATTTGTTGGTAGGATTACCTCTCAATTTTTCATATGTTTCAGCATCATAGACAAGTAATGATATCATCAATATTTGGGCAGGATCAAAAGAGTCTTTTTCTCAGTTTTTGTCGAAAATTGGTGAGAATAGGTATGGGGTATCATTCTCGACAACTTCCGACATTCATTCCATCAATTTTCTTGATTTAGTTATTTACACAATTGCGCAAGAATCGAGGATTTTGACCTACAAGCGCAAGTTCTATATGAGAGGTTCTTGAAAAAAGGTTACACCCCATGTGAGTTAAACAAAACCCTATCCTTGGTAAGGGGTATGAATAGGGATGATTTGTTTAAAAAGAAGGAAGTTGCCAAAAGAGATTTTGGTATTGCTTTTATGTCAGGTTTTACCCCAACAAGTGGAACATATTGTTCGTAAGCATTGGCATCTTCTATTGAAAGATGACAATTTAGCCAGTGTTTTACCCAGTAGACCACAGTTCATATACACCAAGCCTTGTACGCTACGACTCAAGCTGGCACCCAATGTTGTTGACCCCCTGAAAAAGCTATGACTTTTTTTGACCAGGTGGATTTTTTCAGTTGTGGGAGATGTGTTAAATGTAGGACATCTAAACACAGGGTGAGGAAAACAACTGAGTTCACAGCACACTCCACTGGTCAATCCTATAAAATTAAAAAATGTATTACATGTGGCACTACCCACGCTACCTACCTACTGTCCTGCCCATGTGGGCTACAATATGTAGGTAGGACCACCAGAGCATTGGGAGTGAGATTACGCAAGCATGTTAATAGGGTTAAACAAGGTTACAAACACCGCAGTTTATCCAATC
Source organism: Lithobates clamitans (assembly GCA_037952925.1). Taxonomy (NCBI): domain Eukaryota; kingdom Metazoa; phylum Chordata; class Amphibia; order Anura; family Ranidae; genus Lithobates; species Lithobates clamitans. The sequence goes on along the minus strand of JBBGZY010002515.1, from coordinate 194,634 downwards.
ATTTCAGACTAGTTCATGGTAGAGACCCCAGTAGCCTCACCCTCTGTGGCATTGACAAATTTGAGAGGCATTGGAGAGGAGGTAACCTCAAGCGAGCTATTTCTCGTAATGAGACCCAGTGGATCCATCATTTTAAAAGCAATGAGCCCCCAAGGGTTAAACATTGAATTGGATCTGAACTGTTTCCTGCTAAATTTTTAGAACAATATAGTACTTTTTATCCATTGTATTTTTCTTTTTTCTTTCCATTTTCTTTTTTTTTATTTTTTTTTTTATTATTTATTTTTTTATTTTTATTTCCATTTATTATTATTATTTTTATTATTTTTTCTATTTTTTTTTTTTTTATTCCCAGTGAGCTCCATGGTTTAGCCGGAACTGACATCTTTAGTCCTTGGAATCGTTTTTGCAAATTGCTATTTACACTTTTTTGGTCTCTCCCAGCGGCTGTGCTCTGCCTGTGGCAGTGACCTTTTTTCATTTCATCATCGGCATGGCTCCCATGTGGATGGTGATTAGTCCTCTGTATGGGGGATGTTTCCTCCTTTCCTCTATTTAAGATGGTCGAGTGGGCCGGGAATTAGGTTAATGATAACGCCCTGTAGGTTGGCGAAACATGTCGACGTATTTCTGGTGGCACTGACGTCATTTCCTGCTCCTTGGAATGCACTTCCTGGTTTCTGGAACGCACGCCGTGAGCAGCGTCTGGATCCATCTCTAATCCCTTTACATGCCTGTTTTTATCAACTATTTTTTAAGTACCCATTTGTATATGGAATAAATTCCTTTTCAAACTGTAATTTTCACTATTAGTTCCATTTTTTTATCCTTTTTTGGTGCCTGGTGATTCTGCTGAAAAATTCCAACAAGAAATCCTTTGATCTGATGTGCACAGCACCTCTCCTGAGCTTCTCTGGATACCATCACATAAGCCTGAAGTGACCCCCAGACTGCAAAGCTGGGGGTCATCGTCATTTGGTGAGTGGAAACACATGTGGGGGTGGCGTTTCTGCACCTGAAAAGTCCTGGAGCGTCTGTGGTCCATTGCGGATCAGAACATTCAGCACATTTATTTGGACTTTATTTACATGTTTTTTGCTTTGTATATTCACATCTGCACTCATCTACACTTGGTCACACATATTTAATAACATTTGCGAGCGCCACATTTCCATAATTTTAGATTTCTGTATGCATTCACCAAAGCATGTAGTTAAAGGGCCTGCCTGAATACTTTCATTCGGTACTGTTTAAAATTTCGTTCTCCTATTATCTTGATAGGTAATTGCAGAATGTAAAAATGTGCTTCAATTTGGACAGTGTGTATTTATATTTTTGTATTATGACACTTCTTATCTGTCCAGTGGGCTGCCAATAGTGTAAGCCATCAGAGTGGGTGAGGAATCTGATAAGTGGACCTTAGATTTTTTTTTTTTAAATACTCCTTCAAATAAATGTTATACTGATGTTGGCCAAGAATGTTTGTGTTTTTTTTTCTTGTTTCACTCCACAGTTTCCTTCAACGCCATAGGAATGGCAGACTGTGGCTTCCCAGTTTGCCCAGTGGTGGGGCTTTCCCAACTGCGTAGGGGCAATAGATGGGAAACACGTCCACATACTTCCACTCCCCAACTCGGGGTCATACTATTATGATTACAAGGGGTTTAATAGTATAATAATGTTGGTGGTGGTGTTGGTGACATAAGAGTTTCTCTATGTGGACATGGGGAAGAATGGCCTGATGTCGGATGTTGGAGTCATCGCCCAGACCGAGTTCTATGGATGGCTCCAGAGTGGTGGTTTGGGATTGCCACCTACGGAAGACAATGTGGCTGGTCTGCAGTTGGTCTTTGTTGCCGATGAAGCATTTGGGCTGGGCGATCACTTGATGTGGCCATTCCCGATGAGGACCCTTACCCCGGACCAGAGGGCTTTTAACTACCGGCTGGCCAGAGCCAAAAGAGTGGTGGAGAATACTTTCGGGATAATGGCCAGCCAGTTCTGCCTAATCCTTACGCCAATCAAAATATAAACTTAACGTCACAGTCCCAGCATGCGCAGGGACTCTGGGGTCACACCCCCTTATGATGCCAGAGTCCCTGCGCATGCTGGGTCATCGCCTATATAAATGGCTGCGCAGCTCGCACACAGCATTCCAACATCTCTGGAAGAGAAGAGGGGACAAGACAGTGCAGAAGACCGGGCTCCTCCGCTAGCAAAAGAGCAGAAAATAGCGGAGGAGCCCGGCAGAAGGAAGAAGGCACCGGAGAAGAACCAGAGAGCACGGAGACGACACCGGAGAGAGGGAGAAGAGGCCAGAGAGACCCCTGAATTTGGCAGAAGACCCCAGAAGTCGGAAGAAGACCCCCGAAGTCAGAAGAAGACCCCAGGAGCTGCCTAATAAATTACTTTTAAAACCTGTGTAGTGTGTACCATGTACCCCATACTCATTCACCTAGGGTGGGGGGCCGGGATAGGAAGGGGGCCCCCAGATTCCGATAAGCCCCCCACCCACAGACCCCGACAACCAACGGCCAGGGTTGTCGGGAAGAGGCCCTTGTCCTCATCAACATGGGGACAAGGTGCTTTGGGGTGGGGGGTCCGCAGGGCGCCCCCCTCCCCCAAAGCACCCACCCACCATGTTGAGGGCATGCAGCCTGGTATGGCTCAGGAGGGGGGGCACTCGCTCATCCCCCCACCCCCTTTCCTGACCGGCCGGGCTGCGTGCTTGGATAAGGGTCTGGTATGGATTTGGGGGGACCCCCACGCCGATTTTTCGGCGTAGGGGTTCCCCTTACAATCCGTACCAGACCTAAGGGCCTGGTACGCCCCTGGGGGGAACCCACGCCGTTTTTTTATTTAAAATTTGGCACGGCGTTCCCCCTCATGATTCATACCAGACAGCTGTCAGCACTGCCTGTCGCTCATTGCGAAAGGAAAAAAAGTTTTCCTTTCCCGATCAGCAAGCCAGCTCGGCACTGGCTCCCGCGACGGGGCTCGCAGGTGTCAAATCTCGCCAATAAATGCGGCAAGATTGACACAATATCGCAGTCACCTACTGTAGTTCCTGCAAATGCTTATTGTGCCAGATGGGTGAAAATTCGGTAAGTCCCCTATACTCCATAGTTCTCTTAACTGTCTGCCAAACTTTAGTAACTAATTTATGTGTTGGCAGCTCACACTGTAGCGAACCTGTCTTTAATGCTTCCACCAGAGATTTATGTGGATTACCCTGTAACATAACTTTACCACTGGCATTCTCCCCTCCCGGGATACCGCATCCCCCTATTTGCTGCAGTTGAGCAGCCAGATAGTAACTATATGGGTGGGGGACTGCCATTCCCCCTTCTCTAGTGGGTTGCTGCAAGGTTTGTAGACTGATCCTGGCCTGCCCTTTCTTCCATATTAGCTCCCTAAAAAGGGTGTGTACTCTTAGAAACCATTTCCTCCCAATCCAAACTGGAGAGTTATGAAGTATTTACAGTAACTGTGGCATCCATATCATTTTGGCCAAGTTGACTCATCCTGTCACAGACAGAGGAAGTCGAAACCAGATGTCGCTTGTCCTTTTAAATTTTTCTAGAAGTGGGACTAAATTATCCCCAACGTATTGGTTAGGATCATTTGACAAAACTATACCAAGATATTTCATCTTCTCTATTACTTTTAGTCGGGATATTCCCCTTGGGGAGGTGCTAGTAATTGGGTCAATTGGCAAAAGCATTGACTTCTCCCAGTTAATTGCCAGGCCCGAAAACCTCCCGAACCCCTCCACCAACTGTATCACTTTTTCTAGTGAGGGCCCCGTGTCTCCCAGAAAAAATAGAACATCATCAGCATATAATGCTATCCTTTCTTCCCCGCATTTTTTCTTGAATCCCTGCAGTCCGGTCGAAGATCTCACTTCTGCAAATGGCTCCTTTGCCAAGGCGAACAACAGGGGTGACACCCCTGCCTCATCCCTCTCTCAAGAGGAAGCCTTTCTGGGTATTTATTGTTGATTTTTAATTTGGCACTTGGGTGATTGTATAATGTTTTCAACCATCCAATAAATGAAGGGCCGAAACCAAATCTCTCCAGTACCCACCAGAGATACCCCCATTCTAGGCTGTCAAATGCCTTGGCTGTGTCCAAGGACAAAACAGTCCTAGAGCCCATATTTTTTGTTGGGGCCTGGAGGTTCATATATGCCCTTCTGATATTTACGCTGGTAGACCTTTTGGGGATAAACCCTGACTGGTCCGGGTGTACAAGTTTTGAAGTACATTTATTCAACCTAGTTGCCAATACTTTTGCCGCAATTTTGATGTCGGAGCATAACAATGATATTGGTCTGTAGGAGGATGCGTCAAGTTGATCTTTCCCTTCTTTCTGTATTAATACTATGTTGGTTTCTGACATCGAAGAGGACAATCTACCCCCTTTAGCCACCCAATTCAGTGTCTTCAAGAGCACTGGGAGTAGCACCTCCCCATAGTATTTGTAGGTTTCAAAGGGCAACCCATCGGGGCCTGGGGATTTCTTATTGGACATATCTGCCACTGCTTGCTTCAGTTCCTCCAGGGATATAGGGAATTCCAATCTGTTCCTATCATTTTCCAAAAGAGTCGGCAGTTCGACACCCTCTAGGAATCTATCCATCTCTTCCCGTTCTGAGCACCATCGTGACTTATATAGCTCTCCTGAAAATTCAGAAAAAGTTTTCATAATCACAAGAGGATCAGACGAGATTTCGCCCCTTGATGTCCTAATCATAGAAATTATTGAAGAAGGAGAATTAGTCTTGGCTAAAAGTGCCAACATACGACCCACTTTTTCCCCTTCTCCAAAGCACTTTTGCCTCTGGAAGAGTCTCCTATTTTCGGTTTTCCTAATCATTTCCATTTTATACTCCTGTTGCTTCTTAGACCATATCTCCTGCTTCTCTGGGCTTGGGTCTATCACATATTGTCTCTCTGACTCGATCGCCTCTTTTCTAATGTGCTCTTCTAGTACCCTTGATTTCTTCTTTGCCTTTGTTACCTGTTGGAGTAAGAGCCCCCTGAGGAATGCTTTTAAGGAATCCCAAACCACCCCCTCCGACGCTGATCCTGTATTCTACAAACTCCTTTAATCTTACAGTTATTTCTTCTGTGTTCCCTACTATCTCCATCCATATTGGGTTTATTGTCCACATTCTCTGGGTATGTCTGTCATGTACGTTTACCGTTAAAATCAGGGGCGAGTGATCTGATATCCCTCTTGGCGGGTACTCTATTATATTTATTAGGCGTTGGGCTTCGCTATTGCCTATGGCCATATCAATGCGAGAGAGTGTACGGTGTGACCCCGAAAAGCAAGAATATTGCTGGTCGTTTGGATTACGGAATCTCCATAAGTCTCACCATCCAATCTCCTTGAGGAACTGGACTAACCGTCCTTCTGGCGCCCTTTCCGTCTGAGCCCCTGGTGGAAACCTATCCAGACTGTTGTTGAGCACCGCGTTAAAGTCCCCCACCACTATAACCGGGGTATCTGCTTTGTCCTCCACAAACTCTAACAATCAATACAAAATCTCCATCTTAAACGGGGGAGAAATATACAAGTTTGCTATCACAAGTGGTTTACCCTCTTTTAGACAATGCAAAAAGATATAACAACCTAATGTGTCTATTCTAACATCCCTGCAGGAAAATAATATCCCTTTCTTAACCAATACGCTCACTCCCCTAGAATAGGAGGAGTAAACTGAATGAAATTTCTTATTCCGAATTAGTAATTTAGAATCATTGGTAAAATGTGTTTCTTGCAGGCATATCAGTTCGGCACCATGGGATTCCAGTTCCAAAAATACGGTAGCTTTTGATGGGATCACCCATACCCCTAATGTTCCATGAGCTTATTCCCAAGGTTCTAGATGGCATTTGAAAGAAAAAAAAACAGATAAGAAGGAAAAAAAAAACACGGCACAAAAAAAGAAAAAAAAAAGAACTGAAAGAGGAGGTGACCTGAAGGCAGCAACAATAAATAACAGTAAATAAAACAAACCTTTTGCCAAACCCAACCTTTCGAGTGTTCCTGTCCTTCTACCAGACAGTGTGTCATTTGTTTTAATTCAATTGTGACCTCCAAATCTACAATCAATGGTAATATTGTGAAAAAAAGGGAGAGCAAAAAAAGAAAACGCTTGTTTGCTATTCCCTGTCCTTCAACTCCTTTTAGAATTTCTTTTCTCTTTTTAATTGTGGGTGAGTAACTTAAATGTGTGTGCTCTATTTTTTTCCATCTCCCCACCCCTTGCTCCTGTGCAATGTGACACTTTCCTACCCTTCCCCTACTGCTCGCTTTTACCTCCTTACCACTCCGTCCTACTGTTCCTTGAGCCTCAATTACTCCCTGACCCTTAAATAACCCCTCCACCCTCCCCATTTGCCTAACTAGGCTGCCCTGGGGGCATACATTGTGACCTTTTTTGCCCTTTCAACCCATTCCACCCAATACTCCACCACCCAGCCTAAATGTGAGTGATCTTCCTTATCCTTTGTTACTTGCCCTACCCTCCCTCCCTACCCTTTACCCAATACCCATATATCAATGTTACAAAAAAAATGTTAACACACAACCATATCCCATCTATCATTAGTGTCTTTCACCAACCATCTCCCCCCCCCCCCCCCACAGCCCCCGCTACCATCCTCAAGTCAAAAAAAAACAATTCAACCAGTACTTTCAAAAAAAAAAAAAAAGACACCATTTAACATTGGTTAATTAACTAGTTCATGCTCTAGCTCTATAGATTCTTTCTGTTATCTTCAAGCCACTTTGTAACCCCTCCAACAGAATAAAAAAAAATGGGTTGCCCCTAAAGCCACTATACGCAGACGCGCTGGATACAACAATGCGTATGGAATTTTATAATTCCGTAGGCTGCGCTTAATGTCCGTGAATCCTGCCCTACGCTTTTGTAAATCCGGAGAATAATCTGGATACGGTGAAATTCTGACTCCATTGTAAAAAATGTCCCCCATTTCTCTGGATTTTTGCATCAATGTCACCTTATCCTTGTAGCTGAACAATTTCATTGGTCTAGGGTGACCTCCTGATAGAGTAGCTCTGGTAGGCACTCTATGAGCCCTCTCGATGGCAAAGAGATGCGAGAAAGTCTCTGCCCCAAAAACTTCCTTGAGACATTTCTCCATAAACTCTACAGGACAGGAACCCTTGCTTCTCTTCGGGAGGCCCATCACCCTCACATTGTGTCTGCGTAGCCTATTTTCCATTTCGGCCATTTTAGATTTATATGCGCCTAACTGGGCTTGCATTGTTTTAAACTCTTGCCTCATTAGGTGTAAAATATCTTCGACTTGGCTTAGCCTCTCTTCCAGGATAGTTGTTCTCTCAACTGTTTTTTGAAGTTCTTGACTCATAATGCATAGCTCTTCACACAGGTTACTCAATGAACCCTTACAAGAATTTACTGCACTTAGTACATCTTTTAACGTGGGCTCCGGTTCACTAGTTATACTTAAATCAGGGGTGACTTCAGTTGCTTTTACCAGGAGATCCCTCTCAGGACTTTTTTTGCTCACTATTTTAGTATTGGCGGGCAATGTTGCTGACATTTTACCTAGACTCTTTCTGTCCCCGGTACCTCCCGTCTGTGCTTTCTCTTGGTGTAGGGGTATGTGCGTACCTTTCCAGCTTAGCTGCTGCTGTTGCTAGTGCTTGGTTCCCATTCTCCTTTGATGAATGATTGGTCAGAGAAGTTAAATTCTCCTGGGGCTGCTGCTGCTGTTCCTCCCCTTTTTTCCTTGTCGTGGCCTGGCTGTATAGCAATGCAAGATGGTGTGTAAAAAGATGTCAGAAAGTACTTTAGCAAACTGAAATATGACTGGCTTTAGAGCTTATGCTCTCCTCTGGCTCCCTTATAGTTCATTTGCAGCAAAGTAAAACAGTTTTTATATTTCAAGGTTCCGCCTTTATTACCTCTTGTTGTCTCTTATTGCCTCCAAAGACTGTTCAGACAACTAGCCCATGCTGGATCGCTTCTGTCCGGCATCTCTTCCCTCACACTCCTGGCATACGCCGCTCAGTATGTTTGGACCGATGCTGATTTCCTTGCTTCCTCTCGTGGGATCCTCGCTACTTCTCGCGAGATCATGGGCCGTTGCCCGGGCAACCAGCCGAAGCAAATGCAAGCGGCTCGGGCTCTGCTTCGCCGCGCTGAATACTACAATTAAAGCTGGCCTCTCCTCTTTCACCTTGTTCTTTGATGGTACCGGCTCCACACCGCGACCCCGCTGGAGAGCATACAGGACAGGCAAGGAGGTACTCCAAAACGCTCCGAGTCAGTTTAGGCTATTATGGATGGCCACATAGGGGCTGGAGCAGGGAGAGAGCTCACACTCCACCACTCACACCGACATCCCGTCTATTTATGATTTTCTACTTCCCAACCATATAATCCTTGCATGCTGCATTCTACACAGCTTTTTAAGGAGAAATTCTATAAACTATGTGGCCTCAGTTGGGCCTGAGGCCATATTTCAAAACCAAACCCTGACAGCGCTTGAAGCTGGCCGTCCTGGCTTGCCCCCCCAAAGCGCCTGCGAGGTCCGTCTAAAATATATGGAGTACTTTGCGGGTAGGGGGGCCATTGATATGCCAGAAAATGTTTAAGAAACATTTTGAAAATACATTTTTATTTTAAACTGAAATAATATTTCCTTTGATTTATTGCTTGTGTTTCTTTTAGCTGTCTCCTAGGTTCTCCAATGGGCTTTTCCTTTTTGACACTTTCTTCAATAGTGCAAATGTGATTTATGTTGTGGGTCTGCTACACACACACCTTGTTTTTGTTGTTAATGTAATGTAATGTAAAACTTCATCATTTTCAGCATCATGAATTCATTTTTTGGAGTGACGAAAATGGCTGATTGGGGCAAATTATAAAGGTGGGTGTTATTTACTAAAGGAAAATCTACTTTGCACTGCAAGTGCACTGCAAACGTGCACTTGAAACTGCACTGAAAGTGCACTTGTAGTGCAAAGTGGATTTGCCTTTAGTAAATAACCCCCATTGTCACTGTAAACACCAACTTACTCAAAAAACTGCTATTGAGCATTGAAAGAAGAAGCCACACATTGTTGAGTAGAAAACTTTTTACTCTGTGCACATTCATATGTGCATTAGAAAAGGGTTTTTGAACAAACCAACATATTTTTTGAATATTTTTTTTTTTTGACAGTAGAAATATCCCTTTTTGGGGTAAACAGGCATGTTTAAAACCATAAAACATACACTACTCAGGAACTAACAAAGTTCAACTTTGATAAATTGAAGGCAATATCAGATATTGGTATGTCCAAACTGTGTTAATATTGTCTTCATCAGATGGGGTGATGTCACCCCTGTGAAAGCCAAATTTTGAAGATGCACACAAATTGGGACTCAAAATGTGGATTTCCCTCCTGATACCATGCCTAATGTCAACATGTGCTAGCTCCCATCATGGGGGATCAATGGACGTGTTTCAGGGTGCAACCCCTTCCTCTCAGCTACTTTAGTTGCGAGGAAGGGGTTGCACCCACAAAACGCGTACATTAATATCCCGTGATGGCAGATAGCACATGTTGACACACTGCGTGCATCTTCAAAATTTGGCTATCAATATTTTTTTAAAAAGTTAGAAAAATATAAACAATTTGAATAATTTTGTTGTGTTTTAGATTCTGCCTGAAACATTAATGATGTTTTTGAGTCTTTTTTTCAACATCATTGATGGCTTCCTTGATCTTCTGTAAATCCTTATTGCACACCATGATCTCCCTGATGAGGATCTGTGCACTTGTACTTGTGAAATGAGTTTCTTCTTCCACAACAACCACATCACTTAAAATAAAAAAACACACCATGTATTATAAATATGCAGGCAAACATCTATTACCTGAAGTTGTGGTCTCAGACACTCGCCTGTTGTGGTCACTATTTCGCCCAATTTGTGGTTTTGGGATTCCCCTTCTTTAGGAGGTTGTGGGTTCCTGTTTTCATCTGATGTCCCGAGTCTTTTCTCCCCTATGTGAATTAAAAAATAGGTATACTTAACACACAGATATTTGAGGACAGAATTAGGAATATGAAACATTGTTTGGAAGTGACGTACAATTGTCTGTTTTAGCAGAGTTCCAAGCCGAAGACATGATTTTTTCCCTTTCATAAAGCTGGAATAATTACCTTTTTTGGTAAAGTATCACACATGTAGAGACCCCTAGTATCCACTGGATCACCTGTGTGGGACACCCTAAAAAGTTTGTTCTGGTTTCCCACACTAGTGCTCCTGCATTCAGATGTGTAAACAGCTGCTGAGTGTCCTCTCCCTACACTGAATCAAGTTGGTATTTCATTCTAGTTACAAACCCATCTAGACAACAATGTATTAAACTTCTTTTAATACAAATAGGCATGACCAAATGTAGTTAACCTGCATCTGCAAAAAACATCGTATTAGTGGGCGAACAAACAATGTTTACTATTAACGATTACTGTGCCCACGAACCTGAACGTTGCCATTTTAAACAGTACAACCGTAAAGAAAAGCACATGGAGCAGCATGCAATTAATAATAATAATAGGAACACGCGACAACTACTTACTTTTTTGAAGAATTCTCTTGATTCTTCTGTACTGTTCCTGCTCCCTCAATTTAAGGTCTGACAATCGTTTCCTCAGTTGATCCTTGGATCGCCGTACCCCAAAATTCTTCTGCAGATTTTTCACAACTTTAACCACGATCTCAGCTTTTCTCACATTTGGGTTTGGGTAAGGTCCATGCTTCCAATCATAGTCGGCCTCTTCAAGATGTCCACCATCTCTACAAAGGACATATTCAAGGCCTTAAATCTCCTCTGGAATGGGGGCATTCATGGCTCCGGGCTTTTGTCATTGCTGCTGTCTTCATGTACTTGTTCTTTCTCCGCCATGTGCTCTCCCACTGTGTCGAAAGAGAAAGGGAGGGAATATACTAGAAAGAAGGTCAGGTGCGGGCGGAGTTTAACCACTTGAGCCCCGGACCATTATGCTGCCTAAGGACCAGAGGTCTTTTTCCAATTTGGCACTGCGTCGCTTTAACTGCTAATTGCGCAGTCATGCAATGCTGTACCCAAACGAAATTTGCGTCCTTTTCTTCCCACAAATAGAGCTTTCTTTTGATGGTATTTGATCACCTCTGCGGTTTTTATTTTTTGCGCTATAAACGGAAAAAGACCGAAAATTTTGAAAAAAAATGATATTTTCTACTTTTTGTTATAAAAAAAATCCAATAAACTAAATTTTAGTCATACATTTAGGCCAAAATGTATTCGGCCACATGTCTTTGGTAAAAAAAATGTCAATAAGCGTATATTTATTGGTTTGCGCAAAAGTTATAGCGTCTACAAACTAGGGTACATTTTCTGTAATTTACACAGCTTTTAGTTTATGACTGCCTATGTCATTTCTTGAGGTGCTAAAATGGCAGGGCAGTACAAAACCCCCCCAAATGACCCCATTTTGGAAAGTAGACACCCCAAGGAAATTGCTGAGAGGCATGTTGAACCCATTGAATATTTATTTTTTTTGTCCCAAGTGATTGAAAAATGACAAAAAAAAAAAATATTTACAAAAAGTTGTCACTAAATGATATATTGCTCACACAGGCCATGGGCCTATGTGGAATTGCACCCCAAAATACATTCAGCTGCTTCTCCTGAGTATGGGGATACCACATGTGTGGGACTTTTTGGGAGCCTAGCCACGTACGGGGCCCCGAAAACCAATCACCGCCTTCAGGATTTCTAAGGGTGTAAATTTTTGATTTCACTCTTCACTGCCTATCACAGTTTCGGAGGCCATGGAATGCCCAGGTGGCACAAAACCCCCCAAAATGACCCCATTTTGTAAAGTAGACACCCCAAGCTATTTGCTGAGAGGCATATTGAGTCCATGGAATATTTTATATTTTGACACAAGTTGCGGGAATGTGACACTTTTTTTTTTTTTTTTTCATAAAGTTGTCACTAAATGATATATTGCTCACACAGGCCATGGGCATATGTGGAATTGCACCCCAAAATACATTTAGCTGCTTCTCCTGAGTATGGGGATACCACATGTGTGGGACTTTTTGGGAGCCTAGCCGCGTACGGGACCCCGAAAACCATTCACTGCCTTCAGGATTTCTAAGGGTGAAAATTTTTGATTTCACTCTTTACTGCCTATCACAGTTTCGGAGGCCATGGAATGCCCAGGTGGCACAAACCCCCCCCAAATTACCCCATTTTGGAAAGTAGACACCCTAAGCTATTTGCTGAGAGGCATGGTGAGTATTTTGCAGCTCTCATTTGTTTTTGAAAATGAAGAAAGACAAGAAAACATTTTTTTTTTCAATTTTCAAAACTTTGTGACAAAAAGTGAGGTCTGCAAAATACTCACTATACCTCTCAGCAAATAGCTTGGGGTGTCTACTTTCCAAAATGGGGTCATTTGGGGGGGTTTTGTGCCACCTGGGCATTCCATGGCCTCCGAAACTGTGATAGGCAGTGAAGAGTGAAATCAAAAATTCACGCCCTTAGAAAGCCTGAAGGCGGTGCTTGGTTTTCGGGGTCCCGTACGCGGCTAGGCTCCCAAAAAGTCTCACACATGTGGTATCCCCGTACTCAGGAGAAGCAGCAGAATGTATTTTGGGGTGTAATTTCACATATTTCCATGGCATGTTTGAGCAATATATCATTTAGTGACAACTTTGTGCAAAAAAAAAAAAAAAAAATTTGTCTCTTTCCCGCAACTTGTGTCGCAATATGAAATATTCCATGGACTCGACATGCCTCTCAGCAAATAGCTTGGGGTGTCTACTTTCCAAAATGGGGTCATTTGGGGGGGTTTTGAACTGTCCTGGCATTTTATGCACAACATTTAGAAGCTTATGTCACACATCACCCACTCTTCTAACCACTTGAAGACAAAGCCCTTTCTGACACTTATTGTTTACATGAAAAAGTTATTTTTTTTTGCAAAAAAATTACTTTGAACCCCCAAACATTATATATTTTTTTTTAAAGCAAATGCCCTACAGATTAAAATGGTGGGTGTTTCATTTTTTTTTTTTTCACACAGTAATTGCGCAGCGATTTTTCAAACGCATTTTTTGGGGAAAAAACACACTTTTTTAAATTTTAATGCACTAAAACACACTATATTGCCCAAATGTTTGATGAAATAAAAAAGATGATCTTAGGCCGAGTACATGGATACCAAACATGACATGCTTTAAAATTGCGCACAAACGTGCAGTGGCAACAAAATAAATACATGTTTAAAAGCCTTTAAAAGCCTTTAAAAGCCTTTACAGGTTACCACTTTAGATTTACAGAGGAGGTCTACTGGAAAAATTACTGCACTCGATCTGGCCTTCGCGGTGATACCTCACATGCATGGTGCAATTGCTGTTTACGTTTGACGACAGACCGTCGCTTGCGTTCGCCTTAGCGACAGGGGTGCTTTTTTTTTTTTTTTTTTTTTTTCTTTATTATTTTTTTGCTTTTTTAATCTTACTTTTAAACTGTTCCTTTCATATTTTTTTTTTAAATCATTTTTATTGTTATCTCGGGGAATGTAAATATCCCCTATGATAGCAATAGGTAGTGACAGGTACTCTTTTTTGAAAAAATTGGGGTCTATTAGACCCTAGATCTCTCCTCTGCCCTCAAAGCATCTGACCACACCAAGATCGGTGTGATAAAATGCTTCCCCAATTTCCCAATGGCGCTATTTACATCCGGCGAAATCTAAGTCATGAAATGCTCATAGCTTCCGGTTTCTTAGGCCATAGAGATGTTTGGAGCCACTCTGGTCTCTGATCAGCTCTATGGTCAGCTGGCTGAATCACCGGCTGCATTCTCAGGTTCCCTGTTGAGACAGGAGAGCCAGAGAAAAACACGAAAGACGGTGGGGGGGGCATTCCCTCCCACGGCTTGTAAAAGCAGTCTAGAGGCTAATTAGCCGCTAGGATTGCTTTTACATGAAAGCTGACCGCTGGCTGAAAAGAATGATACCAAGATGATACCTAAACCTGCAGGCATCATTCTGGTATAACCACTCAAAGTCGTGAATGGCGTACCTGAAGACAAAAAAATGGTTAACAATAAAGCACAGTAAACAGTAAAGTATAAATAATTACATACCTGAAAAACAAACATGATAAAACATATTAACAATAACAATAACAATAACAATAAAACATTACAGAATAGAATACAGTAAAAAAGAGCAGAACAATAGAGAGAGAGAGAATAGAGAGAGAGAGAACAATAAAACGACAGCTATTTTTTTTTATTTTATATATTTTTTTTTTTTACACTTTTTTTGTAACTAACTTTTATAACTGTAACCGGTTCCAGGTTCGGGTCTCTCAAAATGCGATGGCATCTTGGGAGACCCTGTGAAAGTGTGCCTAGTATGTGCAATGCTGTACCCTACGCTAATACTCAACTAGTGAATGGTAGCGTTCAAAACATTCACCAATGCAAAGACCAGGATTGTCAGGACAGGAGGGACAATAATAGCGGGTGTCACGCCTATATCCGCGCTTGCTGCAGACACAACATCTTTTTTGGGGGGTTCGCTGGGTAGGGGTACTCGGGAGGACATAAAAATGCCTCTCATGCAGCCGACTGCATTTGGTTGGGGATGTGAATGGGGGAAGTACGGGCGCTGCAGAAGCGGTGGGTTCCCAATTAGGATTGGCGAATGCAGCAGGAAGGGCATTATGGGCACGACGGGCCTGTGTTTGTCTTCTTGGTGGCAGCGGGACACTACTTGTGCTTGCCACCTCACCAGCTTGAACTGCACTTATGGGACTCGCCACGTCACCAAGTGTTACTGCAGTGCTGGTTTGACTATGACCGGGGTGTACTACGCCGCTGGTGCTTGCCAGTTCCCCAAAACGCTACCAAAAAAACTGTTAGCGATCGCAGGGATCAGGCCTGACTCTGCGAACGCTGCAGTTATGCGTTTAGAGTTTTGTAAGTGACAGTGATCGATCGATACTGCACTTGGGTGGGCTGGGCTGGGCCGGGCGGAGGGGCAAAACGCAGGTGCTAGCAGGTATCTGGGCTGATCCCGCTAACACTGTGTTTTTGGGAACCCTAAACTGCTGGTGACGCTAGTATAGATCTGATCGGATCAGATATTGATCCGTTCAGATACTATACCACTAAGGGAGGTGTACGGTGCGTGCGTGGGTGTTAGCAGTACTTGCGCTAACCTGACGCTGCCTGGGGCTGGTGCTTGCCAGTTCACCAAAATGCTACCAAAAAAACTGTTAGCGATCGCAGGGATCAGGCCTGACTCTGTGAACGCTGCAGTTATGCATTTAGTGTTCTCTAAGTGACAGTGATCGATCGATACTGCACTTGGGTGGGCTGGGCTGGGCGGAGGGGCAAAACGCAGGTGCTAGCAGGTATCTGGGCTGATCCCACTAACACTGCGTTTTTGGGAACCCTAAACTGCTGGGGACGCTAGTATAGATCTGATCGGATCAGATATTGATCCGATCAGATACTATACCACTAAGGGAGGCGCATGCTGCGTGCGTGGGTGTTAGCGGTACTGGCGCTAATCTGACGCTGCCTGTGGCGACGCATATCACCGTCGGGCGATTAGGGGGCTAAACCTTTATTCGGTAATAAACGGCGGGTGCCCTGACACTATAAAAAATAAACATACTAACCAGCGTCAACCGTAACGGTTATACGGTGATCAGTGGTGAAAGGGTTAACTAGGGTGCAATCAAGGGGTTAAAACATTTATTAGATAGTATATGGGGGTCCCTGATGCTATAAAATGCTGACGGCGAACCTAAATATTTACCTCACTAACTAGCGTCACCAGCGACACTAATACAGCGATCAGAAAAATGATCGCTTAGCGACACTGGTGACGGGGGGTGATCAAGGGGTTAAAACTTTATTAGGGGAGGTTAGGGGGGTACCCTAGACCTACAGGGGGGTAACAGTAACTGTGCTAACACAGTAACTGTCACAAACTGACACCTAGCAGTAATCAGAAAAAAAAAAAAAAAAAGGGGGAGGGGATTGGGGGGCGATCGGGGGGGGGGATCGGGGTGTAATGTGTGCCTGGCATGTTCTACTGTGTGTGTGTTGGTGCACTCACATACCTGTCTTCTCTCCTCGGGCCGGAACGGAAACTACCGACTCGAGGGGAGATGACATCACTTCCTTTGCTGCTGTTTAGCATACAGCAGCAAAGGAGTGTTCCCATTGGCCGGCGGCGATCGCAAGGGGGGGGCCACGAACGGATGGCCTCCCCCTCGTCTCCGATCGCCGGGGAACAAAACGGGACCGCCTCGGGCGGCGGGGGGGTGTCCGATCGGACCCCCCACCCGCGGGAGGCAAATCACGTACATGTACGTGATTTTGCCTGCCCGTGCCGCCTTGCCGACGTACATCGGCGTGAGGCGGTCCTTAAGTGGTTAACGCATGCGCAGTGTATATAAAGCGGAACACCCGTATGCCATACGTACAATCTGTAAGTGCAGGAAGGAGTAGGAGTGGAAGCGCCGATCGTTCTAACAAAGGTACAGTTTTAACTGCATCAGTGGCCTATACTGCTTATAGATTGAGGCCTATATTGGGACAAGGTTAGGAGAGTTTAGCCTGACATTAGGGTTTGTCTTGTGTTGTGTCTTGCGGATAAAATGGATAGCTTCGACGATCATGACTTTATCCCCCTATTTATTGATAAATACAGGGAGCTGCCCTGTCTGTGGCAGGTAAAACACACTTTTTATAATAATAAAAGAAAGAGGAAGGCAGTGCTGGATCAATTGCTGGAGTTTGTGAAGCCGCAGATACCCACAGCAACCATCCCCTATTTGAAGGCCAAAATTGGTGGCATGAAGAGCACTTATATTAGGGAGTGCAAGAAGGTCCAGGTTTCCCAGGGATCAGGAGCTGCAGCAGATGACATTTATGTCCCCAGGCTGTGGTACTATGACAGACTGCATTTTCTGTGTGGAAAGCAAGAGTAGATATGGCGCTGCCCTTATGGAGTAAAAAAAAAAATTTTACGTGGTGAACAATTACTCTGTTTGGTGCTTGATGTGATTAATTTATTTCTATGAATCTTAAATGATGTATATAAATAATAAACGTTGACGAAAAGCATAAATAAAAAGTAAATAAAATTAAAATTCCCGGGAATAAATAAATAATGGTTTATTTAAATGCGTAAATGATTTAGGTAAAAATCTGTGATTAATGCAAGGTTGTTAGTTCTTATTTCTACCTCATTGTGATATGGGTGAGATTTCAAAATAAAGTGCCACAGTCTTATATTTCATTATCTATATGCAAAATAACAACGTGCAAATAGTGCATAAAAGGTGCTGGTATTACAACAAAGTGACTTGTGCTGGGTTATACGAAAAAGTGACTTGTGTGCTTAAAACCAGTGTTTTTGGATAAGAAAAGTTACATTGATTGCAAAAAAAGTCTTTGGAGTGGTTCTGAGGGTGCTGGCTGGTTAATAGTGCCTCAGCAGCGTGCTCTTATTCTGCTTGCACTCACCGGATTCACTTCCCCCTGCAGGCGTGC
The DNA here is from genome assembly GCA_037952925.1 of Lithobates clamitans. NCBI lineage: Eukaryota > Metazoa > Chordata > Amphibia > Anura > Ranidae > Lithobates > Lithobates clamitans. The sequence continues at coordinate 177,006 of JBBGZY010002515.1, read as the reverse complement.
AGGTAGTCACAGTATTTGCCACTGTGTAGCATTTTCTGTCAGACTAGAGTGAAATCAGGCCATCACTCTCCACTCTTCCTTCAATGCTTCCTTCCACCCCAGCTGAGGCTTCCGATGTCCAACCTGGGCCTTCCAGCCAGGAAGAAGTGGAGGTGCCCAGATTGAGTCAGGTATAGCATTGTTCAATATATTTCTTGTCCAAAAATTAATGATGTTAACTACTTCCCACCCAGCCACTGCACATAAACGTCTGGGTGGTCCTTTCCTCATTCTGAGTGGACGTTCAGGAACGTCCCTCAGAATGAGTGCTCGCAGTGCGGCCACGAGGTGTGCCGCTGGTCGATCCTGTGATCATTCTGATCACAGGATCCAGCTGAGCAGAGATCGGGATATGGGCGCTGTGATTGGCCCTCCCGATCACCTGACGGCTGTGTCCAATCACAGCCATCAGAATGTAAACAGAGACGCATGTCTCTGTGACAGGTCTCTCCGCCAAGCTCAGTGAGAGAATGAGAGCTCAGTGCGGGGGGGGGGGGGGGAGGGGAAATCTGCAGATCTGTAACAGCTCTCTGTGTGAGGATGATTTTACACAGAGAGCTGTTACAGATCACCCCACAAAGTACACCAAGCACCACTGATATACCCCTGTCCCTATACACATTTCAGTGTCCCAATAAAAAATCTGTCTGTCCCGCATCACTGCCAACACCAAATAAACACCAATTTTGGTTATTTTTACCAAAGAAATGTAGCAGCATCATTTTTGGTCAAAATGTATCAAGAAAAATTACTTATTTGCAAAATTTTATAACAGAAACTAAGAAAAATGCATTTTTTTTTAAATTTTCCTTCTTTTTTTATTTGTAGCGTAAAAAATAAAAACCCCAGCGGTGATTAAAGCGGGATTCCAGCCTTAAAAAAAAAGTAAAAGTCAGCAGCTACAAACACTGTAGCTGCTGACTTTAAATAAGTATTTACCTGTCCTGGGTGCCCGCGATGTCAGCCGCCCGAGGCCGACCCGTCCCTCGGCTCTCGGGTCCCGGCACCACCATCCTTGGTAAGGGAAACAGGCAGTGGAGCCTTGCGGCTTCACTGCCAGTTTCCTACTGCGCACGTGTGAGCGACGCGGCACTCTGTGAGTGGCCCCGTGGCCACACAGTTCCCAGAAGACAACGGGGCCACTCGCCGAGGAGAAGAACATGCCGCAGAAAAGGAAGAGGCAGATTAGGAAGACTGCCTAGCAACAAGGGTTTAGGTAAGTTTAAATTTTTTTTTTTTCCCAATTTTTTTTTTTTTTTTTTTTTTTTAGAATTTTTGGTGAATTTTTTTTCAGGGCGGCCCTCCACTTTAAGTACCACCAAAAAAAGCTCTATTTGTGTGAAGAAAATGATAAAAATTTAATTTGGGTACAGTGTTACATGACCGTGCAATTGTCATTCAAAGTGTGACAGTGCTGAAAGCTGAAAATTGGTCTGGGAAGGAAGGGGCAAAAGTGCCCAGTATTGAAGTGGTTAACTAGATGTTATTATTTATCACTAGTTTCTGATTTAGCAAAGTGTTTTACATATCAATAGACAGTAGTGGCCAAAAATGATTGGGACAAGAATGAAAAATGCTGGGGGCAGAATGATAGTCTTTTCTATTTATTAACATTCAATTTGCAACAGCCATGAGCTCAGAATTGTGTGTGATTGATGAACAAAAAACTAAAAATATGTCCCTTTTTCATACACAGGAAAGCCTCAGCCAGGAGGTGGTGGGGGTAAGTGGCAGCCAGGAGGTGTCGGGGGTAAGTGGCAGCCAGAAAGTGGCCAGGCCCTGTAGCCTGACCGAATCCCAGGTCCCTCCCATCCGCCTTAAAAAAAGGCCCAGGAAGGCTAGGAACCTGGAGGAGTCAGCACTTGGGTTAGTTTGGCAGGCTACTGCGGCCCTCAGAACCCCCCACAATCTTCAAGAGGACTATGCCTGCAAAATGCAGGAAATGAAGGCGGGCCAACACCTCTTCTGTGAGGAAGTGATCTTACAAGCCCTAAATAGGTGGTTGAGGGGCGAACTCACAAGCAAAAGCCATGTTTGTGAGTTTGACCATCATCCTCCTCCTCCACCTCCTGCCACAACTCCAACACCAGAGCCACAGCCTAGAAGGACGTGTGTAACAAAGACAAGAGTGTGATGGCCTGGGTCCAGTCTGATCTGGCAATAGATGCAGGCTGTTGTAAGACCACAGCCTGGGGACATATATGTCATCTGCTGCTGTTCCTGATTTCTCGGAGTCCTGGACCGGATTGTGCTCACTATTATATGGACTCCTCAGGCTACCAATTTTTCATGTAAAATAGTTGATGTGTGCCCTGGGGTACAAAGGTAAACACAGTGAACCCACTGCTATTAACCTAATCTCTTACTGTACACATGTGAAATACATTCAATCCAACAATCATATAATGATAAACCCTGTGTCATTGCATAAAATAATTCATCTATCATACAAACATTTTTTATTTCTATGAAACAAAGTTCAAATGTTCTTTTAAAAATGTGCAAAAGAAAAAATGGTGTGCTGACACAGTGAACAAAAGTGCTTAGTGCAAGAAAATATTATTCATTAGTAAAGTGCATGCATCAAAAATTCATATGTGTTCAAAATATTTGCAGTCCATTTTGCAATCCCACGAAAAATCCAAGATTATTATTATCACTTTCCTGGAATTGCAAAATAGACTTCAAATATTTTGAACACATGAATTTTTGATGCATGCACTTTACTAATGAATATTATTTTCTTGCACTAAGCACTTTTTGTTCACCGTGTCAGCACACAGTTTTTTCTTTTGCACTTTTTTTACCAGCATTTGAACTTGGTTTGTTTCATAGAAAGAAATAATTTTTGTATGATACATAAATTATTTTATGCAATGACATTATTACATGATTGTTGGACTGAATGTATTTCACATGTGTACGGTAAGGGATTAGGTTAATAGCAGTGGGTTCACTATTACCAGATTGTGGGATTATAGATTTGCGTTGCTTGCTTCTTTTTTCTTGCCAATTAACTGGTGATCATAGGCATATGTAGGGGGTGAGCCTGGGCACACCCTAATAACATTATCGCTCTGTGTGCAGGCAGAGAGATGGGAAATATCTCCCTCTGACTAGTTCTGCCATTCATGAAGTGCTACCGTACTTCTCTTTAACTGTACTGTCTCTACCATAAGAGTGTGTGTGTGTCTCTGTATGTATATGTAATATGTATGTAATCTCACACACATATGCCAGATAGCAAGTAATTGTGCTGCAAGTTTGAAAATCAAAATCCACAGCTGGTCTGACAAGGATTTAATTTAATATATGGACCCTTTATGGAAAATCAAATTCCACTCTCCTCTCCTAAAAGCACCACTAGACCTGTTGTAGTCCTTGTTTAAGGTGAGCTGCTAGCATATAAAAACAGGGAAAAATAAAACATTCCAAAGTGTGCTCCATCAATGGGATATTAGGGTTAGTCACTCCTTGATTTCTACCTCCCTGAACTCCATATCAGATCTCATGGATACCACTCACCTCTCTGTACACCACACCCCAGCACTAGGAATGAGCTTCGAGTTCGAAAGCCATGTTCAATTTGAAAATCGCCTGTTCGATTGTTCGTCGAATTGTGAACGTTATGGGCCGTTCACACCAAATTCGAGTGGCGCAGTGCATTGCTGGCTGAGGATTGGCCAAGCATGCACTATGACCCGCATGCTTGGCCAATCACAGAGCCGTCTGTACAGAGAGCCATAATTGGCCAAGGTCAGGATGGCTTTGGCCAATTATGGCTCAGGGGGTTTATTACACGCCCCACAATATATAAGGCCATCTGCATGGTGGCCTTGTGTTGTGTGTTGCGGCTGCAGAGAGAGATAGAGAGACATAGGTATATATATACCTATATACACACTGTATTCAGCTTAGCTAGATCCATTCCTGTTATTCTCTTCCTAATATACTGACAGGCAGGCAGGTGTTTTTACAGTATTTACAGTATTTACAGTTAGTGTACTGTGTCCTTTGCACAGTGTGCACCTAAAGCAACCTGAAGAAAATTGCTGGTGTTCTGATCCTATTAATACCACAGGCAGGCAGGTGCAGTATTTACAGTTAGTGTACTGTGTCCTCTGCACAGTGTGCACCTAAAGCTACCTGAAGACAATTGCTGGTGTTCTTCTGATCCTATTAGTACCACAGGCAGGCAGCTGCAGTATTTACAGTTAATGTACTGTGTCCTCTGCACAGTGTGCACCTAAAGCTACCTGAAGACAATCGCTGGTGTTCTTCTGATCCTATTAGTACAACAGGCAGGCAGCTGCAGTATTTACAGTTAGCGTACTGTACTTTTTCTCACAGAAGTCGATTCCAGCTCTCTACCGGTATGTGGAAGACAATATCCTGGCCTCGCTGGACAGGGCGGTCAGTGGTAAGGTGCATATTACCGCTGACTCATGGTCCAGCAGGCATGGACAGGGATGTTACCTATCTTTTACCGCGCACTGGGTGACTCTTCTGGCAGCTGGGAAGGATGCAGGACAGGGTGCAGTAGTGTTGGAGGTTGTTCCACCACCACGCCTCCAAAATTCTACTAGTGGTGATTCTGCCACACCTCTCTCCTCCACCTCCTCTTCTTCTTCCTCCATGGCCTCTTCCTGTGCTGATTTGTCCTCTGAACCAGCGGTGCTCCGTAGGCATTCAAGGGGCTACGCAAGCACACAGGCAAAAAGATGCCATGCGGTGCTTGAGCTGGTGTGCTTGGGGGACAGGAGCCACACTGGGGCAGACATTATGTCAGCTCTGCAGGGGCAGGTTCAGAGGTGGTTGACGCCACACCAGCTTAATTCAGGAATGGTGGTTTGCAACAATGGCACCAACCTCCTCTCTGCCCTCTGACAGGGACAACTGACCCATGTGCCCTGTTTGGCTCACGTCCTTATTTTGGTGGTGCAGAAGTTCTTGGGCAGATACCCAGGCTTACAGGATGTCCTGAGGCAAGCCAGGAAAATCTGTCTGCATTTCCACAGGTCATATAATGCCAGTGCTGGCTGACCTCCCAAAGGAATTTAACCTGCCCAAGAACTGCCTAATCTGTGACATGCCCAAGTGGAACTCAATGTTGGCCATGCTGCAGTGGCTGAACACGCAGCAGAGGGCCATCAATGAGTACCTATGCAACTATGGCACCAGGACAGGGTCAGGGGACCTTGTTTTTTTTTTCCCACGCCAGCGGGCTATGATCAGGGATGCATGCACTGTCCTGTCACCATTTGAGGAGGCCACGAGGATGGTGAGCAGTGACAGCGCATGCATCAGTGACACTGTCCCTCTTGTCCACCTGTTGGAGCACACGCTGCGTGGAATAATGGACAGGGCACTTGAGGCAGAACAGAAGGAGGAAGAGGAGGACTTCCTTACCTCCCAAGGCCCCCTTTATCCAGACAGTGTTCCTGCTTCCCCTGCCGATCACACAGGAAGAGGGCAAGGAGGAGGAGGATTGTGTCAGCATGGAGGTGGAGCCTGGCACTCAGCATCAGCAGCAGTCTTCAAGGGATCATTTATAGTCTGAAGAAACCCATGGACTTGTACGTGGCTGGGAGGAGGTGGCTGAGGATCATGTCGTCCTTAGTGACCCAGAGGACTCTGGACCGAATGCATCAGCAAACCTACGCTGCATGACCTCCCTGATCCTGCAAAGCCTGCGGAAGGATCCTCGTATTTGTGGTATCAAGGGAAAGGATCATTACTGGCTCACAATCCTCCTTGATCCACATTACAAGGGTAAGGTTGCGAACCTTATCTTGCCATCGCAGAGGGAGCAAAGGATGAAACATCTTCGGAAGGCCTTGCAGAAAGGTTTGTGCAACGCGTTTCCAGAGCCTGGGAGGCTACAATTTCCTGGTCCTCCTGGACAACGTGTTGCTGAGGCTTCGGTCAGTCACAGAAGGAGCGGTGGAGAAGGTGGCCATCTGACCGATGCGTTCAGACAATTTTTTGGTCCGCAGCCCCAAGGTATGATCGGTTCCAGCAACCATCGCCAGCATCTGATTCACATGGTGCAGGAATACCTAGGGGCAAAATCAGACTTGGACACCTTTCCCACCGAAAATCCTCTGGGTTACTGGGTCTTGAAGATGGATCACTGGCCAGAGCTTGCATAGTATGCAATTGAGCTGCTGGCCCGTCCTGCATCCAGCGTTCTTTTGGAACGCACATTCAGTGCTGCTGGAGGCTTTGTAACCGATCACAGGGTGCGCCTGTCCACCGAATCGGTCGATCGGCTGACCTTCATAAAAATGAATCAGTCTTGGATCACCAGCTACCAAGCACCTGATGCTGATGTAACCGAATATTTTTTTTTTTATGTGAGATCCCTTCAAGACTGCCTATGCTGATGCTGAGTGACTATTCTGTTATGCTGAGTCACAATCCTCTTCCTCTTCAATTTTCATGCTGATAGCTTGTAAGAACATTTTTAGTTCTGGGCACTACCACCAGTGGCTAAGGCCCAATTTTTCAGCCCCTGTTTAACAGGGGTGTGTAATTACAATTTTTGATGCAATACTTTGCAGCAGGACTCATTCCTGAGCTCCAACTATAGTATCTGTGAGGGGTTGCACTGTTGTGACAGCAGTGGCTAAGGCCCAATTTTTCTGCCCCTGTTCAACAGGGACATGTAATTACAATTCTTGATCTAATATTTTGCAGCAAGGCCCATTCCTGCGCCCACCAAGAGTAACTGTGAAGGCTTACAGTGTTGTGGCAACACCACCACCAAAGGCCCAATTTTTCTGCCCCTGTTCAACAGGTGCATGTAATTACAATTCTTGATATAATATTTCACAGAAGGGCCCGTTCCAGCACCTACCAACATTAACTGTGAGGACTTACAGTTTTGTGGCAACACCAACACTTAAGGCCCCAATTTCTGCAGCGTATATAGGGCAGGCCCCTACTTTCAAACATCCAACTTACAAACGACTCCTACTTGCAAACGGAAAAGAGACAACAGGAAGTGAGATGAAATCTACCCCTAGGAAGGGAAATTTTCTCCTGTAAGAGTTAATATGGGAAAAAACATGTCTCCTCTCCACTGATGCTTTATCACCAATCCTTGTTTCACAAAAAACCCTAAATTTTCAAAAAAAAATTTGTCATTGGAACAGAAAGTGAGGTGAAATCTTCTGAAGAGGTGCACCGACAGCAAAACAAATGTTACAGGGGTGATAACCCTTCCTTATGTTTTCCAAAAAGCTTAAAAATTGTTTTGGCTGGAGCTACACTTTAAAAATGTACCGGTTCAAAACTACAAACAGATCCTACTTAACAAACCTACAGTCCCTGTCTTGTTTGCACTGCCTGTATACTTCTGTTCAGAGTATATAGGGCCTGGGGGCCCCACGCCTTTCCTTATTTTAATTTGGGTGCGGGGTTCCCCTTAATATCCATACAAGACCCAAAGGGCCTGGTAATGGACTGGGGGGATACCCATGCCATTTGTCTCACTGATTTTCATCCATATTGCCGGGACCCGACATTACATTAAAGCCGCAAGCAGTTTTAAATTACTTTTTTTCCCTTACAAATGTAATTTTGTGCAGGGACTGTTCTAATCACGGGAAACACGTGCCACTTTACAGGCATACTATAGACACCCCCCAGGTACGATATTTAAAGGAATATTTCACTTTTTTTTCACTTTATGCATCATTAAAATCACTGCTCCCGAAAAAACTGACGTTTTTAAAACTTTTTTTTGCATTGATACATGTCCCCTGGGGCAGGACCCGGGTCCCCAAACCCTTTTTAGGACAATAACTTGCATATTAGCCTTTAAAATTTGCACTTTTAATTTCAAACGTTCGAGTCCCATAGACTTTAACGGGGTTCTAAAGTTTGTGCAAACTTTTGGTCCGTTCGCAGGTTCTGGTGCGAACCGAAGGGTGTTTGGCTCATCCCTACCCAGCACCAATTAAAGAAAAACCTTACACACAGCAGGGAGCAATGATGAAAATTCAGCCACAGTGGCCCCTGTGGTGGGATATCTATTACACAATATAACTGAATAAGAACTTACAGCAGACTTTCAGAATGTTTGCAAAGAAAGTTGATCTGGAGTCGTGCAAACAACTTGTGAAGCCTGAGAGATAGAGATTAGAGATAACATATACATACAAAGACACACACTCTTATGGTAGAGCCGGTACAGTGAAAGAGAAGTATGGTAGTACTTCATGTATGGCAGAACTGGTCAGAGGGAGATATTTCCCATCTCCCTGCCTGCACACAGAGCGATAATGCTAATGCGCTTGGGGTGATTAGGGTGTTCACCAGTTATTTGGCAAGAAAAAAGAAGCAAGCAGCGCAAATCTATAATCCCACAATCTGGTAATAGTGAACCCACTGCTATTAACCTAATCCCTTACTGTACGCATGTGAAATGCATTCCATCCAATAATCATGTATAATGATAAACTCTGTGTCATTGCATAAAATAATTTATGTATCATACAAAAATTATTTCTTTCTATGAAACAAACCAAGTGCAAATGCTGTTAAAAAAAAGTGCAAAAGAAAAAACTGTGTGCTGACATGGTGAAGAAAAAGTGCTTAGTGCAAGAAAATATTATTCGTTAGTAAAATGCATGCATCAAAAATTCATGTGTTTGAAATATTTGAAGTCCATTTTGCAATCCCAGGAAAAATCTAAGCATGTGATCATAATAATCGTGGCTTTTTCCCGGGATTGCAAAATAGACTGCAGATATTTTGAACACATATGAAATTGTGATGCATGCATTTTACTAACGAATAATATTTTCTTGCACTAAGTACTTTTTGTTCACAGTGTCATTACACCATTTTTTTTTTGCACTTTTATTGTTTGTTTCATAGAAACAAATAATTTTTGTATGATAGATGAAATATTTTATGCAATGACACAGGGTATATCATTATATATGATTGTTGAATTGAATGTATTTCACATGTGTTTAGTAAGGGATTAGGTTAATAGCAGTGGGTTCACTATCACCAGATTGTGGTATTATAGATTTGCGCTGCTTGCTTCTTTTTTCTTGCCAAAAATGGAGACTTGCACAACTCGTGCTATAGACTCCTAACTACAACTTTGCTCTTGCTAGAGACTTGCCATGCAAATTTGCTACAAAGTGGAAAAGTGTCAACTAGAACTTGTGCTTCCAGTGCTCTGCAAGTGTACAACTTGCCAGGGAAGATGTGCAGCAAGTTCACAAGACTTATGCCGCGTACACACGGTCGGACTTTTCAGCTACAAAAGTCGGACAGCCTGTCCGACATACTTCCGGCGTACCTTCGGCGGACTTGCTGCAGGTTTTCTTACGAACGGACTTGCACACACACGATCACACAAAAGTACGACAGCTTAGTACGCGGTGACGTACACCAAGTCCGACGAGACTATAAAACGGAAGTTCAATAGCCCGTACGACACCCTTTGGGCTCCTTCTGCTAATCTCGTGTTTATCTCGTGTTAGTAGAAGTTTGGTGAGAGACGATTCGCGCTTGTGAGACTCGTATTTTTCAGTTCGTTTTAACTGTTGTTCAGTCTGTGCTTGTGAGGTTTGTATCTGCTTTTCAGTGCGTTTGGTCAGTTGGCATTGAGAAATCTTTGTTTTATTGGCCGCTCGTTCCTGATTTTCAGGTCGTTCTTCACAGGCCTTGCTGTTCTTCAGTGCGTTCTGTTTAGTGCGTTCTGACCAGCCGACCGTTTTGAAACCATGTTACCTGTACGTACTCGTCGTCAAGCTCGTGCATTGTATGTGTTTGGTGCTGTAGTTTATTCTTCAGCCCAAGACCAGTCCATGAACAGGGCGAGGAGGAGTTCATGGACCAAGAATTGGTTGCTCCAGCGTGACCAGTTCTGTCACATGCCATTGCTCCGTGAGATCCGTGAGAATAATCCTGAGGATTTCAGGAACTTTCTCCGGATGACGGACCCCGTTTTTGACCGTTTGGTGGCTTTGCTGACCCCCTATATCAGCAGGCAGGATACCTGCATGAGGCAAGCCATCACTCCGGAGCAGAGGCTGGTCGCTACCTTGCGGTATTTGGCCACAGGGAGAAGCCTGCAGGACCTTAAGTTCTTGACAGGCATCTCCCCCCAGGATCTGGGGATCATTATCCCAGAGACCTGTTCTGCCATCATCCAGGTCCTGCAGAAGGACTATATTAAGGTAAGATATTTTGCTTTTATTAGCATCACATGTTCTTTTATGTAATCTTTGATAATGTAATGTATTTCTTGCTTCAAACACTACTTACCATCATTGCAATATAGTGTGAATGTCCCCTTTTTATCCTCACACATGCTGGATTTTTTTCCTGTTATTTTTTGTCATGCATGTATATTTTCCTTCAATAACCTCCCCAGCATGCAGTGATGGGAACATATCTACCTAGTCTACTCATTTTGAATGTATTTTGTTTGAGTGTATTTAGTGTGCTTATAATTAGCAAGTAGCTAGATTTCCCAACCCCCCCCCACCTAAACTCACTCCAAATAGTGTGCTGCTAATTAGCAATTAGCTAGATTTCCCACCCCACCCCCCACCTAAACTCACTCCAAATAGTGTGCTGCTAATTAGCAATTAGCTAGATTTCCCAACCCCCCCCCCCACCTAAACTCACTCCAAATAGTGTGCTGCTAATTAGCAATTAGCTAGATTTCCCAACCCCCCCCACCTAAACTCACTCCAAATAGTGTGCTGCTAATTAGCAATTAGCTAGATTTCCCAACCCCCCCCCACCTAAACACACTCCAAATAGTGTGCTGCTAATTAGCAATTAGCTAGATTTCCCACCCCCCCCACCTAAACTCACTCCAAATAGTGTGCTGCTAATTAGCAATTAGCTAGATTTCCCAACCCCCCCCCCTAAACTCACTCCAAATAGTGTGCTGCTAATTAGCAATTAGCAAGATTTCCCAACCCCCCCCCCCCCTCGTAAAAATTTGCTTGAATGTTCTGTGGTGTTGATTTGTCTAAAGAAAATATATGTTGCACTTTGCAAAATGCATGTGCACTCTACAAGTGCATTTGTTCCAGTGCTTTAGTGAATTAGCAGAAGCTCTGCTGATTTCCATCATCAAATCATATGCAAGCCTCAAAGTGTTTTCATTAATTGCCCTTGCATGTGATTGTGTACTCCTTGCAACATGAATGCCTTTTTACATTACCTCATTTACTGTAAGCTGGTTAGCAACTGCAACTGCAGAGTGCAGTGTAGCCTTTTTAGTCCCTAAATTCCTGTGTGTCCTAAAAGAAATCTATTTTACGGATTTCACAACCCCCTAAAATGTAATCAATGTTCCATCAGAGGGGGTGAGCAATCTGATAAGTGTGCCTTTCCATATTAGTTTTTCCTGAAGAATTAAATTATTTAATGTTATACTGATGCTGGGGAATAATGTTTTGAATTGTCTAATTTTATTGCAATGTTAGCTTCCAAATTAATTGATTTTGGTTTTCTTGTTTGATTCCCCAGTTTCCTTCAACGCCACAGGAATGGCAGACTGTGGCATCCCATTTTGCCAGCCGTTGGGACTTTCCCAATTGTGGAGGGGCTATAGATGGGAAACATGTCCACATTGTGCCACCACCCCATTCGGGGTCATACTATTTCAATTATAAAGGGTTCCACAGTATTGTTTTAATGGCGGTGGTGTCAGCACACTATGAATTTTTATATGTGGACGTGGGGAAGAATGGCCGGATGTCGGATGGAGGAGTATTTGCCCAGACGGAGTTCTGCCAGCGTCTCCAGAGTGGTGGCCTGGGATTGCCACCTGATGCGGATAATGTGGAAGGACTCCCCTTTGTCTTCATTGCCGATGAAGCCTTCGCTCTGAGCAAGCACCTCATGAGGCCATTCCCCCAAAGAACCCTCACCCCGGAGAGGAGGGTTTTTAATTTCCGGCTGGCCAGAGCTAGAAGAGTGGTTGAGAATGCGTTTGGAATTCTGGCCAGCCGGTTCCGCCTGTTTCAAACAGCCATTAATTTGGCGGAATACAAACTTAATTTTATCATTTTATCGTGCTGCATTCTGCACAACTTTTTAAACAAACATTCTCAGAATTATATAGGCACAGTTGGGCCTGAGGCCGGACTTATAGATGACAACCTTACGGGCCTGGATAATGTCCGTACTGGCTTGGCCCCCCAAAGTGCCCGTCAAGTTAGACAGCAATATGTTAATTATTTTATGGGTAGGGGGGCCATTGCAATGGGCCATGATATTTAATTCTTTAAAATAAAAAAAATATGGCTGAAATCTTGAATTATATTTCTTGCTTGCCTTTCTTTTGGGCTTTCTCCTAGGTTATGGTCGAGCAGTTGTAGTGCCAACTGTATTTTCATTTTAAATGTCTAAATAAAAGCTCCATTGCCACTGTAAACAACTTTTTGACAATTATAACCAAACTGATACTGAGCATTGAAATAACAAACCACACATTTATTTAATTCCTATAAGGAGATGTTTTTATTAATGGTTGTTATGCATTCAGTTCTGCATTTAGTATAAAATGTTCATAGACAAAAATATAATGATATCTTAATAATTTCGAAAAATATAATTATATTTAAATATTTAGACATAATCCACAAAAAATATTTTTGGCTTTTTGATTTTCGCAAACAGGCTTTTTTTTTTTTTTTTTTTTAATCAAGTTTTTTTACTTTTTTGCATTTTTTAAAATCAAGTTTTTTATGTTTTTTTTTTTTGGCAAATAAAGTTTTTTTTTTTTATTTTGGTTTTAAAATCAATTTTTTTATTTTTTTTGGTTTGAAAATCAATTTTTGTTTTTTTTGGTTTTAAAATCTTTTTTTATTTTTTTTGTGTTTTAAAATCTTTTTTTTTTTTTTTGTGTTTTTAAAATCAATTTTTTTTTTTTGTGTTTTTAAAATCAATTTTTTTTTTTTGTGTGTTTTTAAAATCAATTTTTTTATTTTTTTTTTTGGTTTGAAAATCAATTTTTTTTTTTTTTTTTGGGGTTTTAAAATCAATTTTTTCTTTTTTTTTTATTTAAAAGCTTTCTTTTTTTTTTGTTGTTTTTTTGAAAATCAAGTTTTATTTTTTTGTGGATTTTGAATGTATTTTCGAGAAACAGCCCTCCTTTTTAAAATTAGGTTAAACAGCCATTTATGTTCAGCCAAAAAAATAAAGAGAAGGCCCAGAATGGGGTCAGCAAAACAGGAAATGAAGGACATGATCGATGTTTTGGGGTTTCAAAAAGGGCATTTATATTCGGCCCAAAACATCAATCATGTCCTTCATTTCCTGCTGCATACGATCCAGCCGATTCCGCATTTCATCCATGTCCTTATTCCAGGCCATTATTTGACCAATTAGCCGTTGGGCACTTTCAGAAGTGAAATAGTCACTTTGTGTACCTAAAGTGGAATGAAACCAAAAAATGTATTTAGAAATATGCACACATACATAGTTTACCTTACCATAATAAAGCTGTTGTCTCAGACACTGACCTGGTGGGGTGCCCATGTAGCCTAATTCCTCCACATCCTCGGGGGTGGCACTGTTGCTTGAATCAAGCACAACCAGATCCCCTAAAATAGAGTAGAAAAATTACATTAAACAAAAGGCAGCCATGCATAGATTACCGTAAGCTGGTGTGTCAGACACTCACCTGGTGGGGTGCCCATGTCGCCCACCTCTCCTTCCTCCACATCCTCAGTGGGGCTTGGGCTGATTTCCCAATCATGTTTGGCTTGGGGTGGACTGTCTTCTTGTTGGCTGAGTGATTTTTCCCCTATGTGAAACCAAAAATTATTAATCTACTTAGCACACAGATATTTTAGTACATAGTCATTTTCTAACATTTGTAGTGAAGTGGTTTGTGTAGAGTTCCTATTTTACCTCAATATTTAAAATTATAAAGACATATCGGATAGATAGATATCTAGATATCAATATCTCAAAATATAGTTAATAATCTTTTGATCTCTCTCTCTCTCTCTATATCTGGAACAAAATCTATAAATATCTAACTAAATGTAAATAAAAAAAGATAACTTAAAATATTCCAAAAGAATGTTTTACATTTCTATATCTATCTATCTATCTATCTATATATCTATATCTTTTTTTTTATTTTTATATATATATATATATATATATATATATATATATATATATATAAAATATATATATATCTAAAAAAAAATATATATATATATATATATATATATATATATATATATATATATATATATATAATATATTTATATATATATATATATATATATATATATATATATATATATATATATTATATATAATATATTTTTATATATATATATATATATATATATATATTTAGATAGATATATATTTAGATAGATATATATTTAGATATATATATATTTAGATATATATATATTTATATATATATAGATATATATATATATATATATAGATATATATATATATATAGATATATATATATATATAGATATATAATTTTTAGATATAGATATATATATATATCTAAAAATATATATATATATATATATATATATATATATATATCTAAAAAAAAAAATATATATATATATATATATATATATATATATTTTTACATAGATCTATCTATAGATATGTAACGAGGTTTTGTAAAAGATCGTTTGAAACGATGAACAAAAAAATCGTATAGGAAGGAAAAGCACATGGAGCAGTATACAAGGTAATAAACACAAGAGAAAAACACGACAAGTACTTACTTTTTTTAAGCACTTTCCGGATCCGTCTATATTGATCCAGCTCCCTGAGTTTCAGGTCAGACCATCTTTTGCGAAGTTGATCTCGGGAGCGCTGTACCCCAAAAGAAGCCTGCAAAGTGTCCACGACCTTCGCCATTATTTTGGCCTTGCGCAAATTTGGCCGTGCGTACGGCCCATACTTCCCATCATAGTCGTCTTTGTGAAGAATGGCCACCATCTCCACCATTTCTTTAAAACTCATATTGGAGGCCTTAAATCTAGGCCTCACAGATTTTGTGGACGTTCCAGCCTCCGGGCTTTTTCCACTACCTGAGGACATGTCAGGTGTCTCCGCCATTATTTACCCCACTACGCGCCGTAACTAAAAATGGGCGGAGAACATGAGTTAAAATCGAACGTCAGGGGCGGGCGACGCAGGCGGAGTTTCACACATGCGTAGTGTATAAAGAGGGGCCTTGCGCACGTGTCGTACGTACGTTCTGTGCGTCGAATTAGGGGGCGGAGAACATGAGCTAATTTCGAACGTCAGGGGCGGGCGACGCAGGCGGAGTTTCACACATGCGTAGTGTACAAAGAGGGGCCTTGCGCACGTGTCGTACGTACGTTCTGTGCGTCGAATTAGGGGGCGGAGAACATGAGCTAATTTCGAACGTCAGGGGCGGGTGACGCAGGCGGAGTTTCACACATGCGTAGTGTATAAAGAGGGGCCTTGCGCACGTGTCGTACGTACGTTCTGTGCGTAGGTGATAGTGGACCAGGACGTTACAAAACGAAGGTAATTTTATTTTTTTTTTTCTTGGTTTTTTTTTGGGGGGTTTTATGGTCATGACTTTGTAGCAAGCGGCCTATATGGCTTGATAGATTGATGAGGCCTACATAGGGAGAAGATGATGAGGGGTTAGCAGAAACCTATAATAAGTGTTTTTGGTCTTGTGACTTTCTCTTTTCCAGATATAATGAATCCCCTATTTAAGGATCCAGAGTTCCTTACAGCTTTTATTTCGAAATATCGAGAGATGAGGAATTTGTGGGAGGTGAAACACCCTCAGTATTATGCCAAGCATGTGAGGAAGTTAACGCTGGAGAGACTACTGTCCTTTGTCCAGGCGACCATCCCGGGAGCAACAATGGAGACAGTGCTCAAGAAAATTGGGGTCTTGAGGAACATGTATAAAAGGGAGCATAGGAAGATCCAGGAATCAAGGAGATCAGGAGCATCAGCAGATGATGTTTATGTACCCAGGCTGTGGTACTACAATCAACTCCGTTTTCTTGATGACCAGAATGAAGCCAGGGCATCACTTTCAACCCTTCCCTCCACCCTTCCCTCCACCCTTCCCTCCACCCCAGCAGAGGCTGATGAGGAGCAAGCTGGGTCTTCCATCCTGGATGAACCGGATATGACCATCTGGAGTCAGGTAAATTATTTTAACAAATATTTACTGTACTAATATTAATGATGTTAACTGGATGTTATAATTGTCTAAAATAATTTTGCACTCAAAATTGTGTATACATATCAAATGACAGTAGTGGCTAAATATGTTTGGCACCTGCTTGAAATAATTAGGGTGTCTGATTAGACTCTTTTATTAAAGAGATGTATTCACATTGAATTTGCTAGTCATGAGAAGCAAACTGTGTGTCATTGATGAACCCAAAAAAAGAAACTAAAACTATTGTCCTTTTTTTATACACAGGATGAGTCCATCCAGGAGGAATGTGGGGAAAGTGGCAGGCAGGAGGAGACCGGCCCATGGACAGCCTGGAGGAGGCCGGATTCACCATCATCCTGGAGGAGGCTGGGCCCAGTGTCAGGCAGGAGGTGGCTGCTCCCAGTGAGGTGGCTGCTCCCAGTGAGGTGGCTGGGCCAAGTGAGGTGGCTGGGCCAAGTGAGGTGGCTGGGCCCAGTAGGAGCCTGACCCAAAGAAGAAAGTGATGACCTGGGTTCAGTCTGGTCTGACAGAAGACGCAGGCTGTTGTAGGACCACAGTCTGGGGACATCTAGATCATCTGCTGGTGCTGTTGATCTCTGGGATTCTTGGACCAGATTGTGCTCCCTCTTATATGGACTCCGCAAGATCCCAATTTTCTTGGACAACGACTTTTTCCAGCGTTGACTTCCTCTTTATTTTATTTTGACCATGAATAAATGGATCTTTTTTGAGTTTAGCAAAAGACTTTATGTGTTTTCTTTTAAATCATTGATTTTACACACAATGTTAAATTAACAAGGGACAACAATCTCATTGAGTTTGAAAAAACACAACAAAAATACATTACTAATGTTAATAATGTTCAAGTGGTAAGTCTTGAAACTAAAAAAATCTACATAACCAAAAACGGTGCTTTGGGTTCACTTTATATAAAAACTAAAAAATAATCACTAGAAAAAAAAATAGAATAATGGGTTCTTTGTGGTAACTTTACAAACCGAAAAAAAAAAAATATAAAGGGAAAAAGTATTATTAGTATGGAAACATTGTTTTTAAAAAGCATACTATATCATTCATGAGATCAAAGAGAAAAAGAATCCAGAAATCAGTTTGGGAGAACTCTGATTATGAACAGCAAAACACCTTCGTTCTTTAGAACATTCGTAAAGAAGAAATAAAATGCGCTGCATTCAACGATCACAGATTTTACAGCGTGATGAATGTGCTACCTACAATACGAACACTAGTTTTACTAGACCGAGTGCTTCCGTTTAGTTTTTGCTTATGAGCATGCCTCGTTTTTTTGTTCGTAGGACTAGCATACAGACGAGCGGACTTCGGGGTCCGTCGTAGTTACGACGTAAAGATTTGAAGCATGTTTCAAATCTAAAGTACGTCGGATTTGAGGCTAAAAAAGTACGTTGAAAGTCCGGAGAAGCCCACACACGATCGGATTACCAGCCAGCTTTAGTCCGTCAGCATCCGTTGGACTTTTGTAGCTGAAAAGTCCGACCGTGTGTACGCGGCATTACAATTCAATACTGCCACAAATGTGTGGCAAGTTATCCCTGCTATGTGGGTGCAAACAAACGCATGTGTGTTTGAACTTTTGGGTGTGCACCCTAATGCAATAGGCTACACACACCTATACTGGTGATTCACTGGTACTTAGGTAGCAGCAATCTTATTTAATCCCTCAATCTCCCATAAATACCTTTTGGCACTAGTTTTTCTTGTTTGTCCAAGTGTCCTTTTTTATCGTGTCTATTCACTAATAAGTGAAGAGAGGTGAATTGTCAAAAAAATTACAAAATCTAAGCCAAAGTTCCTGAAGTTAAAAAAAAAAGGCTCTCATTGAAATATTTTTAGTTCAGCTTTTTTGGCCTATATTTTACCATTTCCCTAAAAAAATGTACTCAGTTCACTGAATAGTGCATTAAGACAAAACTGATCTTTATAAAAACATATATTAAAATATTTGAATAAAATCAATACATTAAAAAATATAACATATATACATACATATATAACATAAAAAACAATAAAATAAGTCCCAAATAATAAAGTGCACGTGCATCAAAAAGTAATGAGTTGTGAAGATCACATGCTCTAATCTGACGCTGCCTGGGGCGACACATATCACCGCTGGGCGATCAGGGGGCTAAACCTTTATTCGGTAATAAACGGCGGGTGCCCTGACACTATAAAAAATAAACAAACTAACCAGCGTATATATACGGTGATCAGTGGTGAAAGGGTTAACTAGGGGGCAATCAAGGGGTTAAAACATTTAATAGATAGTATATGGGGCTCCCTGTTGCTATAAAACGCTGACGGCGAACCTAAATATTTACGTCCCTAACTAGCGTCACCAGTGACACTAATACAGCGATCAGAAAAATGATCGCCCAAGGGTGATATGCGTCGCCCCAGGCAGCGTCAGATTAGCGCCAGTATCGCTAACACCCACGCATGCAGCATGCGCCTCCCTTAGTGGTATAGTATCTGAACGGATCAATATTGCATAACTGCAGTGTTCGCAGAGTCAGGCCTGATCCCTGCGATCACTAACAGTTTTTTTGGTAGCGTTTTGGTGAACTGGCAAGCACAAGTAGTGTCCCGCTGCCACCAAGAAGAAGACAAACAGGCCCGTCGTGCCCATCATGCCCTTCCTGCTGCATTCGCCAATCCTAATTTTGAACCCACCACTTCTGCAGCACCCGTAATTCCCCCATTCACATCCCCAACCAAATGCAGTCGGCTGCATGAGAGGCATTTTCTTTATGCCCTCCCGAGTACCCCTACCCAACGAACCCCCCCCCCCAAAAAAAGTTGTGTTTGCAGCAAGCGCGGATATAGGCGTGACACCCGCTATTATTGTCCCTCCTGTCCTGACAATCCTGTTCTTTGCATTGGTGAATGTTTGGACGCTACCAAACACTAGTTGAATATTAGCGTAGGGTACAGCATTGCACAGACTAGGCGCACTTTCACAGGGTCTCCCAAGATGCCATCGCATTTTGAGAGACCCGAACCTGGAACCGGTTACAGTTCTAAAAGTTAGTTACAAAAAAAGTGTAAAAAAAAAAAAATATATAAAATAAAAAAATAGTTGTCGTTTTATTGTTCTCTCTCTCTATTCTCTCTCTATTGTTCTGCTCTTTTTTACTGTATTCTATTATGCAATGTTTTATTGTTATTATGTTTTATCATGTTTGCTTTTCAGGTATGCAATTTTTTATAATTTACTGTTTACTGTGTTTTATTGTTAACCATTTTTTTGTCTTCAGGTACGCCATTCACGACTTTGAGTGGTTATACCAGAACGATGCCTGCAGGTTTAGGTATCATCTTGGTATTATTCTTTTCAGCCAGTGGTCGGCTTTCATGTAAAAGCAATCCTAGTGGCTAATTGGCCTCTAGACTGCTTTTACAAGCAGTGGGAGGGAATGCCCCCCACCCCCCACCGTCTTCCGTGTTTTTCTCTGGCTCTCCTGTCTCAACAGGGAACATGAGAATGCAGCCGGTGATTCAGCCAGCTGACCATAGAGCTGATCAGAGACCAGAGTGGCTCCAAACATCTCTATGGCCTAAGAAACCGGAAGCTACAAGCATTTCATGACTTAGATTTCGCCAGTTGTAAACAGCACCATTGGAAAATTGGGGAAGCATTTTATCACACCGATCTTGGTGTGGTCAGATGCTTTGAGGGCAGAGGAAAGATCTATTTTTTCAAAAAAGAGTACCTGTCACTACCTATTGCTATTTACATTCCCTGAGATAACAATAAAAATGATTAAAAAAAAAATGAAAGGAACAGTTTAAAAATAAGATAAAAAAGCAAAAAAAAAAAAAAAAAAAAAAAAAAAAGCACCCCTGTCCCCCCCTGCTTTTGCGCAAAGGCAAACGCAAGCATCGGTCTGGCGTCAAATGTAAACAGCAATTGCACCATGCATGTGAGGTGCCACCGTGAACGTCAGATCGTGGGCAGTAATTTTAGCAGTAGACCTCCTCCGTAAATCTAAAGTGGTAACCTGTAAAGGCTTTTAAAGGCTTTTAAAAATGTATTTCGTTTGTCGCCACTGCACGTTTGTGCGCAATTTTAACCGCCTCAATACCAGGCCAATTCTGACACTTTGCACCTACATGTAAAAATCATCATTTTTGTGCTAGAAAATTACATAGAACCCCCAAACATTATATATGTTTCTTTAGCAAAGACCCTAGAGAATACAATGGCGGTTGTTGCAACTTTTTATCTCACACAGTATTTGCGCAGGAATTTTTTGAACGCGTTTTTTTGGGGAAAAAAACTGTTTTGTGTTTAAAAAAAAAAGAAAACAGTAAAGTTAGCCCAATGTTTTTGCATTTTGTGAAAGATGAAGTTATGCCGAGTAAATAGATACCTAACATGTCACGCTTCAAAATTGCACACGCTCGTGGAATGGCGCCAATGTTCGGTACTTAAAAATCCCCATAGGCGACGCTTTACATTTTTTTACTGGTTACATGTTTTGAGTTACAGAGGAGGTCTAGGGCCAAAATTATTGCTCTAGCTCTAACGTTCGCGGCGATACCTCACATGTATGGTTTGAACACCGTTTTCATATGTGGGCGGGACTTACGTATGCGTTCGCTTCTGCGTGCGAGCACACGGGGACAGCGGCGCTTTAAAAAAATTTTTTTTTTTTTTTTATTTTGACACTTTTTTGCAAAAAAAAAAAAATTGATCACTTTTATTCCTATTACAAGGAATGTAAACATCCCTTGTAATAGCAATATGACATGTCAGGTGCTCTTAATAGTGAGATATGGGGTAAATAAGACCCCATATCTCACCACTAGGCTGGGAAGCCTGAAATAAAAAAAAAAAATAAAACGATCGCCGCTTCCAGGCCGAAGCGGCGCCGTTTTTTTGAATGGAGAGGCCGGGCGTGACGTCATAACATCGCGCCCGGCCTCCGACGATTATAGAGACTCCGGGGACCATCTGGTCCGCCGGAAATCTCTATGATCTACATCCGGCGCCGGCGGATCCGCTATCCGACTCACCGATCGCTGAGGTGAGTCGGTAGAAGCACCGGAGGGCGGCGGGAGGGGGGGGACGTCCCCTCTCGCCTCCCATAGGAATGATCAAGCGGCGGAACGGCCGCTATGATCGTTCCTATGGTGTAGAGATTCGCCGGCTGAAACCGGCAATATCTGAATGAAGTCTGTAACTACAGGCATCATTCAGATATACCCGTCCAAAGCCCAGGACGTCTTTTGACGGTGGGCGGTGGGCTAGTGGTTAAACATGTTTGGTATCCATGTACTCGGCCTAAGATCATCTTTTTTATTTCATCAAACATTTGGGCAATATAGTGTGTTTTAGTGCATTAAAATTTTAAAAAGTGTGTTTTTTCCCCAAAAAATCGCTGCACAAATACTGTGTGGAAAAAAAAAATGAAACACCCACCATTTTAATCTGTAGGGCATTTGCTTTAAAAAAATATATAATGTTTGGGGGTTCAAAGTAATTTTCTTGCAAAAAAAATAATTTTTTCATGTAAACAAAAAGTGTCAGAAAGGGCTTTGTCTTCAAGTGGTTAGAAGAGTGGGTGATGTGTGACATAAGCTTCTAAATGTTGTGCATAAAATGCCAGGACAGTTCAAACCCCCCCCCCAAATGACCCCATTTTGGAAAGTTGACACCCCAAGCTATTTGCTGAGAGTCATGTCGAGTCCATGGAATATTTTATATTGTGACACAAGTTGCGGGAAAGAGACAATTTTTTTTTTTTTTGTACAAAGTTGTCACTAAATGATATATTGCTCAAACATGCCATGAGAATATGTTACTATGGGAATACCACATGTGTGAGACTTTTTGGGAGCCTAGCCGCGTACGGGACCCCGAAAACCAAGCACCACCTTCAGGCTTTCTAAGGGCGTGAATTTTTGATTTCACTCTTCACTGCCTATCACAGTTTCGGAGGCCATGGAATGCCCAGGTGGCACAAAACCCCCCCAAATGACCCCATTTTGGAAAGTAGACACCCCAAGCTATTTGCTGAGAGGTATAGTGAGTATTTTGCAGACCTCACTTTTTGTCACAAAGTTTTGAAAATTGAAAAAAAAAAATGTTTTCTTTGGGGGGGGGGTTGTGCCATCTGGGCATTTTATGGCCTTCAAAACTGTGATAGGTATTGAGGAGTGAATTCAAAAATTTACGCCCTTAGAAATCCTGAAGGCAGTGATTGGTTTTCGGGGCCCAGTACGCGGCTAGGCTCCCAAAAAGTCCCACACATGTGGTATCCCCGTACTCAGGAGAAGCAGCTAAATGTATTTTGGGGTGCAATTCCACATAGGCCCATGACCTGTGTGAGCAATATATCATTTAGTGACAACTTTTTGTAAATATTTTTTTTTTTGTCATTATTCAATCACTTGGGACAAAAAAAATAAATATTCAATGGGTTCAACATGCCTCTCAGCAATTTCCTTGGGGTGTCTACTTTCCAAAATGGGGTCATTTGGGGGGGGGTTGTACTGTCCTGCCATTATAGCACCTCAAGAAATGACAAAAACTAAAAGCTGTGTAAATTCCAGAAAATGTACCCTAGTTTGTAGACTCTATAACTTTTGCGCAAACCAATAAATATATGCTTATACATTTTGGCCTAAATGTATGACTAAAATTGAGTTTATTGGATTTTTTTATAACAAACAGTAGAAAATATCATTTTTTTTCAAAATTTTCTGTCTTTTTCCTTTTATAGCGCAAAAGATAAAAACGGCAGAGGTGATCAGATACCATCAAAAGAAAGCTCTATTTGTGGGAAGAAAAGGACGCAAATTTTGTTTGGGTACAGCATTGCATGACCGCGCAATTAGCAGTTAAAGCGACACAGTGCCAAATTGGAAAAAGTCCTCTGGTCCTTAGGCAGCATAATGGTCCAGGGCTGAAGTGGTTAAGGTGAGCTGCTAGCATACAAACAAGGAAAAATAAAACATTCCAAATTGTGCTCCACCAATGGGATATTAGGGTTAGTCACTCCTTGATTTCAATGTCTCTGAACTCCATATCAGATCTCATGGATACCACTCACCTCTCTGCACACCACACCCCAGCACCAATTAAAGAAAAACCTTACACACAGCAGGGAGCAATGATTAAAATTCAGCTACAGTGACCCCTGTGGTGGAAAACTACTACCCAACATAACTGAACCAGAACTTTCAGCATCCTTGCAGAATGTTTGCAAAGAAAGTTGATGATCTGGAATCATACAATGCAGACTTGCTGCAATCGTGCAACAAACGTGTGAAGCTTGGCAAGTATAGCAAGAGCTTAGCAAGTCATTTTCAAACTTGCAGCACAATTACTTCGGATCTGGGTTCCCATAACATAGGTTTACGCTGCTCACAGGTGAGCCAGCATCAACAGCATAATCTCCTCTGTGCAGGGTGCTCGCCCAGTCGCAGCTGTGACGATCAAAGGAAAAGAAATCCAGATGGTTGCATACCATTTCTGCGATCAAAACGCCTTTATTCATTTAAAATCAGGATGAATATCAAGAGCACAACATGTACAAGCAGGGGAGGAATGTCTAATGTTTTTCACACATAAACTGTGGTTTGTCAAAGCACAGTTTATGTCTGAAATGCGTTAGACGTTCCCCCACTCAAGATATGTATAAATTGATTTAGCTGGGCAAGTGTACCAGTCCAAATCACAAACATGTAATCTGTACAGTGAAGATGAAGGGGGCAGATATGTTTTTTTTGCACTGTATGTTGGGAATCCAGGAATTTATATTAGCGAACATTTATAACCCTCCACCCTTTAAATTAGAAGTCTTGTATGCACTGTTGGAGTTTGTGGTTGACAAACCAAGGATCCCCGTCATTGCAGTGGGGGATTTTAATGTTGTAATAAATAAAGAAATAGACAGATTTCCCTCAGGAAAAGCGGGACAGGGTCTGTGTGGGAATCGAATGGGCCAGTTTCTTGAAGAAGCAGGGTTGATGGACCTGTGGAGAATGAGTAATCTGGGGGTACAACAGTTTTCATGCCATTCTAGTACCCACTCCTCACTTTCAAGAATAGACTTTATCTTAGGCAATGATATGGCCGCTTTATTAGTCAGAGGTATAACTTATCATCCTAGAGGAATCTCGGACCACTCACCGGTGACAGCTATGATGGATATCGGGATAAATAAACAAGGTGGGATTTGGAAGCTGAATCCAGTATGGCTCGAGAACCTTGAGGACCCGAAGGAGATCTTTATTAGGTTGAGGGAATTTATAGTCCTAAACGAGAACTCCGTAGCAAGAGGGACGATGTGGGATGCCCTGAAAGCGTATCTGAGGGGAATATTGATCCAGCAGATTTCAAGAATAAAAAGAGCGTCAATGATTGAGGAAGAGAATGCCAGGGAGGAGGTCCGAGTAGCAGAAAGGGAGCTTGTGGAAAATCCAGCCCCAGAAAACTATCAAAGGTGGGAAAACAAGCAGTTAATATATAAAGAGATAATAAGTAGGAAATCTGAAAGTAAAAGGGTATTTCAAAAACAAATAATATTTGGAGAAGGGGAGAGAGTAGGGAAGATATTAGCCCATATTGTTAAAGTAGATGCCCCCCCTTCAATAATACCCGCCATTAGTACCAGGGAAGGCGAGATCACATCCCAACCAGATAAAATTAATGAAACGTTCAAAAAATATTATGAAGAATTATACAAATCCTAGGGACCAGTGGTAGGAGAGGTAATGGAAAGATATTTTAGGAAAATGGAGTTACCCTCTCTTACAGAGCCAGATATCGAGGCACTGGAGGCGCCAATTACATTAGAAGAGGTCAAAACAGCTGTAAAGGAACTGGCCAATCAGAAATCCCCGGGACCTGATGGTCTCCCGGTAGAAATTTATAAGAACTATGGGGAAATATTATTACCAGAACTTCTCAGGGTGTTTGAGTGGGCATATCAGGAAGGGAGGTTACCCGAATCAATGACGGAGGCCACAATTATAATGATACCTAAAGAAGGGAAAAATCTCTTAGAACCCGGATCGTATAGGCCTATCTCCTTATTATGCTCAGACGCAAAAATCCTAGCAAAAATTCTGGCTATTAGGCTTCAAAAAATAATCTACAGGCTAGTCCATCCGGATCAAACAGGATTTATTCCTCAAAGATCAGCAAGCGAGAATATAAGGAGGTTATTTTTGAATCTCCAAATCCCAATAGAAAATATGGGTACTAGAGCTGTTATGATGTTGGATGTGGGTAAGGCTTTTGATAGCCTAGAATGGGGATTCATTTGGCAGGTTCTGAAGGTATATGGCTTTGGCCCCTCATTTAGTAGATGGGTGAAAATCTTATACAGTAATCCCATAGCAAAGGTCAGAACTAACAATGTGTTTTCTAGTAAGTTTCATATGGAGAGAGGCACAAGACAGGGGTGCCCTCTATCACCCCTGATCTTTGCCTTGGCTATGGAACCAGTGGCCGCTGCGGTAAGGCAAAATAGACTGGTGGAGGGGTTTCGGAGAAGGACTAGGGAGAAGAAGATCGCGTTATACGCGGACGACGTCCTTATTTTCCTGGGAAATACGGAGGGGTCATTAAGGCAGGTGATGAGTGTTTTTTCAGAATTTGCGGAGGTCTCTGGCCTCACCATAAACTGGGAGAAATCTATCCTGCTACCAATAGATCCCATTAAACAAGGTACCTTTCTGGAAGAAACCCCATTAAAAATAGTGCATAAAACTAAATATCTAGGAATCCGTGTAGCAAAGGACTTGGGCAATTTCTTAAATAATAACTTGGCCCCACTGTTGGAGAAATTTAAAAAAAAGGTTGATATATGGAAAGGTCTCCCATTGTCGGTAGCTGGAAGGTGCAACTTGGTCAAAATGCTGTGGTTGCCCCAGTTATTGTATGTCCTATACAACTCACCAGTTTGGATCTATGGAAAATGGTTCAAAAAAATAGACATGCTGTTTAGCGAGCTTGTGTGGAGGGGGGGACATCCCAGGATAAGTCTACAGACCCTACAGTTTGCAATAGATGAGGGGAGCATGGCGGTCCCGCATCCACATTGCTATTTTCTAGCGGCCCAGCTGCAACATCTGAGATCAGGTAATGATCCTATGGGTAATAATAACCTAGGTATAATGACTACAGGTGCACCCCACAAACGGGTTTTGGAGGTGTTGGAGGCAAATTCGTTTGTATATAGGACTCCCACAGTTAAACTAGTGTTAAAACTTTGGAATAGTATTAAGGGCCTGAGGGGTATGGAGGGGGTGGCGAGAGGTATGCCTCTTTGGGATAACAAAAATCTCCAAGAACTGACACGGATAGGAAAAATCAAGGCATGGGAGGTAAAGGGGATAATTAAATTAGAGCATTTATACAATGGCAACATGTTGAAATCCTTTGCCTCCCTAAAGGAGGAATTCGGTGTCCCGAAGCAGTCATACTTTAGCTACATTCAAATTAAGCATGCACTGCAGGCCCAGTTTGGGGAACAAGGCCCGAGCTGGAGCCAATCACCTATCCCTCAAAAAATAGAGAGCTTGGAGGGATCAAGAGGACTAATAGCTGAATTCTACCAATATATCTGTAAAAATAGTAGGGAAGGGCCAGATAAACTTAGGTGCAGAGGGAAGTGGGAAAGAGACCTGGGGCCTATGTCGGATGCCCAGTGGAGGGAGATATTGAAGGGGGGTCATCAGGTCTCGGTATCGCCTGCGCAGAAGTTTTCGCACTTAATGTTACTTCATAGGGCATATTATACCCCCCAAAAGCTATTTAAGTGGGGGAGAAGAGTAGACGCTAAGTGTCCTAGGTGTCAAACTACAGGAGATTTGCTACATATGGTATGGAAATGCCCTAAATTATTCCGCTACTGGACGGAAGTGGTTGAGACCATAAATAAGATCTTTAACTTAAGTCTTAAACTAGACCCAAAACTATGTATTCTGGGGGGGGAGGGAACTTGGGTAATGGGAGGGAAAAAACAAAAGCAGTGCGGAGATGCCTCTACCAGGCAAGAAAGGGAATAACTAAGAGATGGCAAGCTGAGAATCCCCCTTCTGTAGATGACTGGCGTAGAGCAGTGTCAGAAACAATAGGGAAAGAAAAGACAGTGTTTGTAAGGGCAGGGAACTTAAAGGAATTTAAAAAAATTTGGAATGCCTGGTTGGAGAAGATGGCCCACCCTACAGTGTGAACAGAGTAAGAAGAAGATAAGGAAGTTGTAGGTCCGAAGATAGGTGTAGTAGTATGTAAGTACAAGTGTTTCATAAAGAGAGAGTTTCATAAAGAGAGAGCTTGGTACAAGGTGTATATATTGGGGTAACAGGGGGGAAAACAGGGAAAAAAAAGGGGAGAAAAATAGAAATACACTTTTTATAATATGGATTTATACAACACATTGGGTATTAGGTTGTTTATTATTGTTTGGAATTTTGTAAACTGAGTAATGTGATGTATTGTGTACAATTATGAATAAAAATTATCAAAAAAAAAAAAAAGAGCACAACATGTACAAGCAGGGGAGAAATGTCTAATGTTTTTCACACATAAACTGTGATTTGTCAAAGCACAGTTTATGTCTGAAATGCGTTAGACGTTCCCCCACTCAAGATATGT
This sequence comes from Lithobates clamitans, assembly GCA_037952925.1. Lineage (NCBI taxonomy): Eukaryota > Metazoa > Chordata > Amphibia > Anura > Ranidae > Lithobates > Lithobates clamitans. The sequence continues at coordinate 149,116 of JBBGZY010002515.1, read as the reverse complement.
AGAAATTGATTTAGCTGGGCAAGTGTACCAGTCCAAATCACAAACATGTAATCTGTACAGTGCCTTGAAAAAGTATTCATACTCCTTGAAATTTTCCACATTTTGTCATGTTACAACCAAAAACATAAATGTATTTTATTGGGATTGTATGTGATAGATCAACACAAAGTGGCACATAATTGTGAAGTGGAAGGAAATGGTAAATGGTTTTCAAAATCTAAAAAATAAATATGTGAAAAGTGTGGCATGCATTTGTATTTAGCCCCCCTGAGTCAATACTTTGTACAACCACCTTTTGCTGCAATTACAATTATGTCTCTACCAGCTTTGCATCAAAAGAGTGACATTTTTGTCCATTTTTCTTTGCCAAATAGCTCAAGATCTGTCAGATTGGATGGAGAACATCTGTGAACAGTAATTTTCAAGTCTTGCCACAGATTCTCAATTGGATTTAGGTCTGGACTTTGACTGGGCCATTCTAACACATGAATATGCTTTGATCTAAACCATTCCATTGTATCTCTGGCTGTATGTTTGGGGTCGTTGTCCTGCTGGAAGGTGAACCTCCGCCCCAGTCTCAAGGCTTTTGCAGACTTTCTTCTAAGATTGCCCTGTATTTGGCTCCATCTATCTTCCCATCAACTCTGACCAGCTTCCCTGTACCTGCAGAAGAAAAGCATCACCACAACATGATGCTGTCACCACCATGTTTCACGGTTCAGGGTGATGTGCACTGTTAGTTTTTCCGCCAGACATAGCATTTTGCTTTTAGGCCAAAATGTTCAATTTTGGTCTCATCTGACCAGAGCACCTTCTTCCACATGTTTGCTGTGTTTGTTTGCTGAAAACTGCAAATGGGACTTCTTATGGCTTTCTTTCAACAATTGCTTTCTTCTTGCCACTCTTCCATAAAGGCCAGATTTGTGGAGTGCAAGAGTAATAGTTGTCTTGTGGACACATTCTCCCACCTGAGGCACGGATCTCTGCAGCTCCTCCAGAGTTACCATGAGCCTCTTGTCTGCTTCTCTGATTATTGCTCTCCTTGCTCGGTCTGTCAGTTTAGGTGGACAAGCCATGTCTTGGTTGGTTTTCAGTTATGCCATACTCTTTCCATTTTCAGATGATGGATTGAACTGTGTTTTGTGAGATGTTCAAAGCTTGGGATATTTTTGTATAACCTAACCCTGCTTTAAACTTCTCCACAACTAAGGCGCATGCGCGGCCCTCGATCATGGCGGACGTCTTCTGAGTAAGCTCCGGGCTCTGTCCGCTCTCCGTGACTTCCGCACAGTGCAATTAGAGACTAGAAGCATTGGGGGTAAGCCTGACCATACACACTTCTCCTCGGGCACCCCATGGGAAAGATTGGCCAGCAACGACACTGCTATAATCCTTTATTTGGGCCGCGCCAGGAATCTGACATGGACCGATATGTTACTAGGCCTCAATCCTCGGGCTCGAGTTCCCCCTGCCAATCCGTTCGCAATGATGGATCCTTCGCTGGGGATGGAGGAAGCCGGGGAATCCGCCTCCCCTTGCAATACAGGCTGCAATACAGGCTCCAGGCCTCATACCCTCTCCTACACCAGTAGTTTTAACCCCAGACATCCTAGATGCCAAATTAGATTCTAAACTGCAGCTTCTTCTCCAGCAAATCACCCAATCCATCTCGGCTGCTGTGAGCAAAATATCTGCAGAACTGAGGGGGGAAATCACCCAAATCGGGGAACGTATGGACACGCTGGAGCATAAATTTGATGAAATGGTGAATTATGTGCAGGCCATAGAAGATGAGAACTCTAGCCTTAAACACTCAGTCTCCCAGCTACAGTTGCAGCAGGAGGACTTAGAGAATAGGGAAAGAAGACAAAATCTACGTTTCCGTGGTGTCCCTGCAAAGATGGGTGACTTGGCCTTACGCCCCTACCTTCTGGGGCTCTTTAACACCTTGGCTCCCTTGGTGGTGGACGTGGACTGGCGCCTGGACAGGGCTCATCATTCTCTGGGCCCGAAACCCCCGGCTAGAGCTAGGCCCAGGGATGTAATTGTGAGATTTCACTTTTATGATAGTAAGGAAGCTCTGACATTGGCCACACGCAATAAATCCCAGATCACGTACCAGGGGGCTAAGCTGCAGATATTCAGTGACCTCTCCCCCATCACATTAGCAAAACGGAGAAACCTGCGACCAATAACAGCACACCTGCAACATCACCAGGTACAATATTACTGGGGATTCCCCTTTCGTCTCATCGTGTCCAGAGATGGGGTCCAATACAGCCTTCGGGATCTTCAGGAAGGTGAAGCCTTTGTGAAAAGTTTAAATCTCCCCCCATTGCCTGAAGAAGATGTGCTACCTCCCCCTGGACAGGCCTGTCCATTTACTACTACTCCCAGCCGCCTCTGGACCCCTGTAAGGGGCCAATCAATCAAGCAAGCCTCCACACCTCAACGCTCACGTTTCTCCAAACAACCTCCTTGACCCTCCTGGCCGGATCTTTTGGCTCACTTTGGTCTTTTTTTTCTTTTTTTTTGTTATGGGTTTCTTCCAGTGATATATATATATATATATATATATATATATATATATATATATATATATATATATATATATATATATATATATATATATATATATATGTTCTTTCACAGATACCATAGGGAGTTAATTCCCTTTGCTATGTTCATGATTACTCATTTAATAGTTATCATGCCTTTTATGTTATGTTTCTCCACAGGGTCTACATGCCAATGTTAGCTATCATTGATTTGTTCTCATGGCGTTGAGAGTCATGTCTTATAATGTAAAGGGTCTGGGCTCCATTTGGAAGCGTTGGATGGCTCTGAAGGAATTCAGATCCTCGGGTGCAGATGTGGTCATGCTCTAGGAGACACACTTTAGAGCGGGAGGTTCATTGAAATTTGCTTTCAGATTTTTTTCCCACCTCCTACCTGGCCTCGGATTCCATGTGCAAAGCTGGGGTGGCAATTTTAATTAAAAAATCTTGTCCCATTAGGGTCCAAAAAGTACATGCCGATACCTACGGGAGGTATCTTATCCTGGAGTGTGGCTACATGACCTCTTCTTTCACCCTAATTAATTTATATGCTCCCAATACTGGACAGGTTGATTTCCTCAAAAAGGTTTTTGACTCGCCTCAATATCACTCTCAACCCTTTATGATTGTTGGAGGAGACTTCAACTTGATCATGTCCTCCTATAGAGACAGACAAGCCATAATTAGATGTCCCCTCACGGAGGATCATCTCCCAAGCCAACTCTTTTCGCAAATGCATCAGATCCCACCAACTTTTTGACTCGAGGAGGATTAAACACCCCATGGCTAAACAATATACTCTCTACTCCATGGCCCACAAAATGTACTCTCGCCTTGATCATTTTCTTATTTCCGCCCCACTCATACCTTGCATTGTAGATTCTGACATACTCCCCATCACATGGTCAGACCATGCCCCTATTGTATTGGATGTTATGTTATCTCAGACCCCCCACCAGGACATGTCACTGGCGCCTTAATGACCATCTTTTACAATCCGAGATTTCAAGCACAAAATTGGCTACAGACCTAAAGGAGTTTTTTCAATTCAATCTGGGGTCCATCTCAGATTTTTCCACACTGTGGGAGGTGCACAAGGTGGTCTTCCATGGTGCCTGTATCGCGGAGGGCTCCCGCATAAAAAAAGACAGAAACAGACTTTTACAGTCCTTGACGAATGCCCTGCAGAAAGCTGAGCGCTGGCTGCTGCGTGAACCCACAGTGTCAAGACTGTGTAGGGTCACCTCTCTCAGGGAACAGATAAAGTCCTTGCACCTTGGTAAGGCGGCCAAATCCATACTCTGGATGAAAAAAAAATTCTATGAATTCTCTAATAAGCCAAACCGGATGCTGGTCAATAAACTGCATCCACGCCCTTTTAACTCTTTTCCTGATTATCTCCTTTGGGAGGATGGGTCTAGAACACATTGCCCCATGGAGATGTCCAAGATTTTTGGCAGCTTCTATCGCTAGTTGTATAACTGCCTTACCCCTGATAACCATTTTAACTTTACTCAAGCGAAATTTGACAAATTCTTTTCTGCTCTTAAACTTCCAAAATTGTCCACCTTCCAAACTGACCGATCTAAACGCAGCTATAACTGCAGAAGAACTTCAAAATACAATTAAGGATCTCCCACTTCATAAATCACCAGGCCCAGATGGACTGCCCTACTTTTATTATAAGACCTTCCTGGATATCCTATCTCCCCACATGCTAACTTTATATGGCACTCTGCTCAAAGGACAATCTCCGCATCCCCAGTTTTAACATTCATATATCTCAATTATCCACAAACCAGGTAAAGACCCTTTCATCCCAGATAACTATAGACCTATAGGTCTCCTAAACTCAGATTACAAATTATTCACAAAAATTCTAGCGTCTAGACTCTCCAACATATTCCTAGATTAATTAACAGGGATCAAGTGGGTTTTGTTTCAAATAGACACCCTGGGGACAACACTCACCGCACTATAAACTTGATCGATCTATTGAACAGATCTCCCCGCCAGTCTCTTATTCTGAGCCTGGATGCACAAAAGGCCTTTGACGGGTTAAGCTGGCCTTATATGTTCTCCACCCTGCGAGCGTACGGATTAAAAGGCCCTTTTTTCAAAGCTTTAGAGGCCCTATACTCACAAGTCACGACTCAAGTTCAGATGTCATCCTTTTTGCCGCCTAGCCTTCCCATGACTAATGGCACTCGGCAGGGGTGTCCCCTATCCTCACTACTTTTTATCCTGTTTTTGTAACCTCTTGCCGAATCCATTCGTACCCATCCTGATATACGTGGGGTGGTGTTGCGACAAAGGGAGTATAAGCTATCATTGTTTGCGGATGACATTCTGCTAACTATCACAAATCCATTGTTGTCCCTACCCTCACTACACAAACTTCTGTCCACATTCGATGCCATTTCTGGTTATAAGGTAAACACTACAAAAACTGAAGCCCTTCCTATGCACATACCACCGTCTCTTCTATCTCAACTCAAGGAATCCTACCCCTATAGGTAGTGCTCCACCTTTCTTAAATACCTGGGAATTCATATTACTTCCACCTACTCCTCCCTCTACTCTGTAAATTATCCTCCCTTGATTGCGGATATCAATTTGTCTCTACAAAGCTGGACTAGGTGTCCACTCTCCCTCCTTGGCAGGATTAATGTACTGAAAATGTCCATCCTGCCTAGGCTCTTATACTTATACATCACATTGCAAGTTCAGTTGTCCTTGCTTTGAGATCTAGGGGGGCCTGGGGGCACCGGATATTGCTAAATACTATTACGCCTCGCACCTAAGGACCATTGCCTCCTGGTCCAGCTTACAGGCTTTTAGTCACTGGGCTGACATTGAGAAGGGGGTGTTTTATCCAGTCCATCCATGCTCCCTAGTCTGATCTCATTCGCCCTATATAGACCACATTTTTAGACGTCAATGTATGGCACCAATGAATTTCACAATAACCATATGGCGTAAATGCCTTAAGAACTTCCCTCTTTCTTCCCTGTATTCTCCTCTTACAAATGTGTTATTTAATCCATCTATACCTGATAGTTTATCCTTGGGACGTATTCTCCCTTGGATAAATAATTCCTTATTTCAGCTCCGAAACTTGGTCCACCCAATTTCTCGTAGGTTTCATACTTTTGACTCTCTCCGCAAAAAGTTTGACATACCTCTACACCAGTTTCATTTTTATCTGCAAATTAGGCACTTCTTTCACTCTCAGGCACCGCTTCTGACTCCTGAAAAACCCACCCTCTTTGAATATATATGTGCACAGGGCCCTTGCCAACCACATTTAGTCTCTTCAATCTACCACATCCTTCAGAAGTCAACCCCCCTCACTAAGGACGCGCATTTGTATATAAGAAGATGGGCCCATCTGATAGGTTGGCCCATCAGCTCTCAGATGTGGGATAGGATCTGGTCCTCTACTTTCAAGTCCTCTAAATGTGTCCTACAGAGGGAGACATCCATTAAGATCCTCATGCACTGGTATAAGACCCCAGAAGTCATCCATAAATATGACCCTTCGAGCTCAGCTAACTGTTGGCGATGTGGGCAAGATGTGGGATCTATCTTTCATATCTTTTGGCAATGTGCTCTGATATAGCCCTTTTGGCATGAAGTGATGTTGCTAATACAGAAAGTGGCGGAGGTATCTCTACCGCTTGACCCACTACATTACTTACTGGGCCTTCCTTTTTCAGGTATTACTAAAAAAAGCAATAGGCTAATTTCTTACATCTTCCTTGCTGCTAAGAGACTGATTCCTTTATGCTGGCTATCCAATACCCCCCACCATGGTCTAGACTTCTTCAGCTTATTGCAGAGACTCGCAGAATAGAATATATGACGGCCATTGTGCATGATACTATACCCCAATTTGACAAAATCTGGGAGCCTTGGGACAGTTCGGAATACGGGGCACAACTTCTGCCCATCGAGTCCTGAAATCTTCCTGCTCCACTCTCTGACTCTACTTACAGAGACTCGCCTCCCTCCCATTCTTCCTAGATATATATTAAATTGATATCCTCTGGAGTTTCCTGACCATACTTATATACCCTAAATTAGCTTTGCCTTAAATGTATGACCTCTGTATATGTTTTTGCTATGCTTATAAGTTGATGTACATTCTTTTTATTAAGACGTGCAGTACACTTCTGTGTCCTGACTTTATGGACTTTTTTTTGTGTTTTAAATCTTCAATTTATTCCTGTACTCAAATGTTCTGTCATTTTTTCACTGAAAATTTAATAAAAATACAATTAAAAAAAAAAACTTATCTACAACTTTTTCTCTGACCTGTCTGGTGTGTCCCTAGGCTTTCATGATGCTGTTTGTTCACTAAGGTTCTCTAACAAACATCTGAGGGCTTCACAGAACAGCTGTATTTATACTAAGATTACATTACACACAGGTGGACTCTGTTTACTAATAATTAGGTGACTTCTGAAGGCAATTGGTTCCACTAGATTTTAGTTAGGGGTATCAGAGTAAAGGGGGCTAAGTACAAATGCATGCCACACTTTTCAGATGTTTATTTGTAAACACTTTTGAAAACAATTTATCATTTTCCTTCCACTTTACAATTATGTGCCACTTTGTTTTGGTCTATCACATAAAATTCCAATAAAATACATTTACATTTTTGGTTGTAACGTTACAAAATGTGGAAAATTTCAAGGGGTATGAATACTTTTTCAAGGCACTGTATACTGTAAAAGGTACCAATTGGCCACATACCACATGTTTGTAAATAAAATTTCATCCAAAAAGATGAAACATTCCCACCCACCCAAGAAAAGGTTAGCATAAGTCGGTGCATATAAAGGTGTCCATAGCCGCCCCCTGTATCTGTTGTTAGTAGTTTCCTAGGAAAAGAAAAGTGATTGTGAGTGAGGATAAAGTTTAATATATGGAGAAAGGGCCAAGTAGCCTGATCTCAATGAATACTCATGGATCTCTGCAGTCTCCTGTTATCTCCGCCCTCATCCAGCCCCCTCCAGCTCTGCAGCTCTCCTTCTCTCTACTATGATGCATCTCTTCTCCCTTGCTGGCAAACTCTCACGAGAGTGATAGAGAGAGAGAGAGCTGTGCATGATGTCATTAGCCTAGGCTAAATACCAGACAAGAAAGAGGAAGTAATCTGTATAGCAGAAAAAAATGTTTTACTATTCAAAGCTAAAATAACAAGGGCAAAACATTTAAATACATGGAAAGATGAAAAATGACTGAAGATCCACTTTAATGCACAACATGAAAATGGCCCATTGAACCAGGGCTTGGTAAAGCAGGCATGGTTTATATTAGGGATGAATTTACATCCTACTTTATATCTCCTACAGGACAGGTTCCATAGCAGCTTGATGCAGTAGATTTTTTTAAATTATGAGAAATGTTTTAAGTTGTACCCCAGATTTTTGTAAGAAATGTATCTTCTGTGGTATATTGTATTTTTTGGAGCTGAATAATAATAAAAAACACACCATTTATAAAGGACTGGCTTTTAAAAGTTAATTCCATTTACCAGATGGAAGAAACAATCGCCATTAAAAGAGAAAAAGCAACGCAATTCCATAAAACTTGGAGGCTCTGAAATATATTCACCTTCTCAGATTCCTTCAAGAATCTAATGGAGGCTTAACAACATGTTCTAGATCACCAAATAACAGACTAAACACAGTAGGACAACCTTAGTCATCAATAGAATTTCACTAAAAATATTACTGCCAAAAGATATATTACTTATCTTCTTTCGGTCTATCTACCATTATCATCACAACCAAAAATACTAACTCTATTACCTAACTTAATTATCTAACTACCACAAATACTACCCAGCCCACATCTCACAATGATACTTCCCTTGGAAAACTACAAATGATTTATCTCTTTGCTAACCATTTTTTTTTTATTCATTTTCCTTTCTGTACCTCTATTTGATGTTACAGCCAATAGAAATGTACAGCATTATATATTAATACAGCCGGTATTTTTCATACCATTTTTTATAAACAGTGTTTATACATCCTTTATATCTGATATAAATGTAGAATATCTATTTGACTGTATCTTCACATTTACAAAATAAACCTTTATTGAGAAAGTTTCTTTGTGATCATACCACCTCACAATTTTTTATATATATGTCTAGTTAGCGTTGCATCATCCTATACACACAATATCCAAACCAAGGGCTAACATACATAGTTGAGCACTGATAAGCGGTACAGCAAGCACCCTGTATGGGGCCAAGACCCCTCAGAAATCAGGAGGACCTGAGCATGTGAGGAGCAGGACAACCAGCTGTACCATCTTATCACTGACACCAATCTCCCTGTGTTTCCCCATGCAGTGCTGCTATCCTCCTTTCCCTATTGCCAGCAGCAGCAGCTGCAGGGCACAGGAGGAATGGGTTCAGGGTGGGGAGGGTTCAGCCAGTAAATATGTCATATTTCATAAAAAAAGTAACAAATAAAGTATTATTAAGTATTAAGTTCTTAAAGCAGAACTCCACCCAAAAGGGGACATTCCGCTTTAAGGCCCCCCCTCTCCTCTTTTAAGATTAGCACTTTTGGGGAGGGGGGAGCGGGAACATAATTTTGACAGGTACCCACTACCACTACTGGTTAGGTAATTGGAGCTGAAGTTCTCCTCCCCTCCTCAGAAGAGGATCCATTCACAATTCACAGCGGGACTCACTCATGCTCAGTGGGCACCCCAGTGTGAAGCCACAGGCTGTCACACCCAGGTGCCCACAGTAAGGATGACCACACCAGGAACCTAAAGGCTAGTGAGGAACTAGCCCAGGTGAGAATGACAGTGTATCATGAGACAGGTAAGTGGCTGTTTATTAAAAGGCAGCAGCCTTTTTTGTAGGTGCTGACTTATGTTTACATAGGAGATTGGAGCTCCTCTAAGTATTATTAAGTAAGTATTAAGTAATAAATATTGATGACTTTAATATGACTTAAAAATATATGTTTTATCTAAAAATAAGCTTAAGATTGTCTAGGGGGGGTCCTGTCAGGGAAGCTGTACAGAGCCCCCAAATAGTCTAATACAAAAGTAATGTTTTCAACCAGTTCACACATGTAATCAGTAAGGAATACTATACAGTGTCATTGCAAACAGATGCCAAAGATCAAAGCGTTTATCTTTGTCTTCTTTTATTGTTCCAGTGAATCCTTCCCAATCCACAAACATCTGACTTCCAATATGGTTCCTTGCTTGCGCTACTCTTGTAATGGGATTCCTAGGTAACATAGATACAGTGGTGCTCGATCACCATTCTGATAAAGGACTCTGGTCAGTGGCGGCAGCTCCATTAGGGTTGTAAGGGTGCCACCCCTCTAATCCATGCTAATGGCCCATAATCTACATGCAGGGTGCCGAACGTATGAATTTTAATGTTTTTTAAGCCTATAATTAGAGCCTAAGGCTCTAATTGGCTTCAAAAATGGGTGGGCTCGAGGCGCAGAGCACTGTGCCCTGAGACCACTCAGTTGTGTGGAATTAGCGAATTAATAATGTCTAATGTCTTCCTGCTTCTCCTCCCAGCCAATCAGGAAGTGGCCAGGGAGTCGTGGGGCTCTCGGCCAATCGGGTCTCAGGACCCACTTCCTGCTTGGCCGGGAGAAGCAACGCCTGTAACAAGAGCTGCCCGGGAGGGAAGAGACAGAGTGGACGGATTGCCTTGATTGCAGATATGAGGATGGGCAGGAGCCGGTGTGGATAGTGGGGAGCAGTGTACCAAGCCGGCCTGTGCATGGGGGGCGAATGAGGGGGCAGGTTTGTTTGCCACCCCCCAAAAATATTGAACACCAGCCGCCACTGACCCTGGTCAAAAAGAGACAGTGTTTCCTTTATCTTGCTGGATGCCAAAATTCTGCTGGAGAGGTAACTTTTCATATGAACTGAAAAATGCTGTGTGTGTTCCTATGCATTTCAATAGAACTAAAAATGCCTGAAAAAATCTGCCCGAACTGAGCCACAAAAAGGCCCAAAACTTTTTTGAGCTCTAAACATTTGGCTTTAAACATTTTGGAACTGGAATATAATTCACTACCATAGGGAATCATTGATTTTTTTTATTTATTTTTGTCCCTGACTCACCATCCAGCCAGATTCAGAAGAGTGACACAAATGATCAGTGCTGAATCAAAGGTATGGCTGCTCGGTGGCTCAAAACCTCACTCCTCCTCCTGTCCAATCACTTTTTCTGCCCATCTCCAAACTCCACCTCCCATCTAGTGGTATTCACCCAGCCCCACAGACCACCCGCCAGCATGCATACACAGACCGTGCTCTGAAGGGCAGCTTAGTGGCAAATTTGAAATTATGGCTGTTGCTAACTACTATGGCCCGAGTCGCCCTTGGGGTGACCAGCCTTGGGCAGGGGGCAGCATAATTGGTAAATGAGCATTCTACATACAGAATAACCTGCCACATTTGCTCTCTCTCTCCCCTCTCTCTCTGGGAGGCCTAAGGTAAGGGAGAAAACTGATATAATGGTTCCCCCTTATAAATGTCCTCACTACCCTCTTTCATCAGTGTCCCCCCTTACAATAGTGTATGCACTCTGCATACTGTAGTTGAAGGGGGCTCTGGTGACCAGAGACCCCCTTATATCAAAGTACCCCATTACAGCAGAGTCTCCAGAGATCTCTATTACATCAGGGTCCCTAGAGTTCCCCCTTGCACTGTAACCATAGGTGTGCACAGCCTATGGCATTAGGGTGTGCACCCCAAAGCTCAAACACATATGCGTGTATATATACTGTGTCAGTAGAGCAGAGGACGGTGTCAGTAGAGCAGTGGATGATGTCAGTATTGCAGTGGATGGTGTCAGTAGTTTTTATTTTTATTATTTAATTTTTTGCAATTTTTTTTTTTATTATTATTTTTTTTTTACAATTTAAAGAGCCATGTTAGGGGGCTTTGGTGAAATATCAGGGGTCTAAACAGGGGGAATCTGCTCCATATAGGGTGATTAGGGTGTGCCCTGGCACACCCGGCACACCCTGTGCACACGCCTATGACTGTAACCTTGTGGACTCTGGCGTAAAGGGGAACTCTGGGGATTCTGATGTAAGGGGGATGCTAATGTAAGGGGGGACACTGTGGTCCATGATGTAAGGGGGGGAGGAGTGGTGACAATAATCACATGTAAAAATCTGACTTGCTGGTTGTACCCAAGTTGCTGAATGGACGGATTTGGGTACCATTAGCCTACTCATAGATGGTTAGAATCTTGGCCTGTCCCTGCTGAACTGGCTGAGATTCAAATCATCAATTGATGGCTTAAGTGTCCATACTAAAAGATGCCCCCTCTATTTGCCACTGGTGGTACCTAGAATATTTAGCATTTTCTATCACCTTCATTCAAAACAAAAATGCTGTCTATAGGTATACATTAAGCATTTCAAGCATCATGTTTTAAAACTCCACAAGATTGTTGAAAAGAGGCTTTAATTGCTGATCAGGGTATTTATTTTGGTAATCATATTACTACACACACTAATGCCTCATCTGGTACACTGCACTGCCTTTAGTCAGCTTCTTATAGCAAATAATGACGTCATAATGTTATTAATGGTGACATGATACAAGAGACAGATATTGTTGAAGCAAGGTAAGAGCTGGGTCTTTCAAGAACCATGGCCCCAATAGTTATTGTTATTTATGTTTCTATGGCTCTGGCAATGTATAAAAAAATGAAAATAAGAATATATTTACTGTTAACAATATCCTCAACATAAACTATAACTTTATAATGACAGAAAAACATTTCTATATAATTCATTTTACTAAAAGGGAATAGGATGAACTATTTCAATTTAGGTGATTAATACATAAATGTATTTCTACTGCAATGATATGAGGCATTCACTAGGGTAAATGTAAAAATGTTAATTCTAAGGATATTTGTTCATGAATGCACATGAATTATTAATAGCTGGATTAACTATTTTGGAATTATTGCAGCAATTACTTTTCAGTATAAAAAAATTATTTTATGTGCAATTGCTTTTATTGCATAATATATTTTAATATACTGTATTAACACATTAGAAGTAATACCCCATAATAGCCATTAGAGGGCTCTCGTGCAAAGATAATCGTATTTATGGTGCACTTGTTCAAAGAGTTTATTTTATAATAGAAACTGTGATTTCATTTTTTTCCCTCTGTTAGACTCCAGTGAAACAAAATTGATTTACAATGAATATTATTTTATTCTACTCCTCTAAAAGACCATTGTTTAAATCACAGAAAGGAATGTTAGCAGTGAATTGGACAAAGCTACTAGATAAATTATTATGGCTTAATCGTTACTTTTCAGTGTGGAAGTGTCTGCATCTTGATTATATTTCAGATTATGTTTTACATTTGTTTTAATTATCTCTAAAAGCGTGAACTAACAGTGTGTACATTCAGGTTAGCTTTTATTATGAATTCAACATTTTAAAACTATTTGGTAAAATACTACACACATATTAAATGTAATGTGATGCTTTACTTGATTGCCAGAAAATATACAGCAGAAATGTGTTTACTAGATGGCCAGCAAATCTAAAATACAAATTTGTTCACATAGATGACCTACTGATGTTATTCACAAATACGAATTACAATAATTCCCATTACTGCATATAGGTTTGTAATTAATCTATTTTTGTTAGGTAGTCTGTTGCATCATTTAAAGTTTTAGGATTGAGGAATCTGGATACAGCTTAGAAAGGTTAGCAACTCTGTCAGGATATGTTGCTGTCTTGTGTGTCCATTGGGAAGACCTTCCCCCACCACTTCCTTTCTCAGTTTAACAAATGGAAACAGAAATCCAAGTGTAATATGTCAAAGAGAGCTCCAAATGAGAAATCCTTAGGGAGTCCACATGTTTCCTTCTTCAGCTGGTTACAACAAGCAAGGCAGGACAGCCAACAAGTTTTGGGGACCACTCAATTCCCGTTCGTCAGTGCTGGGTGAAGTAGCAGAATGGTAAATGGTCTCAAAATTAGTCTAAGCAGACTGATCTGCATTGGGAGGATGTTCGAAGCAACACTCAGTGCCGGTGTTAACAATAGAAGTGGCAAGGCTTGAGGGAGAAAGAGAGGAGAAAACTCTCTAACATGAACACAACAACATCACAAACTTTTTTTAATTTTCTTTATGTTTATTTTTTGTTAAGTAGAGTGGGGAAGGCATGATCCTCCAATAGCCTTTCATTGCTGTCTGTGTCCACAATGAGGATTCTTTCACTTCACTTCCTGTACCCCTGACAGCTTTGTCACCGGAATAGAAAGTAAGTCAAAATCTCTCCAGTGGCGCATTCAACAGTAAACCTGACATGATATTAATCCTGTCTCACTCTAATTAAAACTCAATGTTTTTGTTGAATTTACCCAATTGGGTTGATTTACTAAAGGCAAATAGGCCATTCACTTTGCATCAGAACTTTGGCTTAGCTTAGTGAATGAGGTGACGATTTGTTGGCTTCCATCACCCAATCGTATGCAATCAAAAATACTGTTTTTTGTTTTCCTTTCATGTGAATGTGTGTTCTTTGCTTTTCACCACATTCATTAACTAACGGAAAATTCTCTTGCAAAGTAAACAGCATATTTGCCTTTAGTAAATCAGCCTCATCGCCTGAGTTATTTACACATTATCTCAGACAAGAATGTTGCTCTATGTAAATAAAAGAAAACATATACAGTATATTTACAAATTAATCCATAAGCAGCACTAACAGCTTGTACCTTGTAATTCCATTTAGAGAGCTTATTGCACTTTTAGGCTGCATTCATACCTGAGCGTTTTCAGATCATAAAACACTTGTAAAACGTCCAACAAGCAAATTCCCATTCATTTCAATGGCACTGTTCACATCTGCATTTTGTCACCTGAAGCAAAACGCATGAAAAATGCCTTAAGCTCAAAAAGAACATGAGCTTCTTTGGGGCAGATTACAGGCGTTTTTCTGCTTTTTACATTGGTGAAAAATGTGGCAAAAAAACACGATAAAAGTGGCAGGAAAATTGTGGAAAAACAGCAGTAAAAATGCGCAACTTTGAAACACTCAGGTGTGAATGCAGCCTACATGGAAATAAATTGACTTTTTTTTTCCAAACAAATTTTATTTGGTATATGGGTAAACAGCTCACACATACAGGCATACCCCACTTTTAAGTACGCAATGGGGTTTATTTACTAAAGCTAGAAAGTGCAAAATCAGGCTCACTTCTGCATAGAAACCAATGAGCTTCTAACCCCAACTTGTTCAATTAAGCTTTGGTAATAAAACCTGGAAGCTCATTGGTTTCTCTGCAGAAGTGAGCCTGATTTTGCACTTTCCAGCTTTAGTAAACAAACCCCATTGTGTACTTAAAAGTGGGGTATGCCTGTAGTGAACGTTACAAACATCTCATAATCAAAGACTATTGTGACAGATGAACAATAGGCAATCAGCCCTTTCGTGTGTCATCTTATAACACCAAACATTACATTTGAGTTGCATACTTGTAAACACATATCGTTGAAAACCTGAAGTTAAAAGTCAGGGCTGCAGTAGGTCTTTAACTTAGGAAATTTATAACAACATATCACAAAAATAGTAATTGAAAGTGTATAAGCTTGTACAACATCTTGAGTATAGGAGAGGATAAGGGTCAGAGAAAAGGGAATGAGAGGTATATAGGATTGACAGTTTCTCCTACCAGGAATAAAAGCGTACATATTATCCTTGGAGGGATCTTTTGCGATAGGGCGGTTGAAATCCTAAATCCACTCTGGCCAATGTTGTCCTCCTAGTAATGTAGAGTTCCTGGGTTTGGAAAAACTCTCTAGCAGAATATGAGGGTCCGGAGAAGGGGAGAGAGGCGAGGTATAAAAAAAAAAGGGGGGTCATGCGAAGGGGGGTATTCCCCCGGGGAAAGGAAGAAGATGGTGAGATCTGCAGTAGTCCAATAGTCAAAATGTTTTGAAGGTTAGAGTGTGTGCCGTCTGATCTGGATGATGACATAGAAAGTGGTGTCCTTTTTAAGGAAGGCGTGTTTCAAGAAGTATTTGTATTTGTGACATGGGTCTGCAAGTGAACATTGTTCATTATGTGATTGTATGCATCTGTTGTGCAAAAGTGAATCCAGCAGGCCCATGTTGAGTTATATTTGTCTGGGGTTTCATTAGCTATGTGTATCAGCTCCTCCATTTCTGTTTTTTTTTTTTTTTTGAGGCATGGTAACCACTCCTTTATAGAGGGCACACATGGCAAGTTCCAATGTACTGGTATGCATGACTTGGCCACATTTACCATGTGCATTGCTAGTGCTTTATGATAACTCTTAAGAGGGACTTAAGTGTAATGTAGCAGGTACTGTGCTGGTGAGTACTCTAGTATGTTGGTGGTAAACTGAAGGGTGGTTGAATGCACTGCAGTCCAAAAGGGTTGCAGGAGTGGGCATTCCCACCATACATGCAAAAGCGTGCCTACCTCCTGTTGACATCTCCATCATTGGTTGGGACATGTAGGATCAAACTTATGTAACAATTCTGGGGTCCTGTACCATCTAGACAGAAGTTTGTAATTAGTCGCTTGAGTTGAGATGTTTACTGAACCCTTGTGGGTAGTATGGAAAATACCTTCCAACACCCTTCCAAGGGAATGTCAACAGCCAAGTCTCCCTTCCAAAAACGACACGCTTTGCCTGTATTATGTGGTGTGTGTTCTCTGAGGAGACCATAGATTGTAGAAATGTGTTGATGAGGGTCAGCTTTTGAGCATATATTTTCTTTTTTTTTTAAATGATTTTTATTGAGTTTTGCATGTTATACATAGAGTACAGTGTTACACCATTATGTTGTACCATATTACATTAACATAGGTATATCTATTTTATTTAGATAGTCTAATCTCCAAGATGTTATTAAGGTAATGGTCTCATGAGGCGTATTAATATCATTATTATAGTTATAACTGAATAACATGTTATCCATATGCGGATATAGTATTGCTAGAAATTTAACGTATAAAGAAAATAATAACATAAAGGGAGGGAAGGTAGGAGGGAGGGAGGGAAGGGAGTAGGGGAGGGAGGGGAAAAGGTAGGAGGGTCATCCATGGTCTGATCTCATGTGGACATAGTGGAAGCATCTAGATTTTGAATAGTTCATCTAATATTTGTTAAAGTCAGTTACCTTTAAACCATGTTGTCCAAATTTTCCAATTTTTATCAAACTTTTCTTTCTGACCATTCTTAATGGCTATAAGAGATTCATAAACATAATGTGTCTGGGTGTTTGTGAGGACTTCAGATACATTTGGAGCTCTGTCTGCCTTCCAATGTTTGGCTATTAGTGTTCTAGCAGCTAGGAGAATATGTGTGATTACAGTTTTGAATTCAGGAGGGAAATTTTCAATACCCACATTTAAAATTGCCAAGCTTTGTTTGGGGCGGGTCAGAATTCCCGTAATGCTAGAAATAAACCGGAAGACAGAGTTCCAAAAGCTAGTTAGGTGCCTACAGGACCAGAACATATGTAATAGGTTACCTATGGAGCCACATTTTCTCCAGCATAGCGGGGAGCTATTGTTTCCAAATTTTGAAATCCTGTAAGGTGTAAGATACCAGCGTAATGCAATTTTCTGGGAGAGTTCCCAGTGGTTGACACATTTTGAAGCTTTATAGAGTGATCTAAATGCGCACTGCCACTGTGAGTTCGCAATGCGCACATTCAGATCTGTTTCCCATTTCTGGAAAGGTTGAGATTTGATAAAATCTAGTTTACTTTGAAAAATATTGTAGAACAGAGAAATACCTTTTGGAGGAGTGGGTTTCGAGGTGAGATATTTCCACGCCTCTTTAGGTAAGTATATATGTTATGATTTAATAGAGCGTAGGAGATGAGCTATTTGATTATATTTATATTGATCTGTAGGGCATAGATTATATTGGTCCTGCAGTGTGGTGAAGGAGATAAGGGAGTTATTGGAATATAAATCCGTGATAAATTTTATACCTCTATTGTGCCATTCTCCCATGTTAAGATTGGGGATGGCTTGAGAGATAATTGCTATGGGTATAGGGATTTCCTGGAGTTGGGGTGACGTGGTTGGGTTTTTACATAGGTCTCTCCATGCAGATAATGATGCTTGGAGGGTGAGTGGGAGGGTGTGTAGTGGGTGGGGTTTCCAGACATCGAAAAGTAGGAAACATTGTAGGTTGTTAGAAGGAATCAGAGTTCTTTCAATTCCACACCATAGGTTGTCAGATGTTGGGTCAAACCATTCTTTAAGTTGTGTAAGAACTGCAGCACGATAATAGTCCCTAATGTCTACCAGTCCCATCCCTCCCGCTCTTCTATGTTTGACCAGGAGGAGTTTAGAGCATCTTGGTCTCTTAGATTGCCAGATGTATCTGGAAAGTAGAGAATTTAAGGCTTTGATATGTGTGTTGTGTATTGGGACAGCTAATGTTCGGAATATGTATAGTATTTGGGGTAAGATTAACATTTTGAATGAGGCAAGACGGCCCGACCAAGTTAGTTCTATTTTGGCTAGTCTATTTGTTTCTTTGGTGAGTTTATTAAGTAAAGAGGAGTAGTTGGTTTCTGCTAGGTCATTTGGGTTTTTGGTCAATGTAAGACCTAGGTAGGTGATGCTCGTCTTGCTCCATGTATAGGGGAAGGATGTCTGAAGTTCAGATTTTAAGGAGGGGGGTATTCCTAAATCTAGTATAATTGATTTTGTAAAATTGACTTTATAATATGAGATGTTGCTAAACTCATTTAGGGTATTGTGTGCATGGCTTAATGATATTTTGGGTTGAGAGAGGAATAAGATGATGTCATCTGCAAATAGGTTTATGTTGTGTGATTTGCCTTGTATGGAGAAGCCTAAGATTTTCGGATGTGTTCTGATTCTTTCTGCAAGGGGTTCGATCAGTAGGTTAAAAATTGAGGGGGAGAGAGGACAGCCCTGTCTAGTCCCGTTTGATATGTTGAAGGTTTCAGATAGTAAATTAGATGTAAAGACTTGTGCACAGGGAGAAGAATACAATGCCCGTATAGCAGATAGTATGGGGCTAGCGAACCCGTATTTTTGCAGGGTTTGGTTCATGTAACCCCAATGTATCCTGTCGAACGCCTTCTCCGCATCCAAAGAGAGGAGCAGAGAAGGCGTCCGACACGACCCGGCATGTTGTATTATGTTGATGACCCTTCTGGAGGCATCGGCCGGTTGTCTTCCTGCCGTGAAGCCAGATTGGTCGGGTTTTATAAGAAGTGGGAGGATTGGAAGCAGTCTGTGGGCCAATATTTTTGCATAAAGCTTAACATCAGTGTTAAGTAATGATATTGGCCTGAAGTTGGCCGGGGAGGTAGGCTCTTTACCAGGCTTTGGGATAGTTACTACATATGCTTTAAGCATTTCTGGGGGAAACGAGGCAGAGGACACCGCAGCAGAGTATACTGTCTGTAGAGTTGGGGCTAGTATGGATTGGAATGTCTTATAATACCCATTAGGGAGACCATCTGGGCCTGGAGATTTACCCAGGGGGAGTGATCGTATCCCCCTTTGGATCTCAGACTCGGTTATGGGGGCGTTGAGGGTCTCAAGTTGTGTATGAGATAGAGAAGGAAGATTGAGTTGCGCTAGAAAAGCCTGAATTTTCTCCTCAGTTGGTTGTGGAGTGTCAGGGTCTGTTTTCAGGTTGTATAGCGTAGAGTAGTATTCAGCAAAGGAGTTTGCTATGTCTTTGGGATTGTAAATGTTGCGTTTAGTGATGGGGTGTGTCAAGAAAGGTATTTTGGACTTGGTTCTAGCTATCTTGAGCCTCTGGGCTAAGAATTTGCCTGCACGGTTCCCCGATGAGTAGTGAGACATTCTAAGGTATTGTATGTGTTTGTCATATCTTTCGATCAATAGGAGTCTGAGATCCAAACGGAGCTGGGACAACTTTTGGGCATTGTGAGGGGTGGGGTTTTGTTTGTTTGCTGTCTCCAGCTCTTTGATATCATTGATTAGTGAATTTAGTTTTTGCGTCCTCTGCCTCTTCTCCCTTGCACTTATCTGAAGCATCAATCCTCTAACAAACGCTTTATGGGCGCACCACAATACTGCCGGATCAGACACCGAACCAGTATTGGCTTCAAAAAATTCAGTTAGGTTTTTACTTAAATTTTTAACATGCTGTGGCATTTGAAGAACACGTGTGTTGGCTCTCCATATATATGCCGGGCTTGGAGTGTGCCCCTCCACCACCGTGATCGATACAGGAGCATGGTCAGACCATGTGATGTCATGTATGGTGGAGGAGGACACTGCCTGCAATAACATTTTATCAACCATAATCAAATCTATTCTGGAATATGAATTATGTCTAGCAGAATGAAAGGTGTAGTCCTTCTCATTTGCATGTTGGCAGCGCCATACATCGAATATATTTTCCGAGTGTAGCAGAGGCTGAAGTGAAGGAGGAGGACGCTTGGCCTTGGAGGTAGTGTCCAAAGAGTGGTCAGGTGCTATGTTGTGGTCTCCACAGACAATCAGAGATCCCTGTTGAACAGTAGAAATTTTACGGTAGAGTCTCCTCAGGAAACGGAGTTGGTGAGAGTTAGGAGCATATAGATTAGCGATGGTAAAGGGTTTGTTATTAAGCTTTCCTATGAGTATTATATATCTTCCAGCTGGGTCTACGTGTGTTTCCAAAAGATGAAAGGCTATAGAGTCTCTAATAGCGATAAGGACTCCTTTTTGTTTCGAAGGAGCTGAGGCAAGAAAAACATGAGGAAATTGCTGGTGTTGAAAATGTGGGGTATTACCAGTGGCAAAGTGTGTCTCTTGAAGGCATAAGACATCTGCTTGGAGCTTTATTGCTTCTTTCCATACAGAAGCTCTCTTGGCCGGGTGGTTGAGACCATTTACATTAAATGTAACTATTTTAAGCGCCATTTAGAGTAGTATATGGGGTGGTGTGTGTAGTACCTTGGTCTCTTTGGAGTAGTCCATCCTGTTTTGATGAGTCGGCGTTGGTTGGGTTGGTTGTTGCTTCCTGGGTCCACTTTGATGAGGATGTCCACTTGGAGTTCAGACCAGTAGGGGGAGAGAGAGATCAGAGTAGGGGAAAAAATAAAAGGTAATTGTAAAAAAAACAAGTATTGCAAAATAACTGTGGGGTTGAACTTGCATCTGGGGGCACTACATATGCCCATACCTCAAGCGGGGGGGAACTTTGGTACATGCTCCAGGCTTTAGCAGGAACCTTGGTGCGGTGAAGTAGAATTAGGTTTTATGTTTGGGAGTTTTTGAGTTGTTTCGTTTGTTGCTGCTCTTTCTGGACACTGTTTGCCATTCGTACTGAGTGTCGAGTTTTGCAGGGGGTGAAGGGCCCTCTGAGGGGCGATCAGGTAGTATGTCTAGTGATCGGAGCAATTTGAGTCCCTCCTCCACGTTTGTGATTACCGTATTGTTACCATCATGGGTAACTGTTATTTTCACGGGGTATCCCCACCGATATGGTATATCGTGGTTGCGGAGAGCTTTGGTCACCGGCAATAAGGCTTTTCGTTTTTGCATGGTGAATTGTGAGAGGTCTGCGAACAGTTGGAGATGTGCAAACCTTTCTGGGGGTTGTTGGTTTTTATGGAACGCAGACATGAGTTGTTCCTTGGTCTGGTAAAAGTGCACTCGCATCAGCACGTCCCTGGGTATGTTGTCAGGGAGGTGTGCTGGCTTTGGGAGTCTGTGAATGCGGTCTATATAGATTTCATTATCTGGGATGTTAGGTAAGAAGGTTTGGATTAGATCCTGTGCATATTGCTGGAGTTGTGGGGGAAGAACACTTTCAGGGACCCCTCTAATCTTAATGTTGTTTCTTCTTGACCTGTCTTCAAGGTCGGCGACCTTTGACCTAAGCCATGTGACCTCATCAGACTGGTCATTATGGGCGTCAATCAGAGTATTGTGAGATGCTGCAAAATCCCCCATTTTCTCCTCTATGTGATCAACTCTTCCCCCTATAGCTCCTAGTTCAGATTTAAAGTTGTGTACACACTGCATCATATCTGTATGCATAGAGCTGCGTAGGGAGACAAGTATATCTTTTAAGGTGGTGTCTGATACAGGCTTACCCGTTGTTGGGAAGGCTGTGAACGGATCCACCAGCTCCCTTGTGTCCTCCATGGTGTCCGGAGTCATGCTGCCTTGCTGAGTGTCCTCCGCCAACCGAGGTTTGGACTTTGCTGGGCTGCGGGACATGGGTGTGGAGGCACCAGGAGAGCTGTGCTTGGAGCCTGCTTGTGAGCCCGGGCTGGAGATCGCAGACCGCGCGCTGCCTGTGGGGGAAGGAGGATCTCGCATGGCGCCGGGGCCATCTTGGAGAAGGCCGCGGTTTTTCATCTGGAAGAAATCCGGTAATTTCTTCAGCTGATCGTTGTCCTTTTTCCTGCGGGTCATCTTGCGATAGTTGCAAGGCTTTTAGGCTCGTTTTTGAGGTTGAGCAGGGTCGTTGTGTCGTCCCCAAGGCTTCGGTTCCTGTAGCTGGAGCGGAGCTGTGGGTTTAAGCGTCCATTCAGCTGCGCGGTAGCCACGCCCCCGAGCATATATTTTCTAATAGGATGAGTGTCTGAGACATTTTTATAGTATAGCCTGGGGTTAGAAAGAAGTGGCGGAGTTGGACATATGTCTATGGGGTTATACGAGCGTCTGGTCATTGGAAGGCCAAGCGGTCAATATCCTGTATCGCCCCTGCATTAAGGAAGCAGTGTGCCCATAGCACATTGGTCGGATCTGCCCCTGTTAGAAAGCCAAGGGTTGTCCCAGGCTGAAAGTCTGGATTCATTCGCAATTGTGTTTAGGGGGCCTGTCATCGATGATATTTCGGTTTTAGCAGACGCTTTGTGGAAACTGGCAATGGTCGGTGTAATAAGCAGATGATCTGGCAAAGGAGTGGGGAGCTGACAAATTGCCAGCCATAGGAATATCCGAAAATGAGGCTTCTAGCTTTACCCAGTCTTTTGCTTTATCGTGCACATGCCAGTCAATAAATTCTGGCTAAATGGCATGCCCATTGGTATTTACCTAGGTCTGGGTATCCCCTCTTTTGGTTTAGGTAGGGTTAGTTGGGCATAGCTGATGCGTGGGTATTTTCTGCCCCACAGAAAGTTAATGCATGTTTTCTGATAGGTGCGTAGAAATGCTGAAGGTAGTTCTATCGGCACTAAAGTAAAAGAAAAAAAGAATTACACTAGGTGCGAAGTACAAAGAAAAATGATGATAAGTGAAAAACCATGAAGGAGGTCCTGCAGCTAGGCACTATAACCCCAATATGAGGGCACATAGAAAGAGAGTCAAAAAGGACAGTGCAGCGCTGGACCAATTGCAAAGTGGATAAATGTGTGGTTAGATACGTGCAAATTATATATGAAATATATAACCAAAAAAAAAATTGATCTACAATAATACAAAACAGCCAATAATAGTGGCTAGTGAGAGACCATACAATACAAGATGTGCAAGTGATAAAACACAAGTAACGTGAAAGCATAAATATTTGAGACAAAGTTCATAAATGTGATGAGTACAGCCAGCCACCAGATAAGTAATGGAGGCTTGCCAGAGAGCCTGTGACCGCCCTTACTCAGGGGGGTCAAAACAGGCTTAGTAGTGGAAGATGGACTCCTAGGGATGTTCCACTATAAACTCCATGGGTTGTCCTGCCGGTCTCCTTCTCGGGCAGCTGATCAGCAGTAGCAGGGGCACCAGTGCGGGGGGAATGCTCCCAGGGGAGCTTCCAATACTTCTTCCCAAAGAGATCAGCCGAAGATAAACCACAAATCCCAAAAAAAGAAAGGGGGACTCCAATAGTGCAGATAAACTATGACCGTTTCCTTTATTAAGTAAAATAGTTAAAAACTGGGGGCGTGGCCAAGATGGCGCTGTGAGAGGTGGCTTGTTTAAGGAGCTCTGTTGATCCGTCATATATATCCGGATCCATCGACACTAATTCCTCTCCAAAACTACTCCTGCTGATTGAGGGGTACCTGGGGAAGACCTGCCTGCTGAGGGGAAAGGAAAATTTGCTGTCCCAGGGCCGTGATCGGCACTCCGCTGACGCCTCGGGCCTACCTCGGAAGTATAGGCCGAAGCCGCGGCCTTTCCTGGCGGACCGCGCCGCAGACCTGGAGCTCCTTTTTACGTTCGGCTCCGCTGCGGGGTACCATTGGCTGCCAGGGATCACTGCTGGGGGCGGGTGAGGCGACCCTGGAGTGATCTTAGGCTGGGCCTGGACCTGAAGTCTCTCCCCCCACCTACGTTTTACTAGGCCGGGACCACGGACTTTCCTGGAGAATGGGAGCCCTCGGACCGGCTGAAAGGGGGCCCGAGCCTCGTGGCCTGGAGGAGGTGACCCTGTAGCGGCTTGGGACAATTGCCTGGGCAGTGGAGGAGCTCCTCGATGTCTCCATCCCTGACATCTCACCTGTGGAGGATTCTTAAAAGCAGCATCAGCAGGTCTTTAAGCCAGTGGATCTCTTTCACATGCACCGCCGATCATCCCGGCCAGCCAGAGGAAGGGGTAAGAAATTGAAATTCCCCCCCGAACCGGTGGAGACAGAGGCGGCCTGTGCAGGCCACGTGGGGTCCGGGAGGCGCGCTATCAGCAACATGGCATCCCAGACAGAGCAGCCAGAGCTGTCCCCCTCCACACAGCTAGGCCTGGCTGATGTCCTGGCTGCTATAGGAAATTGCCAAGCCTCCCTTACTACCCTTACCTCCAAGGTAGATGCTGTGCAGTTAGATGTTGGTCTAATAAGGCTGGACATGGACAAAATAAGGGGCAGACTTTCTGTTGCAGAACAGCGTCTGGGGCACGTGGAGAACACTGTAGAGTCTCATGGAGCTGACTTAAGGGCCCTGCAAACCAAAATTAGAGCACTGGAATATAAATTCAAGGATGCGGAAAATCGTAATAGGAGGAACAACCTCCGTATTGTTGGTCTGGCGGAAGGAGCTGAGGGGAAATGTCCGCCGGAGTTTATTGAAGGCATTCTACGTTCCCTCCTACCAGGGGCTCAATTTTCACCTTTCTATGCGGTGGAGCTGGCTCACCGGATCCCTCCCAAGCCGGGCCCTCCTGGAGCACCGCCACGCACATTTATCCTAAAGTTTCTGAACTTCCGTGACAGGGATGAAGTGCTTCAGGCTGCTAGAGTGCAGGGAGAAATACACCATCAAAATAACAAGCTACTTATTTTCCCTGACTACTCTGTAGAAACTCAAAAGCTCAGACGCTCCTTTGACCAGGTGAAGGCAGCCATGCGTCTTAAGGGCATTCGATACAGTGTTCTGTTTCCAGCACGGTTAAGGGTTCAAGACGGGGAAACTACCAGATTTTTTACCTCCCCCAGGGATGCTAACGCATTGCTGGAATCATTGCCCCCCAACCATTAAACGCTGCAGCATGCTCTTCTATACTCCTGTTCTGAATATTGACCCCTGATTGCTTAAATCTGGACAGGGGAATTAATCTTGCACCCCTTGTGCCTTTTGTATTCCCTGTCGGTTTACAGTATAAGTGTTGTGCCCCTGGCTATGCCAGGTGATATCTACTTTCAAGCTTGCCACTGTTTGAATCTACTGTGGGATAACCTTTTTTGCCCTCTACAAGATGTTCCTGAGATTCTGGGATCTTAGAGATGAAGATTGCTTATGTTATACGGAATTAATGCAGCAATGACTTGTTTGGCTCTTATAGAAGCTCAGATTTCAGTGGTGTTCTCAATTCCTGAAGGATGGTCACTGGCGGACTCCAGTGACCGTTACACGTATTGCAGGATCAATTCTTCCTCTTCTTTCACTTGCAAGTGATATACACCTATTATTATGATTGCCTAGTCTGAAATTCCACTCTTGGAGACAATCAATTGCTAACCGCATTCGAAGGTGATAGCACTTTGCCAGATTACCTGCCTAGAGGATGATATACCCTGTCTTCCCGAGCTACAGGATGATCTTCTTCACTTATCCTAAACAGAGAACGTTTTTTATTTATTTTTTATTTTTTTCTTCTTTTCTATTTTTCATGTGCTGCTAGTTTTTTTTTTTTTTCCACGTATCTACTCACCCACATTGGTCTATATATGAGACGGTCCAAAATAACTTTTGTTGATTGGAACGCTAATTTTCTCCTAATTCCTAATGGCGGCGGAGTCTCTCGTCACCTTACGTGGACAATTCTCTCCACTAAGGGTCTACACTCACTGGTTCACTCTCCCTGAACTTGGGGTTTTATTTTTCTTTCTTTTAATGTTTGGGGAACAAGGCATTCCTAGGTTGGGATGGGGGATGCGGGGTGGGGGGCGTGGTTTAATGCTGGGATTGTTTTTGTTAACACTTTTTTATTGTTTCAGGTGCTTTAGATTTGACACATGTTTGAACAGAACGATTTACATAGTGCTATGTAGAATAATATATGAGTGGCTGGACTGGGATGCTACCTGTCTGGAATGGTACATAACTGCATATCCACTATACCTCATACTTCATGGCTGAGTTAAAGGTAATTTCATGGAACGTTCGAGGGCTTAATACTGCTGTTAAGTGTTCCCTGGTATTTCGTTTCCTTCGTTCCCACAACCCGCAGATCTGTATTCTCCAGGAGACACATCTGCCGCAAAACAGGACGGTATGCCTTAGGAAAGCCTGGGTGGGCCTTAATTATCATTCCACCTTTTCCACCTATGCCCGAAGGGTTAGCATCCTGGTCCACAAGACATTACTGTTTAGGCTGATTGAGGTTAAAACAGATAAAGAAGGGAGATTTGTTGTTATACATGCTAATATATTTGATAAAAATGTGGTACTAGTTGGGCTTTATGTTCCTCCGCCAGCCTCTGGCAGGGTCCTTCATGAGATCATGCAACCAGCGGTGCAATTTGATACCACAATGGTATACCTCATGGGGGACTTTAACATGGTTCCACTAGTGGAACTTGACCGGCTACAATCCTCGGCTCGGGACACTCCGGACCTCAGGCAGTGGGCGGAAACTTTTGCCCTCACTGACGTTTGGAGGCACCTGTACCCGACATTGAAAGTCTTCACTTGCCATTCAGCCTCACACAAAACGCTGTCTAGAATAAATCTTGTCTATGGTTCGGGCCCTGCACTGCAATATGTACATGACCTATCTGTGCTTCCCAGGGGAATCACAGATCACGCACCATTGTGTTTGACACTGTCGCTGTCTGTTCCACCAGGGAACCCCTAACGGCCTCTATCTGCAATTTCTGGACGGACAATGCTGAATCAGCTGCTCCTCCTGTTGTATGGGACTCCTTTAAGGCTTGGAGGAGAGGGGAGTATGGGCATAGTATCGCTCGGCTCAAGCGTGACTCAACTCGCTCCATAGATGAGCTGGAGGCACTGGCAGGCAGGTTGGAGGCTGAATATGTTTCGGGTCCTGGGGAGGACCGGTACAGGGCGTGGAAAAGTGCTCTGCGCTACCTATCCACCACTAGGATGGCCCAGACTGACAAGGCCTTGTTATACTCCGCTCAACGCGTGTTCGAGCATGGTGGTAAAAATGGGAAGCTCCTTGTGTGGCTGGCTAAAGGAAACATACCTTCCACCCCCATAGGCTCAATTAGAGACAATACTGGCCAGATCCTTACTGCCCCTGCTAATATTAATGACTGTTTTCGAGAATACTTTCAGGAGGTTTACTCCTCTAGAGATGTTGCATCGGATTCATCCATGTCCTCATTTTTTGACTCCCTGTTGATCCCTGTTTTGTCTGAGGAAGCAAGGTAGGGGCTGGAGGCTGACATCACACTTGAGGAGATCCAGGTTGCCATGGGACACCTCAAGGGAGGGAAGGCCCCGGGTGCAGATGGGTTACCATCTGAATTTTACTCCAATTTTTCTGAACTACTGGCCCCTAAGTTAACTTCACTGCTCTCTAAATTTGCAACTCTGCTAGCCCTTCCTGACTCAATGAATGAGGTGGTTATTGTACTGGTTCCTAAACCAGGAAAAAGACCCTCTTGATTGCGTATCGTACAGGCCCATCTCGTTGCTTAATGTCGATGCCAAGATCTTTGCTAAGGTCTTGACAACCCAACTATCGCATGTAATAGAAGACCTAGTGGGTATAGACCAGATGGGATTTATGCCAGGCAAGGGCGCAGATATAAATATTAGGCGCCTATTCCTTAACTTAGCAACATCGCATGACAACACGGGGTCCAGGGTTATTGCCTCTTTAGATGCTGAGAAGGCTTTCGACTCCGTTGAATGGAAATTTTTATGGGAGACTTTGCGTAGATTTGGATTCGGTCCCAAATGTATTCACGGAATACGATTGCTGTACCACTCCCACCGAGCACGGGTTCGCACTAACAATTGGGTCTCAGACTCCTTTGATCTGTTTCGCGGTACGAGGCAGGGATGCCCGCTCTCCCCCAGCCTGTTCGCCCTGGCGCTGGAGCCTCTGGCAATTGCCATTAGGAGTGCACCGGACGTTCTGGGCCTGTGGGTGGGTATGATGGAAGAGCGCCTCTCCTTCTATGCCGACAACGCATTATTGTACCTAAATGATGCTGGCCCCTCTCTTCAAGCTGCCTTGTGTATTTTTGACAGTTTTGGTGAACTCTCGGGAGTTGAAATAAATTGGACCAAATCAGTCCTATTTTTTATAGATGATGGAGCTAACTCTGGACCCCTCTCCTCCCCGTTACAAAGGTTTAGGGAATTTAAATATCTTGGTGTTGTGATCACTAGAAATCCCTCTGATTTTATTGTAAAAAACCTGGCCCCAGTCCTGAACACCCTGCGTTCGAAATGTGCTGCCTGGGAGAATCTACCTCTGAATCTTCTGGGTCGCATTAGTCTCCTTAAAATGATGATACTGCCCAAATTTAATTATCTTTTTAGGAATTGCCCGGTTTGGGTCCCCGCCTCATTTTTTAGGGAGTTTGACCGTATAGTGGGATCCTTTATTTGGTCAGGGAGGAACCCTAGGTTGGCACGTACTACGTTGTGTTTACCTGCAGATTTGGGCGGACTTTCCCTCCCAAATTTCCAGATATATTTTTGGGCAGCCATGTTGGTGACGGTACACTGGTGGTTCCAGGGTTCTAGATCCAATGTGGCAACCTGTCTCAAGGCGAATATCCTGGGTTCACTGACGGACCTTCTGAATTTTCCCTATAGAGGACCCAAGGCATATGGTGAGGTCCCTGGGCCTACTAGGGCAACTTGGAGAGTATGGGAGGCGGCTAGGCGCAGATACTTGAGACCTGGCCAATTGTCTCCAGCTCATCCCCTATGGGGGAACCCATGACTTAAACACTTCCGTATGATACCGGACCCACAGGTGTGGGCCAGATATGGTGTAACCATGTTGGAACACGTAATGTCTGGGGGACAACTGCTCTCCTTGCATGAGCTTATGGCTAAATTTGGGTTGCCCCGTTGGATGGGGTTCCGGTACATACAGCTGGGACATGCGGCCAGGGCTCAATTCCCGCAAACTCCCCTGTTACAGACGGACCCCATTGAAGATCTCCTATCTCCTGGAGACTTGACTAAACCCCTATCCTCTCTATATTATGCGTTGCTGGGAAGAGATTCCCCCAAGATAAATGAACTATGGGAAAGATGGCGGGCTGATATCCTGTCGCTGGATAAGGAGGGATGGGAGGACTGTCTAGAGTATGGCCCGAAATTAGTGATAGCATCCAAGGACAAACTGATTTAAGTTAAATTTATACACAGGGTCTACTATACCCCGCAGAGACTCCATCGCATATTCCCTGAGAGAGACCCTATGTGTCCTAAGTACAAAGTCCATATAGGCACATTTATACATATGTTCTGGGAGTGCCCAGTTGTTGCACTATTTTAGGACTAAGATTGTAGGTGAAATCAACTCCAGATTGCAGACCTCTATTCCGCTCTTACCGGCTATGGCATTGCTGGGGATACATGATGATGAGCAGAGGCCATATCATCTTAAATTATTAATTTCCTTCCTTCTTTTTTATGCCAAAAAAGAAATACTCATGAAATGGATAGATTCTCCCCCTCCATCCTTTTCAGCCTGGGAGGCACAGATCAAGGCAGTAATCCCCATGTATAAAATGACATATATAAACCGTGGCTGTCCGTGGAAATTTGAAAAAGTTTGGGCTCCGTGGATGGCCTCGTAGAGAAACACTCAGTTCACTACGATCATCTGCCCCAAGAGGGGAGGGTTTTGGAGGGTGGAGGGTAATCGGTACTTGTTAAGCATGGTACTATTATCCTTATGTATTGCTTGCGGGTTTTGCATATTATCTTCCTTATTCTCAAATATGTAATCTACGTATGTAGTGTATTGTACTCTGTTGAATGGTATTCTGTAACTCTAATTTATTTTTACAACAATAAAGCACCACTGTTTTTGTTAAAAAAATAGTTAAAAACTGGTAAAAGAGAACAACTTGAGCAGAGGTAACAAAATAAACTCCTTTGCCTTTTAAAATGGAATCACGCATGCACGATGCGTGCTAGCGTTGTGACCCTACAGCCGTTTCGTCACAACTGAAGTCATCAGGGGTACGCAACCGCGCACGTGCATGCGCCTTATAAGCCCAAGCGATGCGCCGTGCAGCGCGATCGTTGGCTGATCTAAAACAGGGCTAGTGCTGATTGGTTACACAAAGTTGCTGCACACAGCCCACATAAACCAGACATGAGACGCCCATAATTAAGTATGCAAAATACTCCTCTAGTATAGGAAAAATAACACAGGTAATGTGCAAGGGAAAAAAATGTGTGGTACAGACAATGTCCAGCGCCTTGAGGCGATTCAGTTCGCAACTGCAGCGCTATACAAATCATTCATTCATTCATTCATTCATTCATTCATTCATTCATTCATTCATGCCATCTAGTGGCAAAATTGAGAAATGTCCAAAGATGCAAATTAATACAAAAACCATAGAAATTGGGGCTAACTATCCCTCATAGAAAAGAATACAGAAAGGAATAACAATATAAAGTGAATTTACCACAACAACTGTTAGATTAACCCAACAGCTGTGATACATCACAATCAAAAAACTTATAAAATAAAGAAAAATTAAAATATGTGGAAAAATTAACACAAATAAATATAAAAATATAGACAAAATAAAATGAATTCAAAATAAAGGTAAAAACGAAAGCATATTGCCGAGGGGGACATCAACTATTATTGATAAAACAGTTGATGTCCCACTCAATGTTCAAGCAATTGGGGGCATGAGAACCGAGCCTATAGATCCAGTTTGTTTCGGATCTAGAAATGGTTCTTGTACCATTACTGCCACGCCAATGGGGAACATATTTCTCTATGCCTATAAAAACAGTTCCCTTAGGGTCCCTGTTATGCACAAGATCGTAGTGTCTAGAGACACTGTGCTTGTCAAAACCTTGCTTTATGTTGGTGATGTGCTCACCCAACCTAACGTTCAATTTCCTAATAGTTCATCCCACATACTCCAACCCACATAGACACCTAAGAAGGTATACGACACATTTCATGGTGCATGTGATAAGTGACTTGATGGAATATGTAGCACCAGTGCCGCTGGATGTAAACTCCGTAAGTCTCCTGTCAGTAAAGTAATGCGTTAACCCTACAGACCTTACATCTCCTACATGGGGAGAAGCCATTTAAGTCACCAAAAAAGGTTGGGCGTGTAGGTGGAACCGGAATATTAGGTGCCAATATGTGTCTGAAATTGGTGGCTCCCCTAAATAGAACACGTGGTTTGTCAGACAGTAAGGGTCCAAGAACCTGATCATTTTTAATAACTGGCCAGTGTTTTTTAATAATCCTTTTGATGGCCCAATGTTGACTCAAATAAGTCATGAGGAAGGCCAATCCAAAGTCCTCCCTGTCTACTACCTGGAGAAGTTTGTTACTTAGTAAATCCTAAATCAAATTTGCTCCCAGTATGGCCAATCTCTTCATGGCCAAGTGGGAGGAGGATGTAGTCCTACATGATAAACCACCCCAATTGGTCATGTGGAGAAGATTCATAGATGACGTCCTGTTCATTTGGGACGGTGATATTAACTCTGTGACCACTTTCCTGTCTGTCCTCAACAACAACGATAGGGGTATAGTGCTCAACTATGAAGCTAGCTCTACCCAAATCCATTTTTTGGATTTGATTATTACAATCGTTAATGATGTGATTACCACCTCCATCTACTTCAAACCAATTGACAGGAATAGCTTCATTCTGCTCGATTCCTGCCATCATCGTTCTTGGTTGTCCGCTGTCCCCAAGGGCCAGTTTTTGCATCTAAGAAGGAACTGCTCTGACCTAAATGAATTTCATAGGGAGGCCTCAACCTTAAAATCCAGATTTGTAAGTAAAGGTTTTGATGCTGCCACCCTAGATTCTCTTATCATAGGAGGTAGGGAATAGGGACCGCAAGGATTTACTAAGTGACAAACTTCCCCAGGTAGTAGACAGGGAGGACTTTGGATTGGCCTTCCTCACGACTTACTTCGGTCAACATTGAGCCATCAAAAGGATTATTAAAAAACACTGGCCAGTTATTAAAAATGATCGGGTTCTTGGACCCTTACTGTCTGACAAACCACGTGTTCAATTTAGGGGAGCCACCAATTTCAGACACATATTGGCACCTAATATTCCGGTTCCACCTACACGCCCAACCTTTTTTGGTGACTTAAAAGGCTTCTCCCCATGTAGGAGATGTAAGGTCTGTAGGGTTAATGCATTACTTGACAGGAGACTGACGGAATATGTAGCACCAGTGCCACTGGATGTAAACTCCATCAAGTCACTTATCACATGCACCATGAAATGTGTCGTATACCTTCTTAGGTGTCCATGTGGGTTGGAGTATGTGGGACGAACTATTAGGAAAATGAACATCACCAACATAAAGCAAGGTTTTGACAAGCACAGTGTCTCTAGACACTACGATCTTGTGCATAACAGGGACCCTAAGGGAACTGTTTTTATTGGCATAGAGAAATATGTTCCCCATTGGCGTGGCAGTAATGGTACAAGAACCATTTCTAGATCCGAAACAAACTGGATCTATAGGCTCGGTTCTCATGCCCTCAATGGCTTGAACATCGAGTGGGACATCAACTGTTTTATCAATAGTTGATGTCCCAATCGGCAATATGCTTTAGTTTTTACCTTTATTTTTAATTCATTTTATTTTGTCTATATTTTTATTCTTATTTGTGTTAATTTTTCCACATATTTTCATTTTTCTTTATTTTATGATGTTTTTTGATTGTGATGTATCACAGCTGCTGGGTTAATCTAACAGTTGTTGTGGTAAATTCACTTTATATTGTTATTCCTTTCTGTTATCTTTTGTATGAGGGATATTTAGCCCCAATTTCTATGGTTTTTGTATTAATTTGCATCTTTGGGCATTTCTCAATTTTGCCACTAGATGGCATTGTCTGTACCACACATTTTTTTCCCTTGCACATTACCTGTGTTATTTTTTCTATACTAGAGGAGTATTTTGCAAACTTAATTTATGGGCGTCTCATGTCTGGTTTATGTGGGCTGTGTGCAGCAACTTTGTGTAACCAATCAGCACTAGCCCTGTTTTAGATCAGCCAACGATCGCGCTGCACGGCGCATCGCTTGGGCTTATAAGGCGCATGCGCGGTTGCATACCCCTGATGATGTCAGTTGTGATGAAACGGCCATAGGGTCACAACGCTAGCATGCATCGCGCATGTGCGATTCCATTTTAAACGGCAAAGGAGTTTATTTTGTTACCTCTGCTGAAGTTGTTCTCTTTTACCAGTTTTTAACTATTTTAATTAATAAATGAAACGGTCATAGTTTATCTGCACTATTGCAGTCCCCCTTTCTTTTTTTGGGATTTGTGGTTTATCTTCGCCTGATCTCTTTGGGAAGAAGTATTGGAAGCGCCCCTGGGAGCATTCCCCCCGCACTGGTGCCCCTGCTACTGCTGATCAGCTGCCCGAGAAGGAGACCAGCAGGACAACCCATGGAGTTTATCGTGGGACATCCCTAGGAGACCATCTTCCACTACTAAGCCTGTTTTGACCCCCCTGAGTAAGGGCGGTCACAGGCTCTCTGGTGAGCCTCCATTACTTATCATCTGGTGGTGGGCTGTACTAGCGGCGGATTATTCAACTCCGAACTCTGCATTGGTTTATCTTTAGACTTGATTTTTCACTCATCACATTTATGAACTTTGTCTCAAATATTTATGCTTTCATGCTACTTGTGTTTTATCATTTGCACATCTTGTATGGTATGGTCTCTCACTAGCCACTATTATTGGCTGTTTTGTATTATTGTAGGTCAATTTTTTTTGGTTATATATTCCATATATAATTTGCACGTATCTAACCACATATTTATCCACTTTGCAATTGGTCCAGAGTTGCACTGTCCTTTTAGTTCTATTGGCACTGCCTGCAAGATATAAAGCAGGAGTGGGAGCATATTCATTTTAAGTATTGCCTCTCTCCCAAACCAGGAAAATATGGGTTTATCCCATTTTCGAAGATACTCTGTTATGGTCTGTAGAATAGGCAAATAGTTTCTAGCACAGAGTTATGATAAATGTGCTGGTAATTGTATCCCTAAATATGCGATTGCCTCTGATTGAAAGGGAAATTATTTTTGCACTGTTCTACTGGTGGCACTGGTAAGGTAACATTTAGATAATATTTGAGTTGTTTTGTAAGTTAGAAACAAATTGAAAGAGGCAAAAATCTTGTATGAGGTTGGACAGGGTGATATGCGTCTTGGAGAGAAATAGTGAAATAGCAGAAATAGCAGGACATCATCCGCAAAGGCAGCTCGTTTGTATTGATGGTTTTCAATTGTTATCCCTTTTATGTTCTCACTCTCCCATAGGCGTCTAAGATAGGGTTCAAATGTAAGCACTAGGCACAAATAATAATGGGGAGAGAGGGCACCCTTCTCTTGTCCCATTGTGGATGGAGAAGGCGTTCGTCAGGAGGCCATTGACCCAGACTTTAGCTGAAGGTGCTGCATAGAGAGCCATAATGAAATGTAGCATGCAAGTCTGTACGCCTAACCTCTGTAAAACTGCAGTGAGATAGTCCCAGGCCAGCCTGTCGAACGCCTTCTCTGCATTAAGGGAAAGAAAGAAGCCTGTTTTTTTGGAGGTGGTGAGCCAGTGCTGTATATGAATAGCCTTGATGGTATTATCCCTTGTCTCCCTACCAGGGATGAAACCTACCTGAAATTTCTTAATCAAAGTATTCATAATTGGCGTGAGGCGATTAGCCAGTATTTTGGCAAATATTTTTAGGTCTACATTGAGCAAGGAAATTGGGAAGTAGCTAGTCACTAGGGATGAGCTTCGTGTTCGAGTCAAACCCATGTTCGACTCGAACATCGTCTGTTCGCCCGTTTGCCGAATTGCGAACGATATGGGCCGTTCGCGCCAAATTTTGTGTGGCACATCATGGCCCATAATTCACTGCGGCATCGCAGTGCATTGCTGGCTGATGATTGGCCAAGCATGCACTATGACTCGCATGCTTGGCCAATCACAGCGCCGTCTGAACAGAGAGCCGTAATTGGCCAAAGCCAAGGAGGCTTTGGCCAATTATGGCTCAGGGGATTTAATACATGCCCCACACTATATAAGGCCGCCTGCACGGCATTGAAAGAGATAGACAGAGAGACAGTGTCATTTCATTTCATTTAAGTTAGATAGATTAGGCAGGACAGTCAGTGAGTTAGCTGCACTTAAAGTGTATTGTGTATATATATGCATCCCAGGTGTTGTATGTATGTATATATATATATATATACACTGTATTCAGTTTAGCTAGCTCCGTTCCTGTTGTCTTCCTACTGACAGGCAGGCTTGTCTTGTTACAGTATTTACAGCTACCTGAAGAAAATTGCTGGTGTTCTTTTGATCCTATTAGTACCACAGTCAGGCAGCTAGACTATTTACAGTTAGTGTAGTGCGTCCTCCTCACAGTGTTAAGTTAAAGCTACAAGTTAGTTTAGTGTGAGCTCTGCACAGTGTTCAGCTAAAGCTACAAGTTAGGGTAGTGCGTCCTCCTCACAGTGTTCAGCTAAAGCTACAAGTTAGTGTAGTGCGTCCTCCTCACAGTGTTCAGCTAAAACTACAAGTTAGTGTAGTGCGACCTCTGCACAGTGTTCAGCTAAAGCTACAAGTTAGTGTAGTGCATCCTCCTCACAGTGTTCAGCTAAAACTACAGGTTAGTTTAGTGCGAGCTCTGCACAGTGTTAAGCTAAAGCTACCTGTAGAAGGTTGGTGGTGTTTTCCTGATCCTATCACTACCGCAGGCAGCTAAATAAGCTACAAGGTACTTTTTTGTGAGCTCTGCACAGTGTTAACCTAAAGCTACTTGTAGAAGGTTGGTGGTGTTTTCCTGATCCTATCACTACTGTAAGCAGCTAAATAAGCTATAAGTTAGTTTTTTGCAAGCTCTGCACAGTGTTTACCTAAAGCTACCTGTAGAAGGTTGGTGGTGTTTTCCTGATCCTATCACTACCGCAGGCAGCTAAATAAGCTACAAGTTAGTGTAGTGTGTCCTCCTCACAGTGTTCAGCTAAAACTACAAGTTAGGGTAGTGCGTCCTCCTCACAGTGTTCAGCTAAAGCTACAAGTTAGTGTAGTGTGTCCTCCTCACAGTGTTCAGCTAAAACTACAAGTTAGCGTAGTGCGACCTCTGCACAGTGTTCAGCTAAAGCTACAAGTTAGTGTAGTGCGTCCTCTGAACAGTGTTCAGCTAAAACTACAAGTTAGTGTAGTGCGACCTCTGCACAGTGTTCAGCTAAAACTACAAGTTAGTGTAGTGCGACCTCTGCACAGTGTTCAGCTAAAACTACAAGTTAGTGTAGTGCGACCTCTGCACAGTGTTCAGCTAAAGCTACAAGTTAGTGTAGTGCGTCCACTGAACAGTGTTCAGCTAAAGCTACAAGTTAGTGTAGTGCTTCCTCCTCCCAGTGTTCAGCTAAAACTACAAGTTAGTGTAGTGCGAGCTCTGCACAGTGTTCAGCTAAAGCTACCTGTAGAAGGTTGGTGGTGTTTTCCTGATCCTATCACTACCGCAGGCAGCTAAATAAGCTGCAAGTTATTTTTTTGCGAGCTCTGCACAGTGTTCAGCTAAAGCTACCTGTAGAAGGTTGGTGGTGTTCTCATACTACAGGCAGGCAGTTGATTTTGTTAGCTGCAGTATCAGTATATATATATATATATATATATATATATATACACATACATATCCCAGCTTAGTGCAGCTACAGGCCATTAGTATGTCTGGAAGGCCAACAAGGAGAGGCAGACAGTCACAAGCCAATAAAAGAGGGCAAGCAGGCTCTGTGTCTAGAGGCAACAGTGCTAGTCGTGGAGACGGTGCATCCTCATCAGCACGTGGCAGTGGGACATGCTTGGCCTTTTTTTCGGCAGCTGGCTGCGTTGAGCCGAAACATGCGGAAGACTTGGTCGAGTGGATGACCAAGCCATCCTCATCCTCATCCTCTCTCACCCATGCTCAGGGTACTTTGTCTGGCAAAGCAGCTGCCAACGCGGCCTCTTCACTCAGCTCAATGGCATGAGTGACTCCTTCCCTAGCCCCACCATGTCCATCTGAGAAGTCCTTCGAACTGTTTGACCACAGTGTTGGGTACATGCTCCAGGAGGATGCCCAGCGTTTAGAAGGCTCTGATGATGATACTGAGCTAGATGAAGGCAGTAACGTGAGCAGAGGGGGTGCCCAAGAAGGACAGCAATCTGGCAGTCATGCTCCCCCTGCTGCAGCATACTGCCAGGTTTGCTCCAGTGATGAGGAGGGAGGGGATGATGAGGTCACTGACTCAACGTGGGTGCCTGATAGGAGAGAGAAGGAGGAGGCACATCACCAACGATGCAGGATGCCCTCCAGGGGCCAGCCTAAGGGCAGCACACTGACTTCATTACACCCCAAAACTCTGCATGTGCAGGGCGCTGCTGTCTCTGTGCGTTATTCCAAAAGTTCTTTGGTGTGGGCCTTTTTTGAGACGAGTGCATCAGATCGCACCGCTGCTATTTGCAACATATGTCTCAAGCGTATCTCATGTGGCCAAAACATCTCCCGCTTGGGCACCACAAACTTGACCAGACATATGTTGACCTGCCATGCAGTTTGTTGGCAAGCGTATCTAAAAGACCCACACCAAAGAACAAAGAGGACTTCTCCTTGCTTCTCATCAGCTGAGATCTCCAACCCCACTATACCTTCAGTCCTCTCTGAGACCTGCACTGAGAGGAATGAAAGTGTAGAATTAGGTGTATCACAGCCAAGTACTTGTGGGCAATCTGCTTTTGGTACACCAACGTCAGAT
The DNA here is from genome assembly GCA_037952925.1 of Lithobates clamitans. Taxonomy (NCBI): domain Eukaryota; kingdom Metazoa; phylum Chordata; class Amphibia; order Anura; family Ranidae; genus Lithobates; species Lithobates clamitans. The sequence continues at coordinate 111,137 of JBBGZY010002515.1, read as the reverse complement.
TGTACCAGGCAATTTTCCCTGCCCCAGCTGCTGCACCACTGAAAAAAGTTCGCTCCCAGCCATCCACATGCCCAGCGGTTGAATGCTAGCTTGGCAAAATTGCTATCACTTCAACTGCTGCCTTTTCAGTTGGTAGACTCTGCCCCCTTCCATGAGTTTGTGGAATGTGCGGTTCCTCAGTGGCAGGTACCCAAACGCCACTTTTTCTCATGGAAGGTGATTCCGGCTCTCTACCGGCATGTAGAAGGCAATGTCCATGCCTCGCTGGACAGGGCGGTCAGCGGTAAGGTGCATATTACCGCTGACTCATGGTCCAGCAGGCATGGACAGGGATGCTACCTAAGTTTCACCGCGCATTGGGCGACTTTGCTGGCAGCTGGGAAGGATGCAGGACAAGGCGCAGTAATGTTGGAGGTTGTTCCGCCACCACGCCTCCAAAATGCCACTACTAATGATTGTGACACACCTCTCTCCTCCACCCCCTCCTCTTCTTCTTACTCCATGGCCTCTTCCTGCGCTTGGTCCTCGGAACCAGTGGTGCTCCGTAGCCGTTCAAGGGGCTACGCAAGTATGTAGGCCAAAAGATGCCATGCGGTGCTTGAGCTGGTGTGCTTGGAGGACAGGAGCCATACTGGGGCAGAGGTTCTGTCAGCTCTGCAGGGGCAGGTTCAGAGGTGGTGGACGCCACACCAACTTAAGGCAGGAATGGTGGTTTGCGACAATGGCACCAACCTCCTCTCTGCCCTTCGACAGGGACAAATGACCCATGTGCCCTGTTTGGCTCACATCCTTAACTTGGTGGTGCAGCGGTTCTTGGGCAGGTACCCGGGCTTACAGGATGTCCTGAGGCAGGCCAGGAAAGTATGTGTGCATTTCCGCCGGTCATATAATGCCAGTGCTCGGCTGGCAGATCTCCAAAAGGAGTTTAACCTGCCCAAGAACTGCCTAATCTGTGACATGCCCACCAGGTGGAACTCAACGTTGGCCATGCTACAGCGGCTGCACACGCAGCAGAGGGCCATCAATGAGTACCTGTGCGACTATGGCACCAGGACAGAGTCAGGGGAGCTTGGTTTTTTCCCCACGCCAGTGGGCCATGATCTGAGATGCATGCACTGTCCTGTCACCATTTGAGGAGGCCACGAGGAGGGTGAGCAGTGACAGTGCATGTATCAGTGACACTGTCCCCCTTGTCCACCCGTTGGAGCACACGCTGTGTGGAATAATGGACAGGGCACTTGAGGCAGAACAGAGGCAGGAAGAGGAGGACTTCCTTAGCTCTCAAGGCCCCCTTTATCCAGACAGTGTTCCTGCGTGCCCACCGATCACACAGGAAGTGTCCGCAGCCCCAAGGTATGATCGGTTCCAGCAACCATCGGCAGCGTCTGTTTTACATGGTGCAGGAATACCTAGGGGCAAGATCTGACTTGGACACCTCTACCACCGAAAATCCTCTGGGTTACTGGGTCTTGAGGATGGATCACTGGCCAGAGCTTGCACAGTATGCAATTGAGCTACTGGCCTGTCCTGCATCCAGCGTTCTTTCAGAACGCACATTCAGTGCTGCTGGAGGCTTTGTAACTGATCACAGGGTGCGTCTGTCCACCGACTCGGTCGATTGACTGACCTTCATAAAAATGAATCAGTCTTGGATCACCACCAGCTACCAAGCACCTGATGCTGATGTAACCGTATAATTTTTTTAAAAATCTCAGATCCCTTCAAAGACTGCCTATGCTGATGCTGAGTGACTATCCTGAGTAATTATCCTCTTCCTCCTCAATGATCACGCTGATAGCTTGTAAGAGCATGTTTGGTTCTGGGCGCCGCCACCAGTGCCTAAGGCCCAATTTTTCAGCCCCTGTTTAACAGGGGCGTGTAATTATAATTTTTTATGCAATACTTTGCAGCAGGGCTCGTTCCTGCGTTCCAACTAGAGTATCTGTAAGGGGTTGCAGTGTTGTGGCACTAGCACCAGTGTCTAAGGCCCAATTTTTCAGCCCCTGTTCAACAGGGGCATGTAATTACAATTCTTGATCTAATATTTCACAGCAGGGCCTGTTTCTGCGCCCACCAAGAGCGAGTGAGGACTTACAGTGTTGTGGCACCAGCACCACCACCAAAAGGTCAGATTTTTCTGCCCCTGTTCAACAGGGGCATGTAATTACAATTCTTGATCTAATATTTCACAGCAGGGCCCTGTGAGGGCTTACAGTGTTGTTGCCACAACAACACCTAAAGCCCAAATTTCTGTTGAGTCTATAGGGCAGGCCCCTACTTTCAAACATCCAACTTACAAATGACTCCTACTTGCAAACGGAAGGAGACAACAGGAAGTGAGATGAAATCTACCCCTAGGAAGGGACATTCTCTTCTGTAAGAGTTAATATGGGAAAAACATTTCTCCTTTCCACTGATGCTTTATCACCAATCCTTGTTTCACAAAAAAACCCACATTTTCAAAAAACATTTGTCATTGGGACAAAAAGTGAGGTGAAATCTTCTGAAGAGGAGCACAGACAGCAAAACAAATGTCACAGGGTTGATAACCCTTCCCTATGTTTTCCAAAAAGCTTAAAATAGATTTTTTGGCTGGAGCTAAACACGTTAAAAATGTACCAGTTCAAAATTATAAACAGATTCTACTTAACAGCAAACCTACAGTCCCTGTCTTGTTTGCACCGCCTGTATACTGCTGTTCAGAGTACAGAGCCTGTATACTGCTGTTTTCTTTTTTAATTTGGGTGAGGGGTTCCCCTTAATATCCATACAAGACCCAAAGGGCCTGGTAATGGACTGGGGGGTACCCATGCTGTTTGTCTCACTGATTTTTATCCATATTGCCAGGACCCGACATTACATTAAAGCCGCAAACAGTTTTAAATGACTTTTTTTCCTTTAAAAATGACATTTTGTGCAGGGACTGTTCTAAGCACGGGAAACACGCGCCACTTTACAGGCATAATATAGACACCCCCCAGGTACGATATTTAAATGAATATTTCACTTTTTTTTTTTTTTAGGCATCATTAAAATCACTGCTCCCGAAAAAACTGACATTTTTAAAAGTTTTTTTTGCATTGATACATGTCCCCTGGGGCAGGACTCGGGTCCCCAAACCCTTTTTATGTTAATACCATGCAAATTAGCCTTTAAAATGAGCACTTTTGATTTCGAATGTTCAAGCCCCATAGACGTCAATGGGGTTCTAACGTTCGTGCGAATTTTCGGTCCGTTCGCAGGTTCTGGTGCGAACCGAACCGGGGGGTGTTCGGCTCATCCCTACTAGTCACTAGATTGGGGTCTTTCCCTGTTTTTGGAATCACTGAGATATGTGCCTCAGAGGTTATGCATGACAATGCCTGGTTTTGATAGAGAATTGATTGGGCGTCTAAGAACATTTTATAATAAATTTCAGTATAAATTGCAGTGGGCTTTTCCCTGACTTCAGTTGTTTAACTGTTGTTTTGAGTTCCTCATAGAATAATGGACCATCTTATTGAGTAGCTTTCTCACAGGGAATTGGAGTGGGGCTATTTTGCACAAGGTAATCTCGGATGATTTCCGATCGGAGTCTGGGATCATCGGATGGGTGTTGGGCTGGAGGTAGGTTATAAAAGCCTAAATAATATACCTCAAATTGTGTTGCTATATCTGTGGAAATAACCACAGGTTGGCCTTGCGGGGTATGCATTAGTGGAATGTAAAAGCCACCTTTCTAGCTTGCAAGGCTCTGGCTAGGATTTTGCCACTTTTGTTTCCATGCTCATAGAACAGTTTTTGAGAAAGCACAAATTTATGTTTAGTTTTCCGATTCAGTTCCTCTGCCAGTTTGATATGAGCCTGAAGTAATTCCGCATACACCTGTTGGGTCAGTGTATGAGTCTCTTCAAGTTTCCCCAGTGTCTGTAATAAGGAAGCTAAATAGGCCTGAGCAGCGGACAGTGAAGGGAATGTTTAGCGTAGTACATATTTGTGTATCTCCCATTGAGTCAGCAGAGTCAACTCAGTGGTGTCATTCTCTTTAAAGAAGTTTTGTTGAGATTCTCGTATGTGGGAAGTATTCACAGAGTCTGTGAGTAGAGAGTTTCCAGGTCTTTGTAAAGGGAATTTGGTAAGGGATTTGAGGGTCAGACTTTTTGTTTAAACTTTCTTTATTGTATTCGGTCACAGCTTGATAAACATAGTTCAGTATAAGCTCAATGGTGACAGACATTTTCTCATTTCAACAGTAGTAATGAGTTGCAAACATGAAAATAAAATAAATAATGAATGGAAAGAAGAAAAAAAAAAGAGAGTAAATGGAATAGTGTGATACTAAAAAGGCAATGCAGACATTGAGAATGTGCGCTTTTAGTGTTATATATAAAAGTTGTTATAAGGCCTCAGCTTCCACAAAGTGGCAGCCAGCTGAGCCCACTATCTTTCCGTGGGTTTCTTTACCTGAGCCATGTTGGTCTCCCCAGCCGGGAAAAAGAAAGCTGAGGGAGCACGAGACCACCCCCGCCCAGGGTCCACACCAGAAGAGGGGGGCCATCAAGGCCTTCTACTGTCCTCCCCCAGATCACAGGTACACCCCGGCCCCCCCAGCCCCCCCGGCCAGGGGCATGGCTCCACTCCACCCCCACCTTGTAATAAAGTGGTCATCAACTTTGTTATCAATAATTATCCACATTCTGGTCATTCAACATATAAATCTACCAATTACAGTAATTATTTAAGATAGGAAAGAGCAGAGAGATAGAGGAGAGAAAAAGAGAAGGGGGAGTGGGTAGAGTGTTAGTGGGGTGGGAAGGGGAACAGGATCACACCTTAAATCTGTGTAGGTCTCCTATGTTCTGCTCCAGATAATCCGCCGCCAGGCAGCCCCCATGCCTTGGTAGGAACACATATGTTATGAACGCAGTCCATGCATCGGTCTAGGAGATCCTAGTAGTGGCTACTTAGGGAGATCATGATGCCAGCTTTAATAAGGATAGGTTTAGCCTGGAGGACACATGGATAGTGTCGCGGAAGTGTTCTATCCATACTGACCATAAAGGCTGTATGCTTGTCCGTAGTGCCCTTACCTTTTGCTACCCATTCCTCTGCTTCCCTTATCTCATTTACCCTACATATCCACTCCTCTTTGCTCGGTATCTGTGCCTTCTTCCAGAAAATTGGAACTATCCGCTTAGCAGCGTTTAGTAAGTGGGGCAGTGCACACTTCTTGTAGTGACTAACTGGCATGGGAGGAATATGCAGGAGGAAATGATCTGCGGAGAAGGGAACTTCTATCCCAAGGATATCTTTAATCTGGTCTCTAATAATCTGCCAATATGCCTCTATTCGAGGGCACTCCCACCACAGGTGTAAGAGGTTACCTCGGCCTCCGCATCCTCGCCAGCACACATCCGTGCTAAGTCAGAAGGAACTCTGTACCAGTGTGTCAACAATTTATAGTCTGTCTCCTGCATCTTGGAGTCCACTGAGCTGGAATGTGTAAGTTGGTATAAATGTGTTAACTGAGATCCAGAGAACACTTTCCCAAGGTCCCAGGCACGTTTATAAATGGGTTTAGAGACCGAGGACCCTATCAGTAGATAAAGCTCTGAAATCATGCGGGGGATCGGATCCTCCGCTATGAACATTTTCTCAAATGGTGTGAGCAATGAGATATTTTTTATAGAGTTACTGTGTACCTCGAAGAAGTGGTGCAACTGTCTATACTTCCAGAAATTGAGCTGCGGTCTACCAGGTCTGTTCCCCAGGGATTCGAAGGGCAAAATTTTCCCATTTCTCAGCAATTTACCACAGCTGGCATTCTTATCTTCCACCCAGGCTCCAAAGAAGCCCGTGTGCTCCCCTGGTGGGAACCAGAGGAATCTACCCAGAGGCGTCAGCGGGAACACAGGGGGGGCCAAGTTCAGTGTTCGATTAATTCGGTCCCATATGTTAAGCTTAGATAACGTTAACGGGGACGTTGTTTCCACGACAGCCAGGGGGCATAGGACAGCTTCCTACCTGCCATATATTTTTCCATGATTATCCATAGTTTGGATTGACCATGGAAGCACCAATTTAGAATCCTCTGCAGGGCAATGGCCTGGCAAGTACCGCTGTAAGTCTGGGACACCCAAACCTCCATGGTGCTTAGGGCGCCTTAATACCTTCATAGCTATTCATGGCTTACGTGAGTTCCATATGAAAGTAGTAAGCATGTTAGACACTTGTGTGAAGAAGGTTTTGGGTAGGGATATGGGGAGCATTTGCATATAGAACAAAATTCTAGGGAGGACTTTCAATTTTGTTATGTTTACCCTGCCCATCCACATGAAAGTCTTGTTGGATTTCAATCAATAATCTGGGGTAGTTTGTTGCGTGTAAGGTGTTGAAGCTGTCTGTCAGTTGTATGCCCAGGTAGCATAAGGAAGTGTTAGTCCATGTGAAAGGGAATGCAGCCTTTAAGCTATTTGTCATAGGAGTAGATAGGCATATGGGCAGAATTTCTGATTTATTATAATTAATCTTAAAGTTAGAGAGTGTTCCGAAATATTGGAGTTCCCGCATCAGGACCGGCAGCGAGATCAGGGGATTGGATAGGTGAAACAGTACATCGTCTGCCTAAGCTAAAAGTTTATGTTCCACAGCTCCCACTGTCAGGCCTGTGATATCAGTATTTGCTCTCACTCTGTGTAATAGCGGCTCAAGAGCCAGAGCGAAGAGGAGGGGGAAGAGTGGGCACCCCTGTCTCGTGCTGTTCCTAATCGGGAACCTGGTTGAGAAGACTCCATTAACCTTAACCTGTGCACTAGGTTCTGAATAGAGGGCCAGTATCCAGGTTAGCATTTTCGGGCCCAGCCCCAGTGAGGTTATAACCTCTCTGAGGTAGGACCAGTCAATGCGGTCGAATGCCTTCTCGGCGTCAGTAGAAAGTATTAAGTAGGGGAGGGGAACCTCTCTGTTTTTGGCCCAGTGTAAAAGTTGAATTGCTCGTATGGAATTGTCTCGGGCTTCACGTCCTGTAATAAAACCGTTTTGGTCTGGGTGTATCACAAGGGGTACAAGATGTTTCAGACGGTTTGCTAGGATTTTTGGCAGAATTTTTATTTCCATATTCAGGAGGGATATGGGGCGGTAGCTCTGTGGGACAGTAGGGTCTTTACCCTCTTTCGGTATAACCGATATGTGTGCTAAAAGAGCCTCAGGGGGGATATTACGTCCTTTTGCTAGGGAGTTAAAGTACTTACACATATGGTTCATGAGTATCGGGGAGAATTTAGCATAGTATGCTTTGGTGAACCCATCAGGGCCTGGGCTTTTCCCATTGGGTAGTGATTTGATGATGGACTTGATCTCTGCGGTAGTGATAGGGGAGTCTAAGTCAGTTAGCTGGTTCTTGGTTAGGGGGGACAGTCCATTAAAGGATAGGTAGTCACAAATTTTTGTCAGTCTGGTTACCTTGGCGTCTGGGGTTATGTTCGCGTCCAGGTTTTAAAGGTCAGCGTAATAATCTCTAAAACCTGCTGCTATGTCAGGGAAATAGGCTAGCAAACCAGCACAGGCAAGGCCGCGCATCAACGCACACGGGTGTGCAATGTTTCTACTAGGCGGACGCCTGGCGCCACATTCGGACGAATGCGCGTGCGTAGCAACGTCGCGATGTTACGAACGCACGAACGGAACGGTGTGCGTACGACGTGATACTACGCCTTGTCTATTTAAACATCCCACTGATGGTGCCACATTGCTGGATTATCGTCAGCTCTTCCTGTGTTCCTGTGATTGTGTTTCCTGTTGTCCTGACTTCCTGTTGTCCTGACTTCCTGTGTACCGACCCGGCTTGTTATCGACTCCTCTGGACCTCCTGGCTTTTTCAACCGGCTTGCTTCTGACTCTCCCTGCCTGCTTCCTGCATCTGACCCCGGCTTGGCTAAACGCATTCCGCATTCCTCTGTCTCCTGTACCTGGACTTATTGCTTTGATTCTCAGACTGCTTACTGTGTTTGACCCCCTGGCCTGGCTTCTGATTTTCCTATTGGACTTCCATTGGTCCCCTCCTTGGATCCTAAGCACGTTGCCTCTACGGACTTTCTCTATCAAGCCACCAACACCGGCTCCTACTTCCAGGCAACCCGTGCTTCTGTGAGCACCACATCCCTGTACCATATTCAGGGTTGTGCTGCACTCGGCCGCAAGGGGAGCCCTCTCAGCAACTCAGTCTCCTACCAAGGTCCTGACAGTATAATCCAGCCATGTCAGAGACCGACGGAGGTGACTCCCCGATGAAGGCCATTCTCCAGCAAATCACGGCCTTTACCCCAGTCATTCAGAAGCTTCAGGAGGAATACTTCCGGTTGGAGGAACGTCTGCAGCACCTACCTGAGTCATCCTCCTCCTCGGTTCAAGGTCCACCTCCAGCGGCAGCTGCTGGGATCATGGTCCCTCCAGAACCACGTGTCCCAACGCCAGAATATTTCCGTGGCGATCGAAGAAAATTTAGGTCTTTTAAAAACTCCTGCTACTTATACTTCGACTTGCAACCACAGACTTTTTTCAGTGAAACAGTGAAGGTGGGATTCACTATCTCCCTATTACGTGGTGAGCCACAGACCTAGGCCCATGGCCTGTTGGAACAAAGCAGCCCCCCCATCAACACTATGGATCAGTTCTTTGAAGTCATGGCTCGGTTATATGATGATCCCCTACGGGTAGCCACTGCCGAAGCAAATCTACATTCCCTCCGTCAGGGTCAGCGCCCTGCGGAGGACTATACAGTGGAGTTCCGCACATGGTCCATGGATTCTGGTTGGAATGAGGCAGCATTAAAATACCAATATCGAATGGGGTTATCAGAGGCCCTCAAGGATAAGTTAGCCAGGTTACAGGGTCCGGCCACACTTGAAGATCTCATCCAGTTAACTATTCAGCTTGACAGACGTTTACGGGAACGTCAGGGTGAACGTGACCAGGCCTCTTGCTCCACTCGGAACCTGCCCCAAGTTCAGTCTGCATCAGCTCCCTTACAAGTCGGCATGTTCCATCCAGCATTAACTCCTGGGGTGAGACTTTATCGCCGGCAGGCGAGACTTTGCTTCTACTGCGGGGAATCAGGACATTTCATAGATTACTGCCCCATAAGACCAAGAAAACCGACCCTCCATACTCACCTTCAAGTATCCAGGTCTTCCTCTGCCCATATCTCACTTCCTGTTACATTGCTAGTGGCAGGTAAGGAGATCCACCTCCAAGCAATACTGGATTCCGGGGCGTGTAGTTGCTTCTTGGACTTGGCCTTGGCTAAAGATCTAGCTATTCCGTTGAACTATAAGGAACAGAGACTAACAGTTCATCTGGCTGATGGCTCCTTGCCAAGCTCGGGTCATGTCACCCAGGAAACCGTACCTATTCTTACCACTACCAATTCTGGTCATCAGGAGTTCCTCAGATTTGATGTCTTAAGTTCCCCTATGTTCCCGGTCATCCTGGGAATCCCATGGCTACAAGCACACAATCCTCAGATTGATTGGTCCAAGAAGGAGGTACTCCTTACATCTCCCTATTGCCAACAACATTGTTTGACCCCCGAATTCCAGGACTTTTCCAGTTGCCTGACTGTACAATCCACACCGAGTCCGGATCCTAATGTACCAGCAGCTTACCTGGAATTTCTTGATGTCTTCGATAAAAAGAAAGCAGACACCTTACCGCCACACCGTCCTTACGACTGCCCCATCGAGTTACTACCAGGAGCTACTATTCCTTTTGGTCATATATTCCCCCTCTCCGAGACTGAGCTTGAGACCTTGAGACAATATATTGATGAGAATCTTGAAAAAGGTTTTATCCGTCCTTCTTCTTTCCCTGCTGGTGCCGGAATCTTCTTCGTTGAGAAGGACAAGACACTGAGACCATGTGTGGACTACAGTGAGTTAAACAAAATTACCCTTAAGAACCGCTACCCACTCCCGCTCATCCCTGAGCTTTTTCAAAGGTTCCGCACAGCACACATCTTTACCAAACTCGACCTCCGTGGTGCCTATAATCTCGTCCACATCCGAGAGGGGGACGAGTGGAAAACGGCTTTCAGAACAAGATTTGGACATTTTGAGTACCTAGTCATGCCGTTTGGGTTGTGCAATGCCCCGACGACCTTTCAGCATTTCATAAATTACATCTTCCGGGAACATTTAGATCATTTTGTTGTTGTCTACCTTGACGACATTCCTATTTTTTCTGCCACTCTGGAACTCCATAGAATACACGTGAAGAAGGTACTGAGCATCCTCAGAACCCATAGGTTATTCGTCAAATCTGAAAAGTGCGATTTCGAAAAAACTTCAATTCAATTCCTGGGTCTTATCATCACCACAGGTGGAATCGCCATGGATCCTCAAAGTAAAGTCCATCCTTGATTGGCCGGCCCCTTCTGACAAGAAGGGTGTACAGAGATTCATTGGCTTCGCCAACTTCTACAGAAGGTTTATAAAGAATTTCTCCACCATTGTAGCACCTATTACTCAGACAACCCGCCAACATACCAAGTTTAAGTGGTCAGCAGCGGCACAGTCCGCCTTCGATCAGCTTAAGACCTTCTTCACTTCTGCCCCAATTCTGCAACACCCTGACCCTGCTCTACCCTACGTCCTGGAAGTCGACGCCTCAGAAGTCGCCACAGGGGCGATTCTATCTCAGCGTCAGGGTCCCAAAGCACTGCTGCATCCCGTGGCCTTTTCCTCACGGAAAATGAGCCCTCCTGAGAGGAATTACAATGTGGGGGATCGGGAACTTTTGGCAATCAAGACAGCTCTCGAGGAATGGAGGTATCTCCTGGAAGGTGCCACTCATCCCATCCTGATTTTTACGGACCACAAGAACTTAGAATATCTCCGTACGGCCAAACGCCTAAGACCCCGACAGGCTCGATGGGCACTATTTTTCTCTCGGTTTAATTTTCACTTAACCTATCGCCCAGGGTCGAAGAATGGAAAGGCGGATGCCTTATCCCAGATGTTTCCGGACACTCCTGAAGAAATTGCACCTAGTACAATTTTGTCTCCCCAAAACTTCCTACTGATCCAACCCGACCTAAGATCCTCTATTGAGCAGGCCTCTAGTCAGTGTACTGAAGCGGAAGTCTCCTCCCTGAGAAGCCAAGAGGGACTCCTATGGCACCAAGATAAGATTTTCGTTCCCCAGCAAGCCAGATTACAAGTATTGAAGACCTTTCATGACCATCAGCTAGCTGGTCATTTTGGGGTTCGAAAAACAACTGAGCTAGTTCAGCGGTCCCTATGGTGGCCCACTTTGAAACTTGATTGTAAAACCTACGTCAGCTCCTGCATCATCTAGAATTTGGGAAGGACAAGGATCATCTGCCAACGGAACAAAGGATCCAACGCCAGGCCTTGGGGCTTGTTAAGACCATTGCCAGTCCCAGAACAACCATGGAGGAAGATTTCCATGGACTTTATCGTGGATTTACCCCCCTCAGAAGAATTTACTACTATCTTGGTGGTAGTAGACCGCCTGTCCAAAATGGCACATTTTTTACCTATGAAAGGTACCCCCTCTGCCTTAGATACAGCAAAAATCTTTATTAAGGAAATTGTTCGACTACACGGATTACCAAATAACATCGTATCAGATAGAGGGGTACAATTTACTTCTAGGTTTTGGAGAAACCTCTGCAAATTACTTTCTATTGAAATGTGTTTGTCCACAGCTTACCACCCACAGAGTAACGGTCAGACCGAAAGGACCAACCAAACGCTGGAACAGTATCTGCGGTGCTTCTGTTCCTTTTCTCAAGACGACTGGATTCAACTATTACCTTGTGCAGAATTTGCTTATAATAACTCAATACACACTTCTACCAACCAATCACCCTTCTGGGCGAATTACGGTTTCCACCCCTCATTCCTACCCAACGTCATTCCGGAATCTTCAGTACCGGCGGTTCAGGACAGAGTGGATTTTATCCATACTAATTATCAGACACTCCAGGATACCATGAAGAAGGCCCAAGAAGAATATAAGAAGCAGTACGATAGGAAGAGAAGAGCGAGCCCTACCTTTAAGATAGGGGACAAGGTCTGGCTCTCATCTATAAATCTCAAGCTACCATGCCCATCTCGGAAATTGGGACCCAAGTTCCTGGGTCCTTTTGAGATCAAACGCGAAATCAACCCTGTAGCCTTTGAACTCACTTTACCCAAATCTTTCAAGATCCATCCTGTTTTTCATGTGTCACTTCTTAAACATGTTGTTTCTAGTCCTTTTCCAGGGAGAGAAGAAGTGCCCCCACCTCCGGTCCAGGTTGGAGATGAAGCAGAATGTGAAGTTGAATCTATCCTTGACTGTCGTCGGAGAGGTAGGACAATTCAATTTCTAGTCAAGTGGAAGGGGTATTCTGCAGAAGAGAACTCTTGGGAGCCCGCAAGTTATGTACACGCTCCTAGGCTAATTCAGAGATTTCGCAGTAGGTACCCCGAAAAATGGGCACGTTTAGGCATCCGGAGGCTGCCCCTTGGGGGGGGGCACTGTCAGGGAAATAGGCTAGCAAACCAGCACAGGCAAGGCCGCGCTAACGCGCATCAACGCACACGGGTGTGCAATGTTTCTACTAGGCGGACGCCTGGTGCCACATTCGGACGAATGCGCGTGCGTAGCAACGTCGCAATGTTACGAACGCACGAACGGAACGGTGTGCGTACGACGTGATACTACTCCTTGTCTATTTAAACGTCCCACTGATGGTGCCACATTGCTGGATTATCGTCAGCTCTTCCTGTGTTCCTGTGATTGTGTTTCCTGTTGTCCTGACTTCCTGTTGTCCTGACTTCCTGTGTACCGACCCGGCTTGTTATCGACTCCTCTGGACCTCCTGGCTTTTTCAACCGGCTTGCTTCTGACTCTCCCTGCCTGCTTCCTGCATCTGACCCCGGCTTGGCTAAACGGACTCCGCATTACTCTGTCTCCTGTACCTGGACTTATTGCTTTGATTCTCAGACTGCTTACTGTGTTTGACCCCCTGGCCTGGCTTCTGATTTTCCTATTGGACTTCCATTGGTCCCCTCCTTGGATCCTAAGCACGTTGCCTCTACGGACTTTCTCTATCAAGCCACCAACACCGGCTCCTACTTCCAGGCAACCCGTGCTTCTGTGAGCACCACATCCCTGTACCATATTCAGGGTTGTGCTGCACTCGGCCGCAAGGGGAGCCCTCTCAGCAACTCGGTCTCCTACCAAGGTCCTGACATGCTATCTTGGAGGATTGGAATGTCATGTCTCCTGTGGAGGAGCGGAGTTTGTGTACTTGCATTTGGGCTCGCTTTGTGCGCTGGGCTCTTGCCAACAAGCGTCTGCACTTATTATTATGTTCATAGTACTTATGGGATAAATAATGCAATTGTCTGCGCGCCTGTCATTCTAGTAACCGTGAGAATAGGTCCCTGAGCTCTATTAATTCCCGTAGGGCTTCTGGGGCACCCCCAGTTTTGTGCTTAAGTTCCGCTTGCTGGAGTGCAGTAAAGACTCTGTGGTAGTCTGCTTGCCGTTCTCTTTTCAGTCTAATGCCCTGGGCGATAAGCTCACCCCTTATCACTGCCTTGTGGCATTCCCAAATTGTACCCTCGCTTAAGTCCTCTGATGCGTTCTCTCGAAAGTAGTTCTTTAACGTGTCTGAAATCTTGGTTTCCACTACGGGGTCATCTAATAAGTTTTCATTGAGACGCCAGTTCCACGCTCTATGAGAACCTGCTGGGATGGTGAAGGTAACAGTGACCGGAGCATGGTCCAAAATTGTAATGTTTCCTAAGGAAGAGCTTTGGAGGAGCTCTAGGGTCGGGCGATCAACATAGATCAAGTCTATGCGTGTATAGACATTGTGTACTTCTGAATAGTAGCTATAGTCTTTCTCTGGGGTGCAGGATCCTCCAGCTGTCGACCAGGCCTACTGTCTGGAGGGATCTCCGGAAGTGTCTAAGGAAGGCATGTGAGTGTGAAGGACGGCTGTGTGAGGTGTCCAGGGATGGGTCTGGGCTTACATTGAAGTCGCCTCCGAGAAATAGGGACCTCTCTCTGAACCTCTCTAGGTGCTCTATGGTTGTGTTAAGGAAGGTCAGTTAATTCGAGTTAAGGGAGTATATATTGGCGAAGGTGTATTTAGTACCCGCAATGGTCCCCTTCAGAAAGACGTATCTCCCCAGGGGATCGACCAGGTTACCTGTATGTTGGAAGGGGCAGTTTTTGTGGACAGCTATTGCAGTACCTCTGGACTTATTGACCGGGGAGGTACCATTGGCTATATATGTGGGTCGGTAACTTGGGTATGGATTGATGAGTAAAGTGCGTTTTCTGCAGAAAGACTATCTGCGCTTTCAATTTTTTCAGTTCCCACCACAATTTACTACGCTTGCAGGGGGAGCAAAGACCGCAGACATTAAATGAAATTACCTTAATAGCTGTCACTGAGGCATGACGATGTAGGCTGGTTTTGATCCCGGCGGTTGCATCCAGAGCGGGCAGTGTTAATCCAGTGGGTCCTGTTAATGAAGGAAGGGGGGGAAAAAAGACCAAGAAGTGAAAAAAGGATAGGGGAGAAAAGTGGAAAGATGAGAGAAAGACAATCATTAACGTCAGCATAAACATAGGCAACGTAAAAACTCAAAAAGAACCTAACAGTGGTTCTGAATAAGAGCAGGCTGGGCCAGAGGAGCCCCCTTTTCTCAGGGGGCCCATCTTGTCCAGACCTCACAACCCAAATGGGAATATTAACCATATGTGGGCGGTCTACTGGGGGGTCGTGGGCCAACATGAAGGAGGGAAGGAGGAAAGGGTCCGCTCCGCCCCCACGTCATAGGAGCCTCTCTGTGACTCCAAGTATCAGGGGGGGATGGCGGGACTCGGGGGATTGCATGAACGTGGATGAGTCCTGGGGGGGATAATTCTAAATGGGGAAGGAATCTGGAAGCAGATCTAAAATGTATCTAATTAGGTTGCAGGGCAAAGTCTTGTCCATCTTTTGTGCCATCAAACTTTGCCAGCAAAGCCAAGACAGATCATGCACAAATAGGTCCAGGTTAGGCGTCAAGCCTCCAATCTTCGGGTGATCTGGCAGTAAGGGATGCTTCCATGTTAAGAGATAGGGGTGAGGTTTGGGATCCAGGCATTACCATCAGTCCCTTAGTAAAGAGGGGCCAGGAGAGGCGTCCACATCCTTCTGGTGGCGGCTGCGTCTACGGCTGTGGCATTGAGGCATCTGTGTCCAGGGCTGGGGGAGTCCGATGGCTGGAAAGTTTGCCATCACAGGGTCCCCACGCCAATCCGGAAAGTCAACTTTACCTAGCCCCAAAGCTGAGAGGAAGGTCATCTCTGGTGTGTAAAGTAGCTGAGCGGCCATCTTTAGTAGCCTGTAAGTAGAAGGGAAAGCCCCAGCGGTATGTGAGGCCCGCTTCCTGGAGGGCCACTAACACAGGTTTCAGGGCCCGACGCTGCATAAGCGTGCGTCTAGAGATGTCTTGAAAAAAAACAGAGGTTGGCGCCATCAAAATCAAAGAAGGGCCTGTTGCACATCTTTTGCATTATTCGTTCTTTGATGGTATATTTATGCAGCTTGCATATTATGTCTCTGGAGTTGTCAGAATCTTGGGATGGCAGTCTCAGGGCCCGGTGGGCTCAGTCAATCTCGATGGGCACCATGTCTGGTAGTTCCAGGATCTCTCGGAATATTGCTTGCAAGGAGGGGATGATATCTTAGGGGGCTGTAGCTTCTGGCATACCGTGGATACGAATATTAGCCCTCCTGCTACGGTTCTCAAAATAGTCAAGTTGTGACAACAGTAAGTCCAGCTTTTGATCTTGGGCTGCACATCTCATTTGCATAGCTGACATAGAAGGGAGGGCCTCATCCAGCCTTTGTTCTAGCATTTCCACTCTTGTGCCCAGGTGTGTGGTGTCCTCCTTAAGCTGTGCTATATCTGCTTTGAATGCCTTTTCCACCCTTGCTGTGGAGGACCCAGGGGAGGCCGGGGGTGCAGAGTCACTCACTGATCCGGGTGATGGCTGCGGAGACATGGCAGGCTGTGTGGGCTGCTTCTGTGCCGATGCATGCTGCTTCGCCGTTTTGCTGACCGGCGCCATCTTGGATTTTTCCTGGGCATTGCCGCGGGTCCCAGGAAAGTAAGAATCCAGCTGCCCCTGCCTTGATTTATCCGTCCCGGAGTCATGGGCCATATTCCGCTGCCTCTGTGACATGTCCTGGGCCGTGTCAGGGCCCAGGATCGTAGGTATGCTGCTGGTGGAGTAGCGGTGGAAGCGGAGCGCGGACCAAGCACGTCCTCACAGCTCCATGTTCAGGACACGCCCCCGAGGGTCAGACTTTTAACAATATAATAATTAATCTTTAATATTTCTGGAGTTCCAATGCTTGCCCCACCCACTTTATGCTGCTGGCTGTGCTCCAGAAAACTTCTCTACTGACAAGTTGAGTTTCTGTCTCACTGTTTGCAGCATGAGTGATCTCCCATTTCCTCCAGCCAGGAGATAAGCTCCCAGTGACTACACAACTATGGCTGCTCTACAAAAAATAAGTACTGCAAGTAAAAGGGCTAGGAATATCAGTATCTGTGAATGACACTAGAAATGCTGGCATTTGATTATATTAAAAGAGAAATTCACTTTTAAAAAAAATATACAAATTTATACTCACCTAGGTGGATGCAGCATCTATCTAATGCCCTATCTGTCCCCCACTGGCTCTGTAGTGAGAATTGAGCAATCAAACACTACTGATCGCCCCCCCCCCACACACACACTGACAGTCACTGCTCTCTGATCTCTTCAATGCCCACTGGAGTGCTGAGTTTTGAAGCAGGTGGGAGGGAATGGCTCGGGCTCCCAGCAGATCGCTGAGAGGCTGAGCCAGGTGCCGGTCCAGGATTCTGGGTGAATAACGACCATATGGTCGGGATCTTTTCAGAGCCTGGACTGGCCCTGGGATGCCAGCCGACAGTGGGCTTCAGCCCACTGTCAGCTGAAGACAGATTACAGGAGTGTAGAATGAATTACACTCCTGTGATCCATAGGTAAAGCCAAAAAAGCTTTGACCATATTTCTACTTTAACCACTTGCCCACTGGGCACTTAAACCCCCTTAATAATCAGGCCAATTTTAAACTTTCAGTGCTTAAGTAAACATTTACAGCATTCTCAGATAACTGTTAAACATAAATGGTGATTGGAATAGAAAGATTATACAAGAACAAATTTTTATCACTTCAACAAAAACCTGTACGGGGTGTGACTTGGCTAGGGGTGAGCTTCAAGTTCGAGTCGAACTCATGTTCGACTCAAACATCGGCTGTTCACAAGTTTACTGAACAGCGAACAATTTGGGGTGTTCGCTGCAAATTCAAAAGCCGCAGAACACCCTTTAAAAGTCTATGGGAGAAATCAAAAGTGCTAATTTTAAAGGCTTATATGCATGGTATTGTCATTAAAAGTGTTTGGGGACCTGGGTCCTGCCCCAGGGGACATGATCAATGCAAAAAAAAGTTTTAAAAACGGCTGTTTTTTCAGGAGCAGTGATTTTAATAATGCTTAAAGTGAAACAATAAAAGTGTAATATTCCTTATTTAAGAACTGTCAGAAGAGGAGAAGCGTCACACAGCGGGAGCCTCCCATCATGCTGGATGTGAAGCGGGATTTTTTTGACGCGGGGTTCCCCTTTAAATCCATACCAGACCTGAAGGGTCTGATATAGATTTTGAGGGGGACCCCACGCCATTTTTTTTTTTAATTTAGGCCGGGGTTCCCCTTAATATCCATACCAGACCTGAAGGGCCTGGTATGGAATTTAAGGGGACCCCCCACGTCATTTTTAAAAAAAATTTTGGTCCGGGGTTCCACTGTGGGGAATTCAAATGCCATTTTTATTAATGAACTTTTATGTGTATTGTTGGACCAGCGATTCATTATTAGGCGCGAGTAGTTTTAAATGACTTTTTTTCCTTTGAAATGTCATTTTGCTGTCAGACTGTTCTAAACACGGGAAACATGCGCCCCTTTACAGGCATACTATAGACACCCCCCCAGGTACGAAATTTAAAGGAATATTACACTTTTATTGTTTCACTTTAAGCATTATTAAAATCACTGCTCCTGAAAAAACTTCAGTTTTTAAAACTTTTTTTTGCATTGATCCATGTCCCCTGGGGCAGGACCCAGGTCCCCAAACACTTTTTATGATAAGAACTTGCATATAAGCCTTTAAAATTAGCACTTTTGATTATTCATGTTTATGTCCCATATACTTTAACGATGTTTGCGTGTTCAAACAAATTTTTTGCCTGTTCGCATGTTCTGGTGCTAACCGAACAGGGGGGTGTTCGGCTCATCCCTAGTCTTGGCCATTTGTTCCCTGTGGTATGGTTCGCATTATTTGATCATGCGATGACCATGACTGGGGTGTCTATGGTGAGCAACTACTGTCAGGTTTCTAGGACTGTTCAAGGGAATGTAAGGATATTTCGAGTACAAAAATAGGCCCTCTGTCGCCTTATCTCGAGGTGGTTAAGGGGTTTAGTGGTGAGAGGTGCGTTGTTTTGTTGTACTGTAAGTTCATGTGCGGTCTTGAGCAAGCACAGCTAGGGAATTTATGAACTTAAATGAAGCCATGTAGAGAATCTGTAGATGCTTGGGTTGGGGATCATATTATAATATAGGGACCAGGGGGATTGGCAAGGGGAAGTGGGAGTGATGAGGGAAGTGGGGGAGGGGGTGGGGAAACACAAAAAAAAGGGGGGAGAGAGTAGAAAAGAGGGAGAGATAGACAAAAGAGTAGAGAAGGGGAATGGAGAGGGAAGTTTGTCGTTGACCACCCCCTCCCTTGTGCAGTAGAGGGAGGGGTGTCTGTTTATAATTCAAAGTGTCTTGGGGGGAATGACTAGGAGCAGCTTGACCAGTGGGCATCAGATAAATTGAGCATTGGGTTGTTCATGTTTTGTCACTGAGCCCTTATCTCTTGTGGGAGAATGTTTGGGATTTATCATGGTGATCGTCGTCGCTTTATACCATTGAATTAACTGCATTTTAGTATGCTGGTGTTGACTGGAAGTGCATCCAGTATGCCCATTTTTTGCTGAATTTTGATGGAGTATCCCATGATATACTGTATGAATCAGCTCCTCCATTTCAACGGTTTTACGTATTCTGCAAAACCATTCTTTGATTGTGGGTATTTGGTATTTGGGGTAGGAACTATGTGATATGGGAGAGTTGTGGAGGAGGAATTGATCCGGGGAAAGGTTTAGTTCAAATGAAGTTACTTGGGAGGTGATACGGCACACTTCGCTCCAAAATGAATCCAGGTACAATGTAAAATTGAGGGCACTCTGGACAACAGGACTAAGCAGGCAATGTTTATATAAGACCAGGGGCCTTTTGGTGGTAATGGTGATTCTTCAACACTAAGGGCAGCAGCTTTGAAAGTGGAAGCAAACTCTAAAAAAACACTAGCAGAAAAAAAGGCGCCTCTAAGTGCAGAAGATTAAAATAGTTAATATCCCCAGAGGGATTAAAAACACTTACAAGATCAGAAAGTAAAATAAGCATAACATCGTTGATGGTAAGAGCGATCCAGCATCAGGAGGGTCAGCAGCTTGATGTAAGACTCCCAGGACTGTGGGTAAATGGTGGCAGGGACTCCAATGAAGTTGCCAGCAGATGTTGGAAGATCCTGGAGATGCCGGTGGAGGTCACACGATCCGAGTATAGGGAAAACGAAGATCCTGGAAGTGATGTCGGCGGTGAGGGACAGCAACCAGCGTGGAACGGATGTAGTCATCAAAAAGGGACGTGTTTCGGAACTGCTATTGGTTCCTTTTTCAACCTATGGCTACAGGTATACCCATGCATAATTTATACTCTCTGGGCCAGCTGTGGGCGGGGACAAGAGCGGGAGGAAGTAGAAAATGGTGTATGGCATTCTCACAAGGACATGAATCATCAGAATAATGCTAAATACACTATTGGTGAAAACAATATTGATAAAAGGGTAAGTGAACAAGTGGAGGAAGAAATAAGAAAATATGTATAAATAAATATATAAAAATATATATATATATATAAAAATAGTATAGAAATATATTGTAAGAAACACTGGAATACTATGTATATATCCGCACAAATGGAGATGTTAATTAACCAGCAGCGATCAGTCAACTAATAGATAAACTAAAAAGAAATAAAATAAAAAGGAATAAGAAATTAACAAATAAACACAGGTGATATGCGTGCTCGAGAGGATATAAATTATCATCTATGAGAAAGGGAGAAACAGATATATTGGAGGGAACTAAGAATATACCCACACAGATGGAAATGTTAATTCACCAACAACAAACAGTCAGGTAATAGAAAAAAAAAATATAGGGCCACTTCCCTCGTCAAGGATGCACTTAGTGATCACATTATCACTCCACAAGAAGCGTCTTTTTTGGTAAAGGAGGTCCATTTTACCCCATATTTTTATCACCTGCCCAAGGTGAATAAAGATTTGGTGAATCCCCCAGGACGACCCATTGTCGCAGCTATGGGAAGTATTAGCAGTGGTCTGTCACAATATGTTGATCAGTTCCTCCAGCCACTTGCCCAATCCCTCCAGTCCTACATCAGAGACGGCACCCATTTGTTGGAACTGCTCTCCCCCTATTCTTGGGAACCCAGCTATCTTTGGATTTCCCTAAATGTGCAATCTTTGTATTCTTCCATATCACATGATGTGGGTTTAAATGCCTTACAAGCATATGAGGGTGCAAAATGTGCCCCCATAGTTGTCCCATTTACCTGTAGAAAAAAATTATTATCAAATTTGAAATAATTATGGGTTAGTCAAAAGGAAGTGGCCTCAACTATGAATGAGGCTTGTCTAGGGTTCAACGGGGGATCCTTGCATAAAAAGAATTGTAAGGCATTCAAACCCACATCATGTGGTATGGAAGTATACAAAGATTGCACATCTAGGGAAACCCAAAGATAGCTGGGTTCCCAAGAATAGGGGGAGAGCAGTTCCAACAAATGGGTGCCATCTCTGATGTAGGACTGGAGGGATTGGGCAAGTGGCTGGAGGAACTCATCAACATATTGTGACAGACCACTGCAAATACTTCCCATAGCTGTGACAATGGGTCGTCCTGGGGGATTCACCAAATCTTTATGCACCTTGGGCAGGTGATAAAAATATGGGGTAAAATGGACCTCCTTTACCAAAAAAGACGCTTCTTGTGGAGTGATAATGTGATCACTAAGTGCATCCTTGACGAGGGAAGTGGCCCTATATTTTTTTTTTCTATTACCTGACTGTTTGTTGTTGGTGAATTAACATTTCCATCTGTGTGGATATATTCTTAGTTCCCTCCAATATATCTGTTTCTCCCTTGCTCATAGATGATAATTTATATCCTTTCGAGCACGCATATCACCTGCGTTTATTTGTTAATTTCCTATTCCTTTTTATTTTATTTCTTTTTAGTTTATCTATTACCTGACTGAGCACTGCTGGTTATTTAACATCTCCATTTGTGAGGATATATACATAGTATTCCAGTGTTTCTTACAATATATTTCCTCTCGAGCACGCATATCACCTGCGTTTATTTGATCATTTTTTATTCCTTTTTTTTTCTTCTTTCTTTTTAGTTTATCTATTAGTTGACTGATAGCTGCTGGTTAATTAACATCTCCATTTGTGCGGATATATACATAGTATTCCAGTGTTTCTTACAATATATTTCTATACTATTTTTTTATATATATATTTTATATATTTTTTAATTTATTTATACATATTTTCTTATATTTCTTCCTCTACTTGTTTACTTACCCTTTTATCAATATTGTTTTCACCAATAGTGTATTTAGCATTATTCTGATGATTCATGTCCTTGTGAGAATGCCATACACCATTTCCTACTTCCTCCTGCCCTTGTCCCTGTCCACAGCTGGCCCAGAGAGTATAAATTATGCATGGGTATACCTGTAGCCATAGGTTGAAAAAGGAACCAATAGCAGTTCCGAAACACATCCCTTTTTGATGACTACATCCGTTCCACGCTGGTTGCTGTCCCTCACCGCCGACGTCACTTCCAGGATCTTCGTTTTCCCTATACTCGGATCGTGTGACCTCCACCGGCATCTCCAGGATCTTCCAACATCTGCTGGCAACTTCATTGGAGTCCCTGCCGCTATTTACCCACAGTCCTGGGAGTCTTACATCAAGCTGCGGACCCTCCTGATGCTGGATCGCTCTTACCATCAACGATGTTATGCTTATTTTACTTTCTGATCTTGTAAGTGTTTTTAATCCCTCTGGGGATATTAAATATTTTAATCTTCTGCACTTAGAGGCACCTTTTTTTCTGCTTGTGTTCCCTCCAAAATGCTTGAAGTAGGGTGCATGTCCACCAGTGGTGTATTTAGGTTTTGTGCTGCCCTAGGCCTGACTAAACTTGGGCACCCCCTAATTTAAATATGACCCACCCCTTTCTGTCAAGGCCACACTCCTTCCTTTTTAAGACCCGCCCTGTCATCTTCATCTGAGGAAGACAGAGGGACGTCGGGGGAGGAGGACAGAGAGGGTTGTTGTGGTGGTCAATAAGGCCTAGAGAATAGCAGGTTAGGCACGGCTCAGTCCGTAGGAACAGTAATGGATAATGGCCAACAGGCCCTCTTACCAGACCCAGCGATACCGCAACAGTGATCCTGTGGCTCTCTCTCTGGTGGTGTGGGTACAGCGTGGCTCCCTCTCTGGTGGTACGGGTACAGCGTTGCTCCCTCTCTGGTGGTGCGGGTACAGCGTGGCTCTATCTGGTGGTGCGGGTACAGCGTGGCTCCCTCTCTGGTGGTGCGGGTACAGCGTGGCTCCCTCTCTGGTGGTGCGGGTACAGCGTGGCTCCCTCTCTGGTGGTGCGGGTACAGCGTGGCTCCCTCTCTGGTGGTGCGGGTACAGCGTGGCTCCCTCTCTGGTGGTGCGGGTACAGCGTGGCTCCCTCTCTTGTGGTGCAGGTACAGCGTGGCTCCCTCTCTGGTGGTGCGGGTACAGCATGGCTCCCTCTCTGGTGGTGCGGGTACAGCGTGGCTCCCTCTCTGGTGGTGCGGGTACAGCGTGGCTCCCTCTCTGGTGGTGCGGGTACAGCGTGGCTCCCTCTCTGGTGGTGCGGGTACAGCGTGGCTCCCTCTCTGGTGGTGTGGGTACAGCATGGCTTTAACTGGTGGTGCGGGTACAGCGTGGCTTTATCTGGTGGTGCAGGTACAGCATGGCTTTATCTGGTGGTGCGGGTACAGCGTGGCTTTATCTGGTCTCCCCCAGCACAGTCCTCTCTTTTTCTTCCCCTGTAGCACTCTGCTGTTTGCTAGGTTCCAGGTCAGGTCCCCCCCAGCGCATGTATTTTGGGGGACTGTAGCCTGTAGTATGTCTGTGGACATACTGGGGCCGTCAACCTTCTGGGACTACGTTTCCCATAATGCCCATCCCCCGTGTGTTCGGATTGGCTCTTTGCTATGACAAGAGTGGGCAGCGAGCCGGGCGGTGCTAGGGGAACGAGCCGCTCTCCTCTCCTGTTCAACTTCAGCTGACAGGAGAAAGGAGGGGGAGTGAGCGGGGGAAATACACAACCGCTGTGTACACAGCTCTCCTCTCCCTGTCACAGCGCCGCTGCCTGTGATCATCACTTTGCCGATGGGGGGGTGACTGCACCCACTACAACTGCTTCCTAGTGTCACCCGGGTGCAGTACGCCCCCCCGCACTCCCATAGCGATGTAATTTAGATATACTCCTCAGATTGCGGCCCTGCATGCGCGAGTCGGGTGGATGATGCAGGTGCCCTAGCCCTGGGCCTTGTCAGCCTAGGCCTAAATACAGCACTGATGTCCACCAAATGTGTAATAAGGTACCCTTTTCTTTTTGGCATCTCCAACATGTATCTGGAATGGACAGGTGACTTTTGTTTAGGAGGGCTGGTGTGCGATACCACCTAGATTGGACTTTATATCCATTTTCTTGTCTAGTAACGTTCATTGAACCTTTATGTATTTTAGGAAGATTTGTTCCCATTTCTCATCTGAAAGCGAAAGGGAAAGAGCCTCCTCCCAGCGTGTACAGACATAGTTTTCCCTAGGGCTAATGTCTGCAAAGAGGAGATTGCGTTTGGTAGCTATAAGGTTTCGTTGGAGAGATTCCTGGGTGCAAAGCCTTTCAAAGGGGGTTAGTTGTCTTGAGCAGTAGAAGTTCTTGTCTAGGTTTGTATGTAGTGAGAAATCATTAACTATGTTCAAGGAGGAATGGGAGGTTTAGCTGTCATAATAAGCAAGGCGCGAGGCAGAGAGAAGTTTCCCGTTGTGAAAGAATTGATGAATTCGGATTTGGTCTGAAGGCCAGATATCTGAAAGAAAATGGCGGGACGTCCCTAGGGGAAAGTCAGGAATTGATTTTATTGTGGTTAGGTGTTCTGGTGTGGAAGATATGGTGGTTTGGACGCACAGCTTCCTGAAGCAATATAATGTTGGTTCAATCAGTGGGTGTTGCCTGATTGCCACCGGAAAATGGTTTGGAACCATCCATAGTAAAGAAGCTATGGGAAGTGTAGAGACCGAGTCTTCCAACAAAATCCAGTCTTTGTAGGGGGAATGTACATTCCAGTCTACAATTCTGGAGAGGTGTATAGCTGTGTAATAATTGTGCCTGGGAGTTCTATCCCTCCCAGTCATTTTGGTCGAGTAAGTTGTGAGAAACTAATTCTGGGTCTCTGATCACCCCAAAGGAATTTGGTGCAGATAGTTTTATAGGCCTTAAAAAAGGCTGGAGAAACACGGCTCGGGATCGTCTGCAAGACATATAGTAATCTAGGTAATGCATTCATTTTTAGGATTGCAGCCCTACCAAACCATGAAAAGATGGGCTTGTTCCAATTTTGGAGGTCGTCAGTTAATTTGTTTAGGAGGGGTAGATGATTCTTTACATACAGATCGGAGAGTCTGGAGGGAAGCTGAATTCCTAGATATGTGATCGAGTCCGTCTTCCAAAGTAGTGTAAAATTGTCTTTGCATTGGGTCACTAGGTGTTGAGGAAGGGAGATATTGAGGGCAAATGATTTAGAGAAATTGATCTTAAGGTTGGATAAGGATTGGAAGTGTTAAAATTCTGACAAGAGTACAGGTATAGTGGTCAGGGGTTCTGTAAGGAATAATAATATGTTGTCCACAAAGGCAGCGTATTTGTATTCCTTGTGGATGGTCCGTATTCTTTTGATGTCCGAATTTAGAAGTAACTTCTGGAGGAAAGGTTCCAGCATGACGATAAAAAGGATAGGGGACAGGGGACACCCTTGCCTTGTGCCATTACAGATGGGGAAGGCGTTTGACAGAGTATTGCTTGCTCTCACTCTGGCCATGGGGTTAGAATATAAAGCACTATGAAATTTAACATGCGTGTGCCTAAACCCATAGTTTTCAAAACTTCTTCCATGTAATCCCAAGCCACTCTGTCAAATGCCTTCTCTGCATCTAAGGACAAGAAAAAAAACATTTTCCCCGGTTTGTGTCATCAGGTGGTGTAGATTTATTGCTTTTATGTTATTGTCCCTGGGAGGAAGGGTAAGAGTCTATGTGCTAATATCTTGGAAAAGATTTTTATGTCTGCGTTCAACAGCGATATCAGTCTGTAGTTGTTATGCCGCGTACACACGGTCGGACTTTTCCTCTACAAAAGTCCGACAGCCTGTCCGACAGACTTCCGGCGGACTTGCGGCGGACTTGCGGCAGACTTTCTAACGAACGGACTTGCCTACACACGACCACACAAAAGTTCGACAGCCTAGTACGCGGTGACGTACATCAAGTCCGGCGAGACTATAAAATGGAAGTTCAATAGCCCGTACGACACCCTTTGGGCTCCTTCTGCTAATCTCGTGTTTATCTCGTGTTAGTAGAAGTTTGGTGAGAGACGATTCGCGCTTGTGAGACTCGTATTTTTCAGTTCGTTTTAACTGTTGTTCAGTCTGTGCTCGTGAGGTTTGTATCTGCTTTTCAGTGCGTTTGGTCAGTTGGCATTGAGAAATCTTTGTTTTATTGGCCGCTCGTTCCTGATTTTCAGGTCGTTCTTCACAGGCCTTGCTGTTCTTCAGTGCGTTCTGTTAAGTGCGTTCTGACCAGCTGACCGTTTAATAGCCATGTTACCTGTACGTACTCGTCGTCGAGCTTGTGCATTGTATGTGTTTGGTGCTGTAGTTTATTCTTCAGACCAAGACCAGTCCATGAACAGGGCGAGGAGGAGTTCATGGACCAAGAATTGGTTGCTCCAGCGTGACCAGTTCTGTCACATGCCATTGCTCCGTGAGATCCATGAGAATAATCCTGAGGATTTCAGGAACTTTCTCCGGATGACAGACCCCGTTTTTGATCGTTTGGTGGCTTTGCTGACCCCCTATATCAGCAGGCAGGATACCTGCATGAGGCAAGCCATCACTCCGGAGCAGAGGCTAGTTGCCACGTTGCGCTACTTGGCGACGGGGAGAAGCCTGCAGGACCTCAAGTTCTCGACAGGCATCTCCCCCCAGGCTCTGGGGATCATTATCCCAGAGACCTGTTCTGCCATCATCCAGGTCCTGCAGAAGGACTATATTAAGGTAAGAATTTTTTCTTTTATTAGCATCACATGTTCTTTTATTTATTCTTTGATAATGTAATGTATTTCTTAGCTCAAACACTACTTACCATCATTGTAATATAGTGTGAATGTCCCCTTTTTCTTTTCACGCATGCTTGATTTGTTTCAAGTTCTTTTTTGTCATGCATGTATATTTGCCTTCAATAACCTCTCCAGCATACAATGCTGGTCACATATTCACCTAGTCTACTCAGTTTGAATGTATTTAGTCAGCTGCATTGTATTTTGTTTCCCTTAAACTCTATCCAAATAGTGTGCTTATAATTAGCTTGATTTCAACCCCCCCCCCTAATAATTTGCTAGAATCTTCTGTGGTGTTGATTTTTAAAAAGCAAATATATGTTGCACTTTGCAAAATGCATGTGCACTCTACAAGTGCATTTGCTCCAGTGCTTTAGTAAATGAGCAGAAGCTCTGCTGATTTCCATCATCAAATCATATGCAAGCCACAAAGTGTTTTCATTAATTGCCCTTGCATGTGATTGTGTACTCCTTGCAACATGAAAGCCTTTTTACCTTACCTCATTTACTTTAAGCTGGGGAGCAACTGCACTTGCAGAGTGGGACAACTGCAGTCTTGTAGCCTTTTTAGTCCATAAATCCCTGTGTGTCCTAAAATTAATATTTTTTGGTAATTTTACCACCCCCTAAAATGTATTCAATGTTCCATCAGAGGGGGTGAGCAATCTGATAAGTGTGCCTTTCCATATTATTTCTTCCAGAAGATATAAATTATTTAATATTATACTGATGCTGTGGAATAATGTTTTTAATTGTATAATTTTCTTGCAATGTTCGATTCAAAATTACTGATTTTTGTTTTCTTGTTTGATTCCCCAGTTTCCTTCAACGCCACAGGAATGGCAGACTGTGGCATCCCATTTTGCCACCCGTTGGGACTTTCCCAATTGTGGAGGGGCTATAGATGGGAAACATGTCCACATTGTGCCACCACCCCATTCGGGGTCATACTATTTTAATTATAAGGGGTTCCACAGTATTGTTTTAATGGCGGTGGTGTCGGCACACTATGAATTTCTATATGTGGACGTGGGGAAGAATGGCCGGATGTCGGATGGAGGAGTATTTGCCCAGACGGAGTTCTGCCAGCGTCTCCAGAGTGGTGGCCTGGGATTGCCACCTGATGCGGATAACGTGGAAGGACTCCCCTTTGTCTTCATTGCCGATGAAGCCTTCGCTCTGAGCAAGCACCTCATGAGGCCATTCCCCCAAAGAACCCTCACCCCGGAGAGGAGGGTTTTTAATTTCTGGCGTTTGGGATTCTGGCCAGCCGGTTCCGCCTGTTTCAAACCTCCATTAATTTGGCGGAATACAAACTTAATTTTATCATTTTGTCGTGCTGCATCCTGCACAACTTTTTGCACAAACATTCTCAAAATTATATGGTGCCAGTTGGGCCTGAGGCCAGACTTATCGTTGAGAATCTTACGGGCCTGGATACTGTCCATACTGGCTTGGCCCCCCAAAGTGCCCGTCAAGTTAGACAGCAATATGTTAATTATTTTATGGGTAGGGGGGCCATTGCAATGGGCCAGGATATCTAAAGATTTAAAATAAAAACAATCTTGATGAAATCTTGAATTATCTTTATTGCTTGCCTTTGTTTTGGGCTTTCTCCTAGTTTATGGTCGAGCAGTTGTAGTGCCAACTGAATTTTCCTTGTAAATTTCTAAATAAGCTCCATTGCCACTGTAAACAACTATTTTAAATTTAAACAAACTGATACTGAGCATTGAAATAACAAACCACACATTTATTTAATTATAAGCAGATGTTTTTAATCTTTGGTATCCATTCAGTTATGCATTTAGTATAAAATGTTCCTAGCCAAAAATATAATGATATATTAAATAAATTTAGAATAATATAATTAGAGTTAAATATTTTTAGATAATCAAAAATAAAATTTGTTGGGCATTTTGATTTTAGCAAACAGGCCTTTTTTTATTTATTTTTTTGTCTTTTTTCAAATCCTTTTTTTTTTTTTTTGTCTTTTTTCAAATCCTTTTTTTTTTTTTTTGTCTTTTTTCAAATCCTTTTTTTTTTTTGTCTTTTTTCAAATCCTTTTTTTTTTTTTGTCTTTTTTCAAATCCTTTATTTTTTGTCTTTTTTCAAATCCTTTTTTTTGTTTTTTTTGAAAAATAGGCCTCCATTTTTAAATGTTGTTAAACAGGCATATCATTTAACAGAAAATAATAAAGAGAAGGCCCAGAATGGGGTCAGCAAACCAGGAAATGAAGGACATGATCGATGTTTTGGGGTTTAAAAAAGGGCATTTAGATTCGACTCAAAACATCAATCATGTCCTTCATTTCCTGCTGCATATGATCCAGCCGATTCCGCATTTGATCGATCTCCCCATTCCAGGCCATTATTTGAGCAATTAGCCGTTGGGCACTGTCTGTGGTGAAATAGTCACTTGGACCTAAAGTGGAATGAGAAAAAAAATGTGTTTAGAAATATGCACACATACATAGTTTACCTTACCATAAAGCTGGTGTCTCAGACACTGACCTGGTGGGGTGCCCATGTCGCATACTTCATGAACATCCTCGGGGGTGGCGCTGTTGCTTGACTCAAGCACAACCACCTAAAATAGAGTAGAAAAATTATATAAAATAAAAGGCAGCCATGCATAGATTACCGTAAGCTGGTGTGTCAGACACTCACCTGGTGGGGTGCCCATGTCGCCCACCTCTCTTTCCTCCACATCCTCAGTGGGGCTTGGGCTGATTTCCCAAGTATGTTCTTTTGCTTGGGGGGGACTGGGTTCTTCTTGTTGGCTGAGTGATTTTTCCCCTATTTGAAGCAAAAAATTAATATACTTAGCACACAGATATTTTAGTACATACTAATCTTCAAACATTTGTAGTGAAGTGGTGTACAAATTGTCTGTTTGTGTAGAGTTCCTAGTAGACTTCAAGATTTTAATTTCTAAAGACATATCAAGATAGATAGATATCTCGATATCTAGATATCAATATCAAAATATATCTAAAAATCTTTGGATCTCTCTCTCTCTCTCTCTATATCTATAACTAAATATAAATCTTAAATCTCAAACAAAATCTAAATATAAAAATAGATATTAATTTAAATTTAAAAAAATAAATACATTTCTATATCTACCTATATATCTATATACATACAAATATACATACATACATATGTGTATATATATATATATATATATATATATACACATATATATATATATATATATATATATATATATATATATATATATATATATATATATATATATATATATATATATATATATATATATATATATATATATATATATATATATACACATATATATATATATATACACATATATATATATATATACACATATATATATATATACACATATATATATATATATATATATATATATATATATATATATATATATATATATATATATATATATATATATATATATATACATATACATATACATATACATATATATATATATATATATATATATATATATATATATATATATATATATATATATACACACACATATATATATATATATATGGTTGGAGCCCTATGTCCGATATGGACATAGATAACATTTATAGTTAAGATAAGACTTACCATTGGAAATAGACCTGGAAGTGTGGACTTACCATATGAAATGGACCTGAAAGTGTGCCTTGGTCTAATGGCCGGTATGCCAAAATAAGGGGGCAAAAACATTCAGGTAGGGGTATAATATTTTATTGGTTTTCAGTTATTCATTGAGCCAATTTGGAGAATGCCTGTGCCATCTCTACTTGAGGATTGGGGATATACCGGGCGAAGCAGGCTGAATTCCACCTGCCTAGTCTTTTGATGACGTGGTCTGGGACCCCATGGCGGGATGCTGCGGAGGCTGCTCCGATACGAAAGGAGTGTCCGGAGTACTGACTGGGGTTAAGGTGAAGATTGCAGAGAAGTATCCTTATGTGTTTTACAAACTGACAGGCGCTTAAGGGTTTAACTGGGAATGGTAGAAGAGGACTGGTGTCCGGTTGTTCTGGCAGGAGTGATAGGAGACGGTTGAGTACGGTGACTGGACACCAGCTGTTATTGGTTTTGTAGAGGTGAATGTCCACTCCAGAGCCTGTTTGCTGGGTTTTAGAAACCTCGAGGTGAAGGATGAAATGGTCTTGGTAGCGAAGCAAGTGCCGTCTGCATAGTACTTGGTCTGTGGGGTTGTAATAGGTGAATTCGCCAGGTCTCAAGAACCCGTAGTAAGCCAAATATATGGCTGCTTGTAGGACCGTGCTGGGGAGCAGACCGAATGGCGAAGTAGCCAGAATAGTCGACATATCCCTGAAGATGGGCCCCATAATGGGTAAGCGCTTGGTGCTGATCACTGGTTGTTGTTTCTGAATGCCCCTTAGGATGGCTCGTATAGCGTGTGATGAGAACAGTGAAGATTTTGTAGGGTCTTCAAGAGTCAAGAAATGTTGTATGCCGGCTAGGTATAGCCGGATGGTATTGTAAGATAAGGCCAGCTGAGTGTGGCAGTATGAAGTGAAGGCCAGTACCTGTTTGACGTCTGTTGGTCCTTTACAGCTGGATGTGATGAATTTATTGAACGCCTTCCAAGCTGTCTGGTAGGCTTTGAGTGTGTTATGAGAGAGTGAATGATTGATGAGCTGCGTTGCTCCTTGTAAATGTTGAACTAGTCCAGGGTCAGTTGTGACCAGACAGGGATAGGGGCCGACACTGGTTCGGCTCTGGGAACCTGTTTGAAAAAGGAGGTGTAGTTAAAACGTGACAGTGCGTCAGCAGCCAAATTGTATCTGCCTGGAATAAATGCACAGTGTATGTTAAACTGATGCTGTAAAGACAGTTGTACCAATCTGCGCAGGAAGGACATGACTGCTAGGGACTTGGACCTGCCTTTGTTGATGATGTCTGCCGTGGCCTGATTGTCGGTGGTGAAGAGTTGTGCAGCTGCCACTATGGGATAGAGTTCGAAGAGGGAAGATGTTTGGATAAAGCCGGGTATCAACAGTATCTGTTGAGGCCAGGGTCCTGAAAACCATTGGTGGCCAAAAATTGCCGCGAAACCTGTGGAAGCTGCAGCGTCTGTCACCACCTGGGGTGAAAGGGCCGAAACCATGGGTATAAATAGGGATATGCCGTTCCAGGCGGACAGGAATTCCTCCCACATAGATAGGTCCGCTATTGCTGTGGAGTCTAGATTTAGGATCTGATCGGGGTCTTGTGTTTCTGACAGGAATCTCAGCAGACGTGACACAAAGGTGCGGCCTTGTGGGATAATTTGCATGGCGAAATTAAGCATTCCCAGGAGAGATTGCAACTGCTTTTTGGTACACCCCTTGGTGTGGGTGAATTTGTGAAGGACCGCCCTAATGCGGTTTAGTTTGTCGAGGGGGAGACTGGCTTGCATAGTGCGGGTGTCTAAGTTGACCCCGAGAAAGGTGATGTTGTGTGCTGGGCCGTCGACTTTGTGCTCGGCGATGGGAACATTGAGATTTCCGAATACCACTCTGAGTTTGTCGAGGTCTCCTGGGGGCTTGCTGGGAGGTTCTATTAGTAGAAAGTCGTCTAGGTAATGGATGACTTCTTGGCACTGAGCCTTGTGTAACAGTATCCAAGCGAGGGACTGAGCGAATGTGTCAAAGAGCCAAGGACTACTCTTTGAACCAAACGTCAGTTTTGTGGCAAAATAATATGCCTCCTTCCACTTGATGCCATGCCAGCACCAAAGGGATGGGTGGATAGGCAGGAGTTTGAAGGCATCCGAGATGTCGGCTTTGGAAAGCCAGGCACCTGTACCTGCTTTGATGACTGCTTGTATTGCGATGTCCACGGAGGAATATTTTAGGGAGAATTCTTCGGAGGGGATCAGGGAATTGAGACTGGGGATGTGGGAAGAATGAGGCGCAGACAGGTCGTACACCAGACGTAATTTATTTGTGAATTTGCCCTTGACAAGCCCAATAGTGCTGAAAGGGGGCTGAGTGAAGGGGCCTATAACGTACTCTCGGTCTACTTCTGCTTGTAATTTCGTCAATGGCTGCTGAACGAAGATTCCCGCATTCGTAAGTACTGTGGGGTAGTGAAATGAGGCCGGTGTGAAAGCCTACTGTGAACCCCTGGATAAGGTAGGTGGCCAGGGAGGGGGTGGGATGTGAGGTGAGGTAGAGTCCTAGCCATACGACGTTGATCCGGCTTAGTCATGCCCTCTTCTGTTGTTTGACTTCGCACAAGTTTCTTGGGTGTGCTCTTTGGCATAAGGTGCAGATGTGGAGTAGGCGGCACTGACTGAAGTTGCAGGAGCCGTAATTGTAATTGTTGCAGATGGCTGCCCCTCCCACGGTTCGGACTGGGCGTCCGAATTTGTCCACCTGAGGCGTATGTTCAGGGACCGACTGACCCTGAAGTGCACCGGAGGTAGAGGGAAATTCAAAGGGACGTCTGATTGTCGCATTGGCGCACCAGGAGGCAGTGTGGGTGGAGGACTGGCAAATCGCACACAGGGGTGAGCGTAAGCCGGCAAAATGGCGGCAGAACAGCTCTGTGTCCATGAGACTCCAATTTGTTGTCATTTGGAACTGTGTGAGTCTGGCTGCCGCCTTTGCAGAAAAGGAACGGTGGTAGTCGTAAAAAGAAAATCCTCCATACTTGTACCCCAGGTCTACTACCGTATGGAGGTACAAGTCCAGCTCTTCCCTTCTGCTGGGGCCGGCTGAGCATAGGACGTCTCTCAGCATGCCAAAGGCCAAGGTGAACTCTGGGACAGATAACTTCCGGTTCAGTCTGGGGTCTTTGGCTTTGAGGACCACTGATATGTCACCCCATGTGTAGGCCTTATTTTCTGCCAGATCGTGCACAGAAATAAGGAGAGAGGCCAGGTTGACGTCCCTGCCGTCCAAAATGTCCTTCCTGATGCTGGTTGGAACCAAATGGGAGGGGTAGACAATGGGGCTCCAGCCTGTGGTACCTGCAGGAAGGGGTGTTAAGGTTTGGGTTGCGGTTGGGTCGGGGATAGCCGCGGCCGGTCGTGCCTCCAGGAGTGCCACCCTGGTTTGTACGTCTGTGACCGAGGTAGACAGGGAAGACACCATCGTGTGTAGTTGTGAGATGGCTGAAGATATTGACTGGAGGGATGCCTGTTGGGTACTGGGTCCTGCTGCTGGTGGGGGGAAGAGGAGCTTGAACAAGTCGCCTTTCCTTGCTGTGGCGGGGAAGGGCACGCCTCTGCGTCTTAGCTCTGTCGTCAGTTTGGGGATAGCCCATCCCCTAAGGGACTGCACACTGCCGCTCTCTGAGACCGGGGAAGGTGACAGAGGGGCCGTGAAATCTTCGCTGGCGGCCTGAGACATGGTTGATCTGGTGAGGATATCCTGTCTTTGAGCTCGTATTTTTTGGTTGACTGTAACCTGGGGGGATATCGTCCAACCTGGTGCAGGGTGGACCTACTGAACTTTGACTGACCTGGAGGAAAATGAAAGGTGATAATTCGTGAAGGGTTTGCTAACTAACTTGAAGCAATGACTTGTATGGTGCTTGAAATCTCGTGACTGGGCCGACCGTGAACCGGGTTCTGGAGCATGTACTGAAATGAGGCAACTGAAAAAAGAAACATTGGTGCACACCGGGACGAATCGGTGCATGTTTGATGCATCTGGATTCGAATCGGAGCGCAGTATGAAACAAAATGAGAGAAATGTTTTACCTTAACCGAGGCTTAAATTGGTTGTGCCGCTTTTTGCGACTGGCAACGAACCGAGCTCTGGTATGGGTATGGATACGGCCGTTTCGAAACGGTGATGTCCTGTGGGAGTGAAATGAATGGTAGCGATTTCCATGACAGAGATGTGGATCGGTCGCCCAATATCTGCGACTAGCTACGATCCAGACTCTGGAGCATGTTTCAGAAATGAGGCCGAGGCCTGGGGCACGCCGTAACGAATCGGTGCATGGAGGATGTGACTGGATTCGAAGCGGGGCGCGGTAAGTGCAGGTGTAACATTTTGTTGCCATGACAGAGGCGCGAATCGGTCATGCCGCTGTAGTGACTGACTGCGATTCGGACTCTGGAGCATGTACTGAAATGTGGCAAATACCTGGGCACGCTGAGACGAATCGGTGCATTTCCATGCGACTGGATTCGTATCGGAGCGTGGTACGTGGAAATGAAATGATAACCATGACAGAGGTACGAATCGATGAGTCGGAAGCGACTAAAATGACATGACTCTGGAGCATGTACTGAAATGAGGCCGTAACTACTGGGGCACACCGGAGCGAATCGGTGCATCTTTAGATGCGACTGGATTCGAATCGGAGCGCGGTACGTGACTGAAATGAGAAATGATTCGAAATGGTTTGAAATGTTAGAAATGTATTTAGAAATGTTTCAGAAATGAGAAATGGTATCGAACTGACGTGATTCGATAAGATTTGTGCATTTACGAATCGCTATGGCTGTCTACTGACACATGTTTAACAATTTAGACCTGTCTGAAATGAAGCGACGCTTGCGTTGCGGTGGTTTCTCAGATAACGCGAAAAGGTAACATAACGACAGTGTGAGTGATACACATGGGGTTACGTTCGTGAAATTTGCTAGTGATTCGTAATTCTGATATCACGGTTTAGTGACATGACATAAAGTACGTAAAAACAAAAATCCGAGGGGACCCTACCTGCGACAGCCCAGCCAGACGCGTGGTGCGAACGAATCGGTAAACACGGACTTCAAAAACTCTCGGGCACGGAGATCACGAATGCGGGAACTTGCGAGACAAGTACTTGCGAACGCTGGAATTGAAATAGTCGGCCTAGTGACGTATATCGCGCACAGGAAACCGACAAGCACCACAGGTGAGCGGGCTGCTTAAATACCCCCCGGGCTCCTCCCATAAATTCAGGCCACCATACTGGCCTTCCTATATATATATATATAGATATAGATATAGATATAGATATAGATATGTAACGATGTTTATTAAAAGATCGTTTCAAACGATGCAAACAATCGTATAGGAATGAAAAGCACATGGAGCAGTATACGAGGTAATCAACACAAGATGAAAACACAGGTACTTACTTTTTTTTAGCACTTTACGGATCTGTCTGTACTGATCCGGCTCCCTGAGTTTAAGGTCAGACCATCTTTTTCTAATTTGATCCTTGGAGCGCTGTACCCCAAAATAAGCCTGTAAAGTGTCCACCACCTTCGCCATTATTTTGGCCTTGCGCAAATTTGGCCGGGCGTATGGCCCATACTTCCCATCATAGTCCTTTTTTTTAAGAATGGCCACCATTTCCACCATCTCTTTGAAGGACATATTGGAGGCCTTAAATCTAGGCCTCACAGATCTTGACGTTCCGGCCTCCGGGCTTTCTTCGCTACCCGAGGTAGTACACACCTGATGTGTCTCCGCCATTATTCACCCCACTACGCGCCGTAAATAAAAATGGGCGGAGAACATGAGTTAAGATTAAACGTCAGGGGCGGGCGACGCAGGCGGAGTTTCACACATGCGTAGTGTATAAAGAGGGGCCTTGCGCACGTGTCGTACGTACGTTCTGTGCGTAGAATTAAGGGGCGGAGAACATGGGTTAAAATTGAACGTCAGGGGCGGGCGACGCAGGCGGAGTTTCACACATGCGTAGTGTATGAAGAGAGGCCTTGTGCACGTGTTGTACGTACGTTCTGTGCGTAGAGTCAAGGGCGGGTTATATGCGTAAACAAACAGAATGTCAGGGGCGGGCCAAGTAGGCGTAGTATTACGCATGTGCAGTGTATAAAGCGCTATTACGTGTTGTGTCGTACGTACGTTCTGTGCGTAGGTGATAGTGGACCGGGACGCTACTAAACTAAGGTAATTTAAAATTTATACTTTTGGTCAAGACTTTGTAGCAAGCGGCCTATATGGCTTGACAGATTGATGAGGCGTACATAGGGATAAGATGATGAGGGTTTAGCAGAAACCTAATAAGTGTTTTTTGTCTTGTGACTTTATCTTTTATACAGACATTATGAATCCCCTATTTAAGGATCCAGAGTTCCTTACTGCTTTTTTTTCTAAATATAGAGAGATGAGGAATTTGTGGGAGGTGAAACACCCACAGTATTATGCAAAGCATGCGAGGAAGTCAACGCTGGAGAGACTTCTGTCCTTTGTCCAGGCGACCATCCCGGAAGCAACAATGGAGACATTGCTCAAGAAAATTGGGGTCTTGAGAAACATGTATAAGAGGGAACATAAGAAGATCCAGGAATCCATGAGATCAGGAGCATCAGCAGATGATGTTTATGTACCCAGGCTGTGGTACTACAATCAACTCCGTTTTCTTGATGACCAGACTGAAGCCAGGGCATCACTTTCAACCCTTCCCTCCACCCTTCCCTCCACCCTTCCCTCCACCCCAGCAGAGGCTGATGAGGAGCAAGCTGGGTCTTCCATCCTGGATGAACCGGATATGACCATCTGGAGTCAGGTAAATTATTTTAACAAATATTTACTGTACTAATATTAATGATGTTAACTGGATGTTATAATTGTCTAAAATAATTTTGCCCTCAAAATTGTGTATACATATCAATTGACAGTAGTGGCTAAATATGTTTGGCACCTGCTTGAAATAATTAGGGTGTCTGATTAGACTCTTTTATTAAAGAGATGTATTCACATTGAATTTGCTAGTCATGAGAAGCAAACTGTGTGTCATTGATGAACCCCAAAAAATATACTAAAACTATGTCCTTTTTTTATACACAGGATGAGTCCATCCAGGAGGAATGTGGGGAAAGTGGCAGGCAGGAGGAGACCGGGCCCATGGACAGCCTGGAGGAGGCCGGATTCACCATCATCCTGGAGGTGGCTGCTCCCAGTGAGGTGGCTGGGCCAAGTGAGGTGGCTGGGCCAAGTGAGGTGGCTGGGCCCAGTAGGAACCTGACCGAATCCCAAGTGCCTCCCCTCCACCTTCCCAAAAAAAGGACCAGGAAGGGGACGGTCACACAGGAGGCATCCCTGCGCCTCATGCAAGAGGCCACCCGTTTTTTAAGGAGCCCCCCTGAAGCGGAAGAGTCCTATGGCTGCTACTTAGCCAGCAGGCTTCTTCAAATGGATTGGGAGCAGCGCCTCATTTGTGAGCGACTATTTGGGGAAACAATCCAGAAGGGGCTGCAGGGCACGCTAACACGAAACACCCAACTACATGAGGCAGCCCCCCCTCCTCCTCCTTCTCCTGCCACAACTGAAACACCAGAGCCACAGCCTCGAAAGAAGGCTACAGGGAAGGCTGCAGGGAAGGCTGCAGGGCAGCGTGGAGGAAAGGCTGCAGGGAAGAGAAGAAAGTGATGACCTGGGTTCAGTCTGGTCTGACAGAAGACGCAGGCTGTTGTAGTACCACAGTCTGGGGACATCTATATCATCTGCTGGTGCTGTTGATCTCTGGGATTCTTGGACCAGATTGTGCTCCCTCTTATATGGACTCCTCAAGATCCCCATTTTCTTGTACACATACTTTTTCCAGCGTTGACTTCCTCTTTATTTTATTTAGACCATGCATAAATGGATCTTTTTTGAGTTTAGGTTTTTTATTTTAAATCATTGATTTTAGACACAATGTTAAATTAACAAGGGACAACAATCTCATTGGGTTTGCAAAAATACACCAAAAATAGATTAAAATAATGTTCGAGTGGTAAGTATTTAAAAAAAAAAAAAAGATACATAACCAAAAACGGTTCTTTGGGTTAACTTTATATAAAAAAAATAACAAATCACTATAAAAACAAAAATTATAAAGGGTTCTTTGTGGTAACTTTACAAACATTAAAAAAAATACAATAAAAACATAAAAATTAAAATGGTTTCTTTGTGGTAACTTTACAAACACCAAAAAAAATTAAAAAATATATATAAAAATGGGTTCCCTGTGGTAACTTTACAAAAATATTTATAGATAAACAGAAAAAAAGTTCCACAACAATCATAAAATAAATATCTGGATAAAAATTACAAGAAAAGATGACTCCACCAAAAAAAAAAAAGTTTAAAAAGTATTATTAGTATGGAAACATTGTTTTGAAAAGGCATACCATGTCATTCATGAGATCAAAGAGAAAAAGAATCCAGAAATCTGTTTGGGAGAACTCTGTTTGAATATGAACAGCAAAACATCTTCGTACTTTATAGCATTCGTAAAGAAGACATTAAATGCGCTGCATTCAACGATCACAGATTTTGCAGAGTGAGGAATGTGCTACCTACAATACGAACACTAGTTTTACTAGACCGAGTGCTTCCGTTTAGTTTTTGCTTATGAGCATGCGTCGTTTTTTTGTCCGTAGGACTAGCATACAGACGAGCGAATTTCGGGTCCGTCGTAGTTACGACGTAAAGATTTGAAGCATGTTTCAAATCTAAAGTCCGTCGGATTTGAGGCTGAAAAAGTCCGCTGAAAGTCCGAAGAAGCCCACACACGATCGGATTACCAGCCAGCTTTAGTCCGTCGGCGTCTGTTGGACTTTTGTAGACGAAAAGTCCGACCGTGTGTACGCCCCATTAGTGTTTGTGGGGTCTTTTCCTTCTTCGGGGATTACTGTTATGTGCGCTTCTAGCATGCCGCGTGTGAGGGAATTTGAAGGAGAGAGGGAATTGAAGGAATTAAGAAATGGGGATGGAAGGGTTTTTGTAAACGTTTTTTAATAAACTGCAGAGAGCCCATCTGGGCCTGGGCTCTTTCCAGGTTTCAGTTGTTTAACTGCCTGCTTCCATTCTGTTGGGGTGATTGGAGATTCAAGTGTTTCAGCAGTGTCTGCTGGGATTTTCCCTCTGGAAAATTTGGTCAGAAATGAGT
Source organism: Lithobates clamitans (assembly GCA_037952925.1). NCBI lineage: Eukaryota > Metazoa > Chordata > Amphibia > Anura > Ranidae > Lithobates > Lithobates clamitans. The sequence goes on along the minus strand of JBBGZY010002515.1, from coordinate 71,557 downwards.
GGATCTCATTTTGTCTTTTCTGGGTGAGGGGAGTATTGGGGGTGTTAGTATGCTATGTCAGCATTTTTCGTAAGTGTCTGGCCCTTTGAGGAGAGCAGATGGTGTATGTTTCTAGCTTTCTTCGAATGTAGTGATTGGGCTACTAGGTGACCTGATTTGTTTCCATATTCATAAAAAAGTTTCTGTGAAAGAATGTATTTTTTCTTTAAATTGTGACCTAGTTCTTCTTGTATGTGTGTGCGAGTCTCGATGAGTTCCACGTGGGTGCTTTGTGCTAATGTATGCTTGTGTGTTGCTTCAAGTGTTTTGAGTTTGACAAACAGGTCTGCGAGTTTGTCAGTTTTCTCTTTTTTGATTGCTGCAGATAGGGAAATTAGTTTTTCCCTCACTACACATTTGTGTGATTCCCACTGAGTCATCTTTGTCAGTCAGTCAGTTTGCCTTTGCCAGATTTGGGAAGTCTTGTTGCGTGACGAAAACATAATCGAGACGGGAGAATCTATTATGCAGAATTGAGAAAAAAGTAAATTATTTTTCTTTAGGGTGGAGGGTACACCATGTGTCGTGTAGTAATAGATCTTGAAGGCATTTTCTGATTTTTTCAATTGCTCTGTAAGGCAGAAGTGCTTGAGGAGGTGTCTAACATGGGGTCTAATAGACATTAAAGTAGCCCCCTAGGATCAGTGTTCCCTCTTGAAAAGTGGATAGGTGTCTTATGACTGTGCGAAAGAAAGGAACCTGGGCTGAGTTGGGGCTGTATATGTTAGCTAATGTTATCCACCAATTGTTGAATACCCCTTTGAGAAAGATTAATCTGCCCTGATCGTCTACAAGGGTAACGGATACTTGGATGGGAGCATTTTTAGTTAATAGTATGGAAACCTACTTTGATTTCGTGTTTGGAGAGGTAGCATGGAAGATTTGGGGGAAGTGGTTCAATAGTTTGGGTGTAGACTTTGTGCAAAAGTGGGTCACCTGCAATTAGACGACATCGGCTTTCATGGTTCGCATACTGGAAAGCACTTGCGACCATTTTTCTGCAGTGTTTAGGCTCTTAGTGTTCAGAGAGATGGGTTTTAAAGAGGAATTGACGATTCGTGTTTTCGGGGAAGCCATTTTGATTGTAGGGGTGAGTCGGGCTATTGTAATTTTATACTGAGGAGGGAGAGTCAAAGTTGGAAAGAGGAGGATGATCCAGAGAGAAGAAAGTGGAAGGAGGAGATGAGGATAGATAGGAAATGGGAGAGAAAGAGAGAGAAAAAAAAAACCCGGGGTGAGGGGGAGGGAAGGAAGGGAAAGATAAGGGAGCGGGGCAGAGATTAGCTAGGACTGGGTAAAAGGATCAGGTGGGAGCTGACTTGGGGAAGAAGGGGTGGATGGTGTTGGAAGTTGAACCGGTTGCGGGATTGAACCAGTCAACCCGCTTCACGAGGGGGGGATGGTCCGGTGAGGTCAACGGTGTCTGCCAGAGGCCATTGTGTGGGAGGTCGTAGGAGGTGTACTACAAGAGGAGTGAGTTCTGTGTCCCTATGAGGTCAGAGTAGCTCAGTGGTCAGCGTATCTCAAAGTGGGATCTGGACTCCTGAGGGGAGAATATTTTCCTACTGGTGTCATATAGTGGCACAAAGCAGTATTATTGACCTGGTTAGAAAGTAGGTGTTAAGATTGGGTGGGGAGGTCAGTCGAGAGTGCGGTGGTGATGTTTTGTCATCCTGGCATGGATTATCTCCTCGTATTGAGGGCAAACCTGAAATGGGGATGTATCCAGGATTAGTAGGTTTGTTTGTTTATGTGGAGGTAAGGTCTGGCATAGAGGGATTTCTCACGACAGCGGCCTAATGCATGAACATCTATCTTGACATGTATTGGTGTAAGGTCAATAAAACTATTAATCATTAAAAACTGTAAACTTAAATGTTACATGACAGAAACTTAGATGAGTGAGATAATTCTATTAGTTTAAGCACTTGTGTAAACTATAGCCATAACAGTAACGGTAATTATAACAATGATACTGCTGTGAACATTTATGGATATTTTGGGTCCGAGGGGGGACATGTTCAGCCCTGGCTCGACAGGCTCAAGTTGACAAATTGGTCATCTTTTCTCTGGTGAGAGGAAGACTGAGTATGTGTGTCAATTCCTACCTTGGGTAACAGTTTGTGCATTCAGAATTTAGAGCTCGTTGTGTGTTTTGCCTACATTATAGAGACCTTACCTGTAAATCTCCCCCTCGGGTCCCAGGACACCTAGGTCTAGCTGGGACAACAATCAGAAATGCTTCCTGGATTGGGTCTGGCTGAAAAGCAAAGATATATGTTAACCATTTATCAAATGATGCAATGAGACTCAACACATATATTGTAATTAGGGATGAGCCGAACACCCCCCGGTTCGGTTCGCACCAGAACCCGCGAACGGACCGAAAGTTCGCACGAACGTTAGAACCCCATTGACGTCTATGGGACTCGAACGTTCGAAATCAAAAGTGCTCATTTTAAAGGCTAATTTGCATGGTATTGTCCTAAAAAGGGTTTGGGGACCCGGGTCCTACCCCAGGGGACATGTATCAATGCAAAAAAAACTTTTAAAAACGGCCGTTTTTTCGGGAGCAGTGATTTTAATGATGCTTAAAGTAAAAAAAAAAAAAAGTGAAATATTCCTTTAAATATCATACCTGGGGGGTGTCTATAGGATGCCTGTAAAGTGACGCGTGTTTCCCATGTTTAGAACAGTCCCTGCACCAAATGTCATTTTTAAAGGAAAAAATCTCATTTAAAACTGCTTGCGGGTTTAATGTCATGTCGGGTCATGGCAATATGGATGAAAATCAGTGAGACAAACGGCATGGGTACCCCCCAGTCCATTACCAGGCCCTTTGGGTCTTGTATGGATATTAAGGGGAACCCCGCACCCAAATTAAAATAAGGAAAGGTGTGGGGCCACCAGGCCCTATATACTCTGAACAGCAGTATACAGGTGGTGCAAACAAGACAGGGACTGTAGGTTTGTTGTTAAGTAGAATCTGTTTGTAATTTTGAACGGGTACATTTTTAACGTGTTTAGCTCCAGCCAAAAAAACTTTTTTAAGCTTTTTGGAAAACATAGGGAAGGGTTATCACCCCTGTGACATTTGTTTTGCTGTCTTTCCTCCTCTTCAGAAGATTTCACCTCACTTTTTTGTCCCAATGAAAAATGTTTTTTGAAAATTTGGGTTTTTTTGTGGAACAAGGATTGGAAAGCATCAGTGGAAAGGAGAAATTGTTTTCCCATATTAACTCTTACAGGAGAGAATTTCCCTTCCTAGGGGTAGATTTCATCTCACTTCCTGTTGTCTCCTTCCGTTTGCAAGTAGGAGTCGTTTGTAAGTTAGATGTTTGAAAGTAGGGTCCTGCCCTATATACTCAGCAGAAATTTGGGCCTTAGGTGTTGCTGTGGCCACAACACTGTAAGCCCTCACAGGGCCCTGCTGTGAAATATTAGATCAAGAATTGTAATTACATGCCCCTGTTGAACAGGAGCTGAAAAATTGGGCCTTAGGCACTGGTGCTGGTGCCACAACACTGCAATCCCTCACAGACACTCTAGTTGGAACGCAGGAACGAGCCCTGCTGCAAAGTATTGCATCAAAAATTGTAATTACACGCCCCTGTTAGACAGGGGCAGAAAAATTGGGCCTTAGGCACTGGTGCTGGTGCCACAACACTGCAACCCCTCACAGACACTCTAGTTGGAATGCAGGAACGAGCCCTGCTGCAAAGTATTACATCAAAAATTGTAATTACACGCCCCTGTTAAACAGGGGCTGAAAAATTGTGCCTTAGGCACTGGTGGTGGCGCCCAGAACCAAAAATGTTCTTACAAGCTATCAGCGTGATGATTGAGGAGGAAGAGGATAATTACTCAGGGATAGTCACTCAGCATCAGCATAGGCAGTCTTTGAAGGGATCTGAGATTTCAAAAAAAAATATTCGGTTACATCAGCATCAGGTGCTTGGTAGCTGGTGGTGATCCAAGACTGATTCATTTTTATGAAGGTCAGTCGATCGACCGAGTCGGTGGACAGACGCACCCTGTGATCGGTTACCACGCCTCCAGCAGCACTGAATGTGTGTTCCGAAAGAACGCTGGATGCAGGACAGGCCAGTAGCTCAATTGCATACTGTGCAAGCTCTGGCCAGTGATCCATCCTCAAGACCCAGTAACCCAGAGGATTTTCGGTGGGAAAGGTGTCCAAGTCTGATCTTGCCCCTAGGTATTCCTGCACCATGTAAAACAGACGCTGGCGATGGTTGCTGGAACCGATCATACCTTGGGGCTGCGGACCAAAAAATTGTCTGAACGCATCGGTCAGACGGCCACCTTCTCCACCGCTCCTTCTTTGACTGACCGAAGCCTCAGCAACACGTTGTCCAGAAACAGGAGTTTGTAACCTCCCAGTCTCTGGGAACGCGTTGCACAGACCTTTCTGCAAGGCCTCCCGAAGATGTTTCATCCTCTGCTCCCTCTGCGATGGCAAGATAAGGTCCGCAACCTTACCCTTGTAACGTGGATCAAGGAGGGTTGCCAGCCAGTATTGGTCCTTCTCCTTGATACCACGAATACGAGGATCCTTACGCAGGCTTTGCAGGATCAGGGAGGCCATGCAGCGTAGGTTTGCTGAGGCATTCGGTCCGGAGTCCTCTGGGTCACTAAGGACAACAACATCCGCAGCCACCTCCTCCCAGCCACGTACAAGTCCATGTGTTCCTTGGGACTGATCCCTTAAAGACTGCTGCTGATGCTGAGTGCCAGGCTCCACCTCCATACTGACACAATCTTCCTCCTCCTCCTCCTCCTCGTCCTCTTCCTGTGTGATCGTCGGGCACGCAGGAACACTGTCTGGATAAAGGGGGCCTTGAGAGCTAAGGAATTCCTCCTCTTCCTGCCTCTGTTCTGCCTCAAGTGCCCTGTCCATTATTCCACGCAGCGTGTGCTCCAACAGGTGGACAAGGGGGACAGTGTCACTGATGCATGCACTGTCAGTACTCACCATCCTCGTGGCCTCCTCGAATGGTGACAGGACAGTGCATGCATCCCTGATCATGGCCCACTGGCGTGGGGAAAAAAAAACAAGCTCCCCTGACCCTGTCCTGGTGCCATAGTCGCACAGGTACTCATTGATGGCCCTCTGCTGCGTGTGCAGCCGCTGCAGCATGGCCAACGTTGAGTTCCACCTGGTGGGCATGTCACAGATTAGGCGGTTCTTGGGCAGGTTAAACTCCTTTTAGAGGTCCGTCAGCTGAGCACTGGCATTATATGACCGGCGGAAATGCACACAGACTTTCCTGGCCTGCCTCAGGACATCCTGTAAGCCCGGGTACCTGCCCAAGAACCGCTGCACCACCAAGTTAAGGACGTGAGCCAAACAGGGCACATGGGTCATTTGTCCCTGTCGGAGGGCAGAGAGGAGGTTGGTGCCATTGTCGCAAACCACCATTCCTGCCTTAAGTTGGCGTGGCGTCAACCACCTCTGAACCTGCCCCTGCAGAGCTGACAGAACCTCTGCCCCAGTGTGGCTCCTGTCCCCCAAGCACACCAGCTCAAGCACCGCATGGCATCTTTTGGCCTGCGTACTTGCGTAGCCCCTTGAACGCCTACGGAGCACCGCTGGTTCCGAGGAAGAGGCCATGGAGGAAGAAGAAGAGGAGGGGGTGGAGGAGAGAGGTGTGTCACAATCAGTATTTTGGAGGCGTGGTGGCGGAACAACCTCCAACACTACCGCACCTTGTCCTGCATCCTTCCCAGCTGCCAGCAGAGTCACCCAATGCGCCGTGAAACTTAGGTAACGTCCCTGTCCATGCCTGCTGGACCATGAGTCAGCGGTAATATGCACCTTTGCACCTTACCGCTGACCGCCCTGTCCAGCGAGGCATGGACATTGCCTTCCACATGCCGGTAGAGAGCCGGAATTGCCTTCCGTGAGAAAAAGTGGCGTTTGGGTACCTGCCACTGAGGAACCGCACATTCCACAAACTCACGGAAGGGGGCAGAGTCTACCAACTGAAAAGGCAGCAGTTGAAGTGCTAGCAATTTTGCCAAGCTAGCATTCAACCGCTGGGCATGTGGATGGTTGGGAGCAAACTTCTTTTGGCGGTGCAGCAGCTGGGGCAGGGAAATTTGCCTGGTACAATCTGACGTCGGTGTACCAAAAGCAGATTGCCCACAAGTACTTGGCTGTGACACACCTAATTCTACACCTTCATTCCTCTCACTGCAGGTCTCAGAGAGGACTGAAGGTCTAGTGGGGTTGGAAATCTCAGCTGATGAGGAGCAAGGAGAGATCCTCTTTGTTCTTTGGTGTGGGTCTTTTAGATACGCTTGCCAACGAACTGCATGGCAGGTCAACATATGTCTGGTCAAGCATGTGGTACCCAAGCGGGAGATGTTTTGGCCACGCGAGATACGCTTGAGACATATGTTGCAAATAGCAGCAGTGCGATCTGATGCACTCGTCTCAAAAAAGGCCCACACCAAAGAACTTTTTGAATAACGTGCAGAGACTGCAGCGCCCTGCACATGTGGAGCTTTGGGGTGTGATGCAGTCAATGTGCTGCCCTTAGGCTGGCCCCTGGAGGGCATCCTGCCTCGTTGGTGATGTGCCGCCTCCTCCTCCTCCTCTCTCCTATCAGGCACCCACGTTGAGTCAGTGACCTCATCATCCCCTCCCTCCTCATCACTGGAGCAAACCTGGTAGTATGCTGCAGCAGGGGGAGCATGACTGCCAGATTGCTGTCCTTCTTGGGCACCCCCTCTGTCCGTGCTCATGTTACTGCCTTCATCGAGCTCAGTATCATCATCAGAGCCTTCCAAACGCTGGGCATCCTCCTGGAGCATGTACCCAACACTGTGGTCAAACAGTTCGAGGGAATCCTCATGAGGACATGGTGGAGCTATGGAAGGAGTCACTGATGACATTGAGCTGAGGGAAGAGGCCGCTGCTTTGCCAGACAAAGCACCCTGGGCATGGGTGAGAAAGGATGAGGAGGATGAGGACGGCTTGGTCATCCACTCGACCAAGTCTTCCGCATGTTGCGGCTCAACACGGCCAGCTGCCGAAAAAAAGGCCAAGCGTGTCCCATGGCCACGTGCTGATGAGGATGCACCGTCTCCACGACCAGCACTAGACACAGAGCCTGCTTGCCCTCTCTTATTGGCTTGTGACTGTCTGCCTCTCCTTCTTGGCCTTCCAGACATACTAATGGCCTGTAGCTGCACTAAGCTGGGATAGAACACCTGTAATTTTCTTCAGGTAGCTTTATATACTGTAACCAGACAAGCCTGCCTGTCAGTAGGAAGATAACAGGAACGGATCTAGCTGCACACTGTGAGCAGGACGCACTGCACTAAATGTAAATAGCAGGAACGGATCTAGCTGAACACTGTGAGCAGGACGCACTGCACTAAATGTAAATAGTCTAGAAGATAACAGGAACGGATCTAGCTGAACACTGTGAGCAGGACGCACTGCACTAAATGTAAATGGCAGGAACGGATCTAGCTGAACACTGTGAGCAGGACGCACTGCACTAAATGTAAATAGTCTAGAAGATAACAGGAACGGATCTAGCTGAACACTGTGAGCAGGACGCACTGCACTAAATGTAAATGGCAGGAACGGATCTAGCTGAACACTGTGAGCAGGACGCACTGCACTAAATGTAAATAGTCTAGAAGATAACAGGAACGGATCTAGCTGAACACTGTGAGCAGGACGCACTGCACTAAATGTAAATGGCAGGAACGGATCTAGCTGAACACTGTGAGCAGGACGCACTGCACTAAATGTAAATAGCAGGAACGGATCTAGCTGAACACTGTGAGCAGGACGCACTGCACTAAATGTAAATAACAGGAACGGATCTAGCTGAACACTGTGAGCAGGACGCACTGCACTAAATGTAAATTGCAGGAACGGATCTAGCTGAACACTGTGAGCAGGACGCACTGCACTAAATGTAAATAGCAGGAACGGATCTAGCTGAACACTGTGAGCAGGACGCACTGCACTAAATGTAAATAGCAGGAACGGATCTAGCTGAACACTGTGAGCAGGACGCACTGCACTAAATGTAAATAGCAGGAACGGATCTAGCTGAACACTGTGAGCAGGACGCACTGCACTAAATGTAAATAGCAGGAACGGATCTAGCTGAACACTGTGAGCAGGACGCACTGCACTAAATGTAAATAACAGGAACGGATATAGCTGAACACTGTGAGCAGGACGCACTGCACTAAATGTAAATAGTCTAGAAGATAACAGGAACGGATCTAGCTGAACACTGTGAGCAGGACGCACTGCACTAAATGTAAATAGCAGGAACGGATCTAGCTGAACACTGTGAGCAGGACGCACTGCACTAAATGTAAATAGCAGGAACGGATCTAGCTGAACACTGTGAGCAGGACGCACTGCACTAAATGTAAATAGCAGGAACGGATCTAGCTGAACACTGTGAGCAGGACGCACTGCACTAAATGTAAATAGCAGGAACGGATCTAGCTGAACACTGTGAGCAGGACGCACTGCACTAAATGTAAATTGCAGGAACGGATCTAGCTGAACACTGTGAGCAGGACGCACTGCACTAAATGTAAATGGCAGGAACGGATCTAGCTGAACACTGTGAGCAGGACGCACTGCACTAAATGTAAATAGCAGGAACGGATCTAGCTGAACACTGTGAGCAGGACGCACTGCACTAAATGTAAATAGCAGGAACGGATCTAGCTGAACACTGTGAGCAGGACGCACTGCACTAAATGTAAATAGCAGGAATGGATCTAGCTGAACACTGTGAGCAGGACGCACTGCACTAAATGTAAATAACAGGAACGGATCTAGCTGAACACTGTGAGCAGGACGCACTGCACTAAATGTAAATAGTCTAGATAGAAGATAACAGGAACGGATCTAGCTAAACTGAATACAGTGTATATATATATATGCAACACCTGGGATGCATATATATACACAATACACTGTAAGTGCAGCTAACTGACTGACTGTTCTGCCTAATCTATCTAACTCAAATCAAATGACACTGTCTCTCTCTCTCTCTCTATCTCTTAGCACACCGGAACACACACTACACAGGGCCGCCGTGCAGGCGGCCTTATATAGTGTGGGGCGTGTACTAAATCCCCTGAGCCATAATTGGCCAAAGCCACCCTGGCTTTGGCCAATTACAGCTCTCTCTACTGACGGCGCTGTGATTGGCCAAGCATGCGGGTCATAGTGTATGCTTGGCCAATCATCAGCCAGCAATGCACTGCGATGCCGCAGTGAATTATGGGCCGTGACGCGCCACACGAATTTGGCGCGAACGGCCCATATCGTTCGCAATTCGGCGAACGGGCGAACAGCCGATGTTCGAGTCGAACATGGGTTCGACTCGAACACGAAGCTCATCCCTAATTGTAATAGGCAGATATGAAAGAACAAGGTATGGAGCGGAATAGATGGGAGTGAGAGATGTTTATGGTTTTGACAGAGCGGCAGTATAGGTGACGTAGGAGGTTTGTGATAGGAGAGGAGTAGATCAGATAGCAATGTAGGTTAGGGAATACTTGTCTTCTGCTTCACAGGTAGCTTTAGCGGGGTCAAATGTTTGTTCCGGGGCTATATAACACAGGTGGAGTAATCGACTCTTGGGTATTCCACATGAGTAGTGCTTTAAGATGTCTCTGGGTTTCCATATTGAGCTTACAGTATGAGTCCAGGACGGGATAGTGGGAAGTCTCAGCTTCGGGTCTCCAGTGAGTTTCCTACTTGTCGAAAGATTGAGTGGGACTCCAGGATGTAGCTGCTTCGGCTTGGCTTCTCCCGGTGAGATTCCTTTGGGGAAGGGGGTGTTCAGGGAACTTGTGCAAGAGATGAGACATTTCTAATTTCTGCTGTCCTCCATCTGGTTGTGTCTCTCGTTTGTTTTTTGTTTTTCCCGTTGGAAAATGAAGCCGGCGTAATGTTATTGGATATGGGTATATGGGGGCTATACAGTTTATGCAAGGTCTGCGGAGGTAAAGCTTGAGTTACTATTCCTGGAGAGGACTTAATGACCAAAATTGTGATAGCCCCTTGGTTGCCGTGAAAACATAAAAACGTAATACAGGTGGAGAGAAGGTGTTGAGGTATGGTATTGTTGTCTTCCAGACTAGTGGCATCTGGGTCTGCAACCTCCCGGTCCCATAAAAATTTGGCGAGAGGATAGCATTGTGGTTCCGGTGTTACTGGTGCAACTGGAAGATGAGACTCTGGAATAGGTTAAATTGTTTGGTGGTCAGCAACGTTGCCGTTTACAGTCAGGTATACAGTGGTTTGCCTTGAAAACAGGGTTCTGTGTCATGTATAATACTGGAAAGAAAAGTCTTTTACCTGGTTAGTTGATGCGTGCCCTGCGATATGCCTGGGAGGCTGTGGGGCTGCCATTCCTTGGTGCATCTGGAGCCTTTGAAGGAGAGTGCGGTGGAGGAGGATTATGGTATGGGTGATGGTGTCTGATGCTAAAATTGCCAGCCTCGTTGATGCCATCCATTGAAGTGGCTTTGGTAAGTGGAGGTAGTCTGAAGTCGCTGTACCAATTTGGTAGGTCTACTCGTGGTATTTCCAAGGTGGAACAGAAATGGTCTAGGTCTTCAGGTACCCTGAGGTTTGCTGTGCGGCCTTGGTGTGATACAGACAGGCAGAAGAGGATCTTACAACGGTATAGTATGGATCTAGCCTGCAGGGTGTCCAGCAGGGGTCTCAGCTCTCTTCTGCGCTGTAAAGTGATATTGGATAGATCTTGGTAGATCTTTATTTCAGCTCCCCTGAAAGATATCTGGTTTCTGCTTCAGGCCTTGCAGAGGATTTCTTCCTTAAGGGGGAAGTCCAGGAGACAGCACACTGAATCCCTGGGGAGGTCAGTATCTCTTCCCTTTGGGCGAAGCGCTCTATGTATTCGTTCAAAAACGATTGATGTCTCAGGGGGTCTCTCCAATAGATCGTGGAATATATTAGTAATGGCTTGGGAGAGGTGGCCTGCTTCTATAGTTTCTGGGATCCCTCTTACCCTAAGGTTGCGGCGTCTCCCTCTATTATCGAGATCCTTCATATGGCGATTGATTTCTCTCAGGTGCAGAGCGTATGACTGTCATTTTCTGTACATGGCACAGGGAGGCATCATAGTTTGCTTGGGTTACTTCTAACTCCTCCACCCTCAAGGTGATGGCTTGAATGTCAGCTGTCAGAGATAGCAGGGGAGAGAGTGCTTTTGATATCTGATGCAACACTGCGGAGGTCATCCAAACTCAGCGCTGAGGATGAACTTGCCTCCGGGTCTGCTGTGGCGCACTGCGGGCTTCTGCTTGGGGATTGTGATTCACATGAGTATGGTGCCTGCAAGGCCTGTGTCCTGCATCTGGGCCTTGTCTGGAAGATGTTGGGAATCTGCCGACTGAGCTGTGTGCTCTGCTCCCGGGGGGGAGCGGAACCTTGTTGCCAACATGCTCCTTGAGGTTCTCTCCATGTTACGGCTGCTGTGGGTCAGAGATACCGCTAGCTGGTTGTCGTTGCTGGACCTCGGGATGGGAGCTTGAGAGTTGAAAGTCCATCTTGGTACGGTGCCTGACCACGCCCCCCAGCTTTCTTTTTTATTGGTATTTAATCACCACTGTTTTATTTATAGCGCAAAAATTTAAAACAAAGGACTGAAACTTTTGTAAAAAAAAAAAAAATTCTTTGTTTCTGTTATAAAATTTTGCAAATTAGTAATTTTCAAAACATTCCAATATATTTAGTAAGAGACATGATGAGTTTTTTTCACGTTGTAATTTTTTCCCACAATTCTTTGCAAAGGAAGTTGTTTTTTTTCACAAAATTGTCATATTAACAGGTTATTTCTCTCACATGGCATATGCATACCACAAATTGCACCCCAAATTACATTCTGCTACTCCTCCTGAGTATGTTGATACCACATGTGTGAGACTTTTATACAGCCTGGCCACATACAGAGGCCCAACATGCAGGTGATCTGCACTGTCAGGTGGTCTGAGGACATAAATTACATATAATTTCCTGACAATTTATCACACCTTTGAAGGCCCTGGAGCACCAGGACAATGGAAATGCCCACAAAATGACCCCATTTTGGAAACAAAATACCCCAACTTATATTCTATGAGGCATAATGAGTCTTTTGAACATTGAACATCTTTTGAACGCGTTTTTCTACGCATTTTTTACACATTTTTATGGCTCTGACGGGCGCTGATGAGGATCCACTGATAGGGTGGCACTGATGAGCACTTACTTATGGGCACTGTATTGGCACTAATTGGCACTTTAGTGGCACTGTACAACACTTCTGTGGCATAGATGTGTACTGCTGGGACACATATGTGGCACTCATGGGCACTAATGTGTCACTGCTGGGGTGCAGATGTGGCACTCCTGGGCACTGATGTGGCACTGCTGGGGCACTCTTTGGCACTTCTGGGCACTAATGTGGCACTACTTGGCACTGATGTGGCACTCCTTGGCACTGATGGGGCACTCATTTGCACTGATTTGGCACTGCTGGAGCACTCCTTTCCACTGCTGGGACTAATGGGGCACTGCTGGGCTTTGATGGACACTGATGGGGCACTCCTTGGCACTGCTCGGGCACCCCTTGGCACTGCTGGGCTCTGATGTGCACCCCTTGGCACTGCTGGGCTCTGATGGACACTCCTTGGCACTGCTGGGCTCTGCATATCCTCTATTGGGGATATGCAGGAGGAATTCTCTTTTGCTTCTATCAAAACCTCTATGCTTCCAAAACACATAGCACTGCCACAATGAATCAGCCTTCTCTATTCAGTGAAAGATACTATGAACAATTTGAATCTCTTAGTGGCTTTCATCTCAGAGAATCTAACCAACAATATAGACTCTCTATATTCTTATAACTACAAACCCCTTCTCACCACATTGAATAGAGACCTCCAAAAATGGTCAACCAAACCTTTCTCTTGGTTCGGGAGAGCTTCAATTCTAAAAATGACAATTTTACCGAGATTACTTTATCTTTTCAATACACTCCCCATCAAAATTCCCGAAACCTTCTTCACCAACCTTCTCAGAACACAAAGACGCTTTCTATGGGCTGATGGAAAACCCAGAATAAATCTCAACTTACTATCACTACCCAAGCATAGAGGGGGAATAGGACTCCCAAATTTTAAAAAATATCATCAAGCATCCCACATCACGAGAATCATTGACTGGCACTGCCATAGCTCAAATAAAGACTGGCTCCAACTAGAACAAGCTCTAAGCCCCTTCCACCTAACCTTTTATCCATGGTCCATACATTCTAAAAAGGATAAGACTATAAAACACCCCCTAATCGCAAACACACTTGAAGTTTGGCATAAGGTAGCTCGTACTCATAACTTAGCCTCAATCCCCGGTCCACTGACTTCTGTTACTAATAACCCTGACTTTATTCCAGGTCTACACCTGAGGTACATGCCAACCCGCACAGCCTCTCAATGCCTGGTAAACTCTAAGATCAAACCCCTAGACGTACTCAAAACAGAGTGGGAAGGATCAGCTCCTGGCTTGTGGCTTTATATGCAACTCAAAAGCTTCCTGGTAAATAGCAAACACAGATCATTTTACAGCTTACCATTTCTCCCTCTAGAACAGTGGTTCTCAACTCCTGTCCTCAGGACCCTCTAACAGGCCAGTTTTTAAGTATTACCCTGGGGAGATGCAGACTAGAATACTGCAATCACTGAGCAGCAAATGATATCACCTGTGATATATTTTGGTTATCTTGCAAACCTGGCCTGTTAGTGGGCCCTGAGGACAGGAGTTGAGAACCACTGCTCTAGAAGAACTATGCTTTAAAAGATCACCAGTAACTAATACCACTTCTCTAGCTTATTGCTGGTTAAATCAAAAACAGCACACAGATGACTCAAAACACAAAGAAAAATGGGAAAAAGATCTAAAAACCAAGATTTCCGATAAACAATGGGAGAATGCCTGTATAATGACTCATAAATGCTCTTTAAGCACAAAATATCAGGAGATCTCTTACAAAATACTCACCCAATGGTATATCACACCACATAAAGCCAGGAGATGGTCCCCTACAACCTCAGACACTTGCTGGCATTGCGGGGCAGATGTCGGTATTTCTACACATATGGTGGGAATGCCCACCAATACATGTTTTCTGGGAAACAGTAATAAAATGGACTAAACTCATAACAGATTCTAAAATTGAATTTAATGCTGCCACTTGCCTAATAAACGTAAATGAACTCTCCATAAGCAGATACAAAAAGTCCCTCTCTAGGCATCTACTACTAGCTGCTAAAACACTTATACCCCTCCATTGGAAGACCACACACATTCCAAATATTAAAGATTGGTTAGAAAGAATAAACTATATATCTAAGATGGAAGAGATCGCTGCTATGAAGAAAGAAAATAGCACGAATTTCAATCGTACCTGGCAACCATGGTTATTATTTGTGGCTTATTATTTGTGCTCAGTTTGAAGCGGTGGAGCTTGATGTAAGTAGAGCTGGATTAAGTGGGAGTTAAAAACAAGTGTTAGAGTATACAAGTCTTGCTGTCTGTTGGTGTTTGCTGTCTGTTGGTGTTTGCTGCTGTCTGTTGGTGTTTGCTGCTGTCTGTTGGTGTGTGTTTGCTGCTGTCTGTTGGTGTGTGTTTGCTGCTGTCTGTTGGTGTTTGCTGGGTTGCATTTTGGGGACTTTTCCTTTTAGTTTTTAATTTGCCTTTTGCTGTCACTTTTTAAATAGCTTTTTTTTTTTTTTTTTCTTGTTTCATCAGTCTATCAATTAAGGGGTGTGGTTAATTGCTCACAGGTGCCTATTTAACTTGTTGTAGGACTCAGTCTGAGCGTGCTCAGTTTGAAGCGGTGGAGCTTGGTGTAAGTGGAGCTGGATTAAGTGGGAGTTAAAAACAAGAGTTTAAAACAGGAGGTTATAACAGGGGTCATAGTACCTGTGTAGTGTGAGTATCTGAGTGTTGTCTGAGTAGTGTGTGTGGATCATTAGTACTTGTGTATTGTGTACCTGTGTATTGTCTTGTCGTGTACCTGTGTATTGTCTTGAGTATTAGTGCCAGGAAGCTAGTTGTTAGGTAATTTGGACAGGGTAAAATCCCCAAATCCTCACTAAATTTAATAGGTACGATGCCCGGCGGGTGTGGAGAGGCGACTCTTTGTACATCTTGCCGCATGTATGCGTTCCTTGATCATCCGATCGAGGGCGAATACTGCTGTGCAAAATGTAAGCACATTGTTTCCCTGGAAGCCCAGGTTCTGAATCTGGGGAAGCAACTGTCAGCACTGAGAAGTCCCTCCATACTAAAGGTGAGCCAGGAACGTACACGGCAGGTGCCGGCAGGGGCCAGCACAGAGGCGGGTGGAGACAAAGAGGTGCAGGCACTAGCAAGAGTAGATGGGTGACAGTCAGGAGGGGTAGAGGGGGAAGTGCCAGGGAGGCCGATCCAGGACTGGAGCATCCCAATAAGTACGCTCCATTGAGTGACATTGGTGTAACCAGTCAGGGACCAGCACTGCTGGAGATGAGGGACTCTCCTAGCTGCCAGGGGAAGAACTCCTCCAGTGAGAGTGGGGGGGCAGCAAAGGGAAAGGAAAGACAGATTCTGGTGGTAGGGGACTCAATTCTTAGAAGGACAGAGAGGGCAATCTGTAACCAAGACCTGAAGCGCCGAACAGTATGTTGTCTACCGGGCGCTCGGGTTCGGCACATCACGGATCTTGTGGACAGATTACTGGGAGGGGCTGGGGAAAACCCGGCTGTCATGGTGCACGTTGGCACCAATGACAAAGTCAGAGGCAGATGGAGTGTCCTAAAGAACGATTTTAGGGACTTAGGAGCTAAATTGAGGAAAAGGACCTCCAAGGTAGTGTTCTCAGGAATACTACCGGTACATCGAGCCACACCAGTGAGGCAGAGGGAGATTAGGGAAGTAAACAAGTGGCTGAAGAGCTGGTGTAGTAAGGAGGGGTTTGGGTTCCTGGAGGACTGGGCCGACTTCTCAGTCGGTAACCGGTACTATAGAAGGGACGGACTGCACCTAAATGAGGAGGGTGCAGATCTGCTTGGAATGAAGATGGCCAAAAAGTTAGAGGGGTTTTTAAACTAGGCGATGGGGAGGAGGGTCCAGAGACAGTGATAGCCAGCGCGGAAGATATTCCAGAGGGTAGTATTGGGGGCATTAGTGGTAGGTTAACCAAAGCACAAAAACACAAGGTGAGTATAGTAGCAAGTCCAAGTTGCAATCTTGAAACACCCAATACGAGGACAATATGCGTCCGGTCTAAACTATGTGGCTTGTTCACCAATGCCAGGAGCCTGGCGGACAAGATGGGTGAACTAGAGATACTGTTGTACAAGGAGGATTTGGATTTTGTGGGAATTTCAGAGACCTGGTTCAACAGCTCTCATGATTGGCTGGCAAACATTCAAGGGTATACCCTATACCGCAAGGATAGAGAGGGTAAAAAAGGGGGAGGGGTATGCCTATATATCAAGAATAATGTACAAGTGAATGTGAGAGATGACATCACTGAGGGGGCTAGGGAGGAGGTGGAATCTTTATGGGTAGAGCTCCAAAGGGATGAAGCTAAGGGGAAAATAATACTGGGAGTATGCTATAGGCCCCCTAACCTGAGGGAGGAAGTGGAGACGGATCTCCTATCACAAATTGGATTAGCAGCAAGGATGGGAAGTGTTATCATAATGGGGGATTTTAATTATCCAGACATAGACTGGGCGGAGGGAACCGCGCATTCATTTAAGGCTCACCAGTTCCTTAGTGTCTTGCAGGACAATTTTATGGGTCAGATGGTAGACGCACCAACTAGAAATAAAACATTACTAGATCTACTGATTACCAACAATACAGACCTGATAACAGATGTGGAAATACGGGGCAATTTAGGTAACAGCGATCACAGGTCAATTAGTTTCAGTATAAATCACACAAATAGGAGACATGAAGGGAACACAAAGACACTGAATTTCAAAAGAGCCAACTTCCCTAAACTACAAACCTTGCTAAAAGGCATAAATTGGGATAAAATATTAGGAACAAAGAATATGGATGAGAGATGGGTTTGCTTTAAGAGCATATTAAATAAGGGCATTAGCCAATGTATCCCATTGGGTAATAAATTTAAAAGAGCGAACAAACATCCTGGATGGCTTAACTCCAATGTAAAAATGCATATAAAAGCAAAGGAGAAGGCCTTCAAAAAATACAAGGTTGAGGGATCATCCACAGCATTCAGAATTTATAAAGAATGCAATAAGAAATGTAAGGGTGCAATTAGGACGGCTAAGATAGAACATGAAAGACACATAGCGGAGGAGAGCAAAAAAAATCCCAAGAAATTCTTTAAGTATGTAAACAGTAAAAAAGGGAGGACAGACCATATTGGCCCCATAAAGAATGAGGAAGGACATCTGGTTACAAAGGATGGGGAGATGGCAGAGGTATTGAATTTATTCTTCTCCTCAGTCTTCACAAGTGAATCGGGGGGCTTCAGTAACCAAAACTGCAGTGTTTATCCTCATGACACAACACAGGAAGCACCTACATGGTTAACAGAGGACGGAATTAAAATTAGACTTGAGAAACTTAACATTAATAAATCACAGGGACCAGATGGCTTGCATCCGAGGGTACTTAGGGAACTCAGTCAGGTGATTGCCAGACCGTTGTTCCTAATTTTTACAGACAGTCTATTGACTGGAATGGTACCAGCTGATTGGAGAAAAGCCAATGTAGCACCAATATTTAAAAAGGGCCCAAAAAACATCCCTGGGAATTACAGACCAGTTAGCCTAACATCAATAGTATGTAAACTCTTGGAGGGGATGATAAGGGACTATATACAAGATTTTAGTAATAAGAATGATATCATTAGCAGTAATCAGCATGGATTCGTGAAGAATCGTTCTTGCCAAACCAATCTATTAACCTTCTATGAGGAGGTGAGTTGCCATCTAGATAAAGGAAGGCCCGTAGACGTGGTGTATCTGGATTTTGCAAAAGCATTTGACACAGTTCCCCATAAACGTTTACTGTACAAAATAATGTGCGTTGGCATGGACCATAGGGTGAGTACATGGATTGAAAACTGGCTACAAGGGCGAGTTCAGAGGGTGGTGATAAATGGGGAGTACTCGGAATGGTCAGGGGTGGGTAGTGGGGTCCCCCAGGGTTCTGTGCTGGGACCAATCCTATTTAATTTGTTCATAAACGACCTGGAGGATGGGATAAACAGTTCAATCTCTGTATTTGCAGACGATACTAAGCTAAGCAGGGCAATAACTTCTCCGCAGGATGTGGAAATCTTGCAAAAAGATCTTAACAAATTAATGGGGTGGGCAACTACATGGCAAATGAGGTTCAATGTAGAAAAATGTAAAATAATGCATTTGGGTGGCAAAAATATGAATGCAATCTATACACTGGGGGGAGAACCTCTGGGGGAATCTAGGATGGAAAAGGACTTGGGGGTCCTAGTGGATGATAGGCTCAGCAATGGCATGCAATGCCAAGCTGCTGCTAATAAAGCAAACAGAATATTGGCATGCATTAAAAGGGGGATCAACTGCAGAGATAAAACGATAATTCTCCCGCTCTACAAGACTCTGGTCCGCCCGCACCTGGAGTATGCTGTCCAGTTCTGGGCACCAGTCCTCAGGAAGGATGTACTGGAAATGGAGCGAGTACAAAGAAGGGCAACAAAGCTAATAAAGGGTCTGGAGGATCTTAGTTATGAGGAAAGGTTGCGAGTACTGAACTTATTCTCTCTGGAGAAGAGACGCTTGAGAGGGGATATGATTTCAGTTTACAAATACTGTACTGGTGACCCCACAATAGGGATAAAACTTTTTCGCAGAAGAGAGTTTAATAAGACTCGTGGCCACTCATTACAATTAGAAGAAAAGAGGTTTAACCTTAAACTACGTAGAGGGTTCTTTACTGTAAGAGCGGCAAGGATGTGGAATTCCCTTCCACAGGCGGTGGTCTCAGCGGGAGCATTGATAGCTTCAAGAAACTATTAGATAATCACCCGAATGACCGCAATATACAGGGATATGTAATGTAATACTGACACATAATCACACACATAGGTTGGACTTGATGGACTTGTGTCTTTTTTCAACCTCACCTACTATGTAACTATGTAACTATATATTTGTTCACTCTTCTGTTTTTATCACACTCACTAACTAATACCTCTTAAGAAACAGATTGCTGCTCCATTATAAGATTGCTCTTTGCCACATTATGATCCAACACTACTTAAGCCTCCCTTTAATGTTGGTTAATGACTATATCATCTTATGTACTTAACTGTCACACTTTTCAAATGCCGCCTTTCACTATAGTGAGATTATTATTATTTACTAATGTACTCCTTATCCCTGCCCCTTTCTCCCTCCCCTCCTTCTTCCCTACCTAACCCCCCTCTCCCCTCTTCTGTTCCTTTTATCCCTACCCCCCCTCCTCTATACCTCAATCATTTCCTTCCCTGATAAAAAAAGTTTATAAATATATTAATAAACTTCAAAAGTTACTTACTCAGCCACATGACGAAATTTCACACGCAAGCAACAGATACCAAATGTAATTCCTTTAAATTATAGATAATTGTTTTGCTTTCTAAATTGTATTGTATGCAGATAATTGTAACATCACAAGCTTTAATAAACCTTTGATTGTGAAAAAAAAAGAAAAGAAAAAAGAAAATATAAAGCACCCCCATCGCTCCGTGCTCATGAGCAGAGGCAAACACATACATAAGTCGTGCACGCATATATAAACAGCGTTCGCACCACACATGGGAGGTATTGCCAGGAACGTTACAGCAAGAGCAATAGTTCTAGCACTAGACCTCCTCTGTATCTCTAAACAGGTAACCTGAAAATGCATATAAAACATCTATGGAGATTTTTTAGTACCGTCGTTTGTCGCCATTCCACGAGTGTGCGCCATTTTAAAGCGTGACATGTTTGGTATCCATTTACTCAGCGTAACATCATCTTTCATATTATACATGTTTTTTTTTTATTCATCAAAAAGTATTTTTTCGCGTTTTGCATTTAAAACACAGCTGTGCAAATACCGTGTGACATAAAAAAATTGCAACAATCACCATCTTATTCCCTAGGGTCTGTACTAAAAAAAAAAGTATAATGTTTGGGGGATATATATACATATATATACACACATATAGTTATTCTTTTAAGCAAGATCATAGTACATATAAACTTTTCATGTGTTTATATAAGAAAGATAAAAACAGAAAAGTTAAGAAAGATAAAAGCACATGTATACTCATAAACAGCACGATTATTAAAGAATGGTACTCACACATCAGCTTAAGTTGGAAATCTCAGAAATCGGCAAGAAATACCGTAATCACATTGAAGGTAAAGTGGACAAATGTGTGCAGACACACAATAAATTAGTAGACACTCGATTTCCATTAGGATGATATTCAACAAGTGAAGCTGAAATTGTCAGTTTGGAAGATCAGTCATGCCGAAATAATGTCAAATTTAGGGGAATAGCAGAAGTGGTGACACCAACATAATTGCACAATGGTTTAAAACAACTGATTACTGATTTTCTGCCCTCAGTAACTCCTACCAAGATAATTATAGATAGATAGAGTATAAAAGCTACCTATACCATTATATCTGTCTGAAAAAAATTGCCAAGGGATGTAATTGCCCACATACATTTTTATAGTATCAAAAAACTTTCTGCAGCCCAGCAGGCATTTTCATTATCCAACAATTATGCAGGCATTGGAGGTTATTTACGAAAGGCAAATCCACTTTGCACTACAAGTGCAGTCGCTGTAAATCCGAGGGGGACATGCAAGTCCCCCTCGGGGACATGCAAGACATGCAAAAATAGCATTTTAGCTTGCACATGATTGGATGATAAAATCAGCAGAGCTTACCCTCATTTCAGATCTACCCCACAGATTTACAGCGACTGCACTTCCAAGTGCACTTTCAGTGCAATTTCAGGTGCACTTTGCACTTGTAGCTTGCACTTGTAGTGCAAAGTGGATTTGCCTTTCGTAAATAACCCCCATTATGTTGTATGTGGATTTTTCAGAAGCTTTGATTACAGCTATAAAAAGCTGCTACCAATTACTGAATCCCTGATCAATCATTGCCTTCCTTATAGATACCCCTTAAAACGAGTTGTCACCAGAAATGGAAAAACTGCTGTTCTCCCTACTTGAGGAAGGTCTACCCTTCCTTAAAAATTCCGGGTTTTCCTCGGAATAAAACACTGGTGTTTAAGCCAAATAAATTGTGCACATTGCAAGTGTAATTGCACTCATTTTCTCCATAGCTTAGTGAATGTGGCGAAGCTCTACAGATTTCCATCATTCAGATTTCCATCATCATGTGCAAGCAAAAATGCTGTTTTTTTTATTTTTCTTGCACCTGATTGGGTAGTTTTTACAAAGTGAAGTTTTACTGTATTCAGTAAGCTCTTGGGAAAATGAGTGCAACTGCACCAGCAAAGTGTATACCCAGTTTCCCCAAAAATAAGACCTAGCGTGATTGTTTGTGATGGCTGCAATATAAGCCCTACCCCCAAATAAGCCCTACCCTGTTTCCCCAAAAATAAGCCCTACCCTGAAAATAAGACCTACAAGGACTTTAACTAGGGCTTATTTGGGGGGTAGGGCTTGTATTGCAGTCATCACAGACAATCACGCTAGGTCTTATTTTCGGGGAAACAGGGTAGTATGGTAGCCTTTAGTAAATCAACCCTACTATCTCCTGCAAATGCACTTACTCTATTGACAGAAAATATTTTTACCATAGTTTAAAAACTTTTGGTATTTACTACCCCCCCCCCCCCCCACATAAGAATGCATAATATTCTACCCTGCAATATTTCGTGTGATTCCAAAAAGAAAAAACAGCTAATATTTTATGTACTGGAAATCTACGTTGTATTTAAATTTTTGCTTGTTACAATTGTTTTCTGCCACATTCTTTTTTCTAGCCCTCGTTCAAATTGCTATAAATTTGTATTGGGTACATCTACCAAGCTTCCTTTTTTGTAATTATGCCCAGTTGATAAGTGGACATCTTTTGAATTTGTTTTGTCTTTTGCACTGACACAAACCCTCCCCCCCTCCCCAAAGGGAGGTACTACACTACATAGCCCAAGAACTAATACTTCAGCATCTTCTATGACTATACTTCTTTAAATTTGAAACATAAAATTACAGTTTCACATATTATGCATTTAGGAGACATGTTTTTATAGTCTTAAACAATCAAAATGTACAAGATAGATGTTTCCCACAAATGTTTGTGACTAAAACTATAGGCAGTATGGGGTTAATGATAGCAGTGACATTTAAAGATCTTGGAGATTTTAAAAAGCAGATTAGTAGATTATTTTTATGTGTGGTATTAATGACACAATTTATATGATTGTTAACCTATATGCCACCAATATAAAGCAAATACATTTTAAAACTCCTACTGAGTTGAAAAGATAAAGGAATATGGATTCTAGAACCCACAAAATCACATGGTTAGACCAGCCTTTTACAATCAGGGTGCCTTCAGGTTTCTTCAGAGTACCTTGGCAAAATGCCTGAAATTGCTCAAAAAGTGTGTACAAGCCAGTGTGTGGATCAAGCCTACTTTTAGTTACACAAAGCCACAGGTTTTTATTGTACACCATTACAACCTTCTAGTCACCAGTACCCTAACAATCAATGATGCCATCAGTTGATAAGAAGGATGCTGGGTATAATATCCTTGTTTGCTCCACCCCCACCCCTCTCCATCAGCATTGACTTCACATTAGATTACAGTTAGGGAGAAAAACAGAGAGAAGAGAAACATTGGAATACTAGTTAGTTTCAGTGTAAAAAGGTGTATCTGCTTTGGAAAAATAGATCACCTCTAACAATGGATATGGATGTTGCTGCGTTATAGTCAGTTTTTACATTCTAGAATGGGATCCCTCGAGACTGAGGTGCCTCGACTGAATAAAGGTTGAGAAACACTGGGTTATACCATATGGCCATCCTGTGACCATTAATATTTCAGAATCACCAAATTTCTCCCCCGCCTTTTGTGGTGTATAACAGCTATTTGAAATAAATCAATTCTTACCTATCAAAAGAAGTTTGTATGTTAACTATGGGACTTTTTATCTAAATGTAACTCTTGATATGCATATTTTCTATGTTTTTAATGCCCATGGAGCATTTGTAAGGGGCATTTAGATTAAAATAATTACCTGGAACAAAAATAATAATGCACACTTATTAAAATCCACTATCCTTAATGCAATTCTCTAGATACTTACAGCAAAATGTGACTGTCTGCTATTATAGCTAGGGGATTTCTTGACCTTTGGAAGGTCAAGATTGTTAAGCACCCATGAGAAACATATTAAATGTTAATATCTTTACTACTACTCTTAGGGGTAAATGAGTAAACTCCTAGCTAAGCTGATTAAAATTAAACAAGTTAAAAGTAAAACATCTTTCTTACTAAAGTCTAAATTTAAATGCAAGATACTGAACCCATAAACAACAACAGTGGATGTTTGATTTGTAAGAGTACATATGTTATATTGATATGCAATCTGTGTACCATTATCCTTTGTAAATCAAAAATTTTCAATAACAATATAAGTTTGAAATGGAAAGCCATTCATGACAGTTAACTATTGCTTATAACAGTGATCATCCTTGGTATGAGCAATAATAATGTAAAAAAAAAAATCCCTGATCATCCACCCAGAGTAGTACAGCATCACTATGGTGACACTGTACTACTCTGATGACAAGATGTAAAAAAAAATATTTAAAAAAAGGGAAAAAAAGTAAAAAAAAAATTAAAAATTAAAAAAAGGTGTGGCCGGCAGCTGGAAGTGATGGTCAGATTGTAACCCAGATCCGGCATAACAGGATCTCCCAAGCAACTCGCAGCAACTGGGGGTGAATAAAAACACTTCCCAGCACCTTGCCTCAAGCCCAGATAGCTACAGTGACATGCGGGGGAAAAGAAAGGACCAGGCAGGGCCCCACAGGCTCACAGATTTCTTCAGTCCAGCGGGTACCCAAGCCACCAAAGAAAGCGATAGCACCGCAGCTTTAGCATACAGATGAGCAGTGGTGGCTGCTCCTACAGGGGAGACTCTCCCAGCATTGTCACTCAACACCACAAGACAATAAAGGAGACTCTTCACCCTCCGCTTTCAACAGCCCTGTGAAGCAGAGGAGGAAACTAACTGCTGAAGGAGACGCAGTAAGTGATTCCATCCTTAACAGAAAGCCATAATGACACAAATGGATTCAGTGAAAAGCTGTATGCTTTTCCAACTGTGGGCCATATATATTATACAAGTAAAAGGCGCAACAACTAAAACAGTATATATCCTATATGCATTAGGTACACATGCTGGATGCGCATGGTATTGCATACATCAGAAAGGGATAAATAATAAAAGGAAGGTGTCAAGTCAGCAGACTCTGCTGATGTTTATGGAGGAAGTCACAAAAAGTTATAAAATGATAGAAGTGGGTATATGAAAAAAGGAGGACGGGGGGGGAGAAACAGATCGGGGTGATCTGCTGCCATTATAGAGGGAAAGAGACCATGTTCCCAAAAGCTGAAAAGACAAGAAGAGGGAGAAGAGGCGCCTCTGGGTGCAGATTTAAAACAATTTTATTGAACAGTAAAATATTCCGCAATGCACTCACATTTTTTGAGTGAAGAGACGGCATGTAATGTGTCCCAATTAGGGTAGTCCTCGGTCTGGTCAGACCCTTCTTCGCTCCTGTCTGTGTGTGTCCTGAGATGTATCCTCGTACACCGCTTGATGGTGTTCGGCCAGCTGCAGTGGAGTTCGTCCTCAACACGAGGCTTGGAGCGCGCAAAAGTCCAGGGGGAGGGAGTGCTCATTTAACATTCTTACCTTCCCATGCCTTACAGCACACTTTTAGGTTGGCCTTCTCATCCACATCCCACCACACTACCATGGAGGTGGTGGGTACTTGTCATTACGGTTTCTATTCCCCATCCCCACCCCATCCCTCAAACCCCCCCTCTCTATTTCACCCTCTTTATTTCCCTCCCCCCACCCCCCTGTCCCTTCTGCATAACCACTATACATTTGACCATTCTTTTATGTACATATGGATCTCCTATACACACGTATTTTCGTATGCATGCATACTAAACACATGCACCAACATAACATTTATGTCCTATCCACACTCCCAATTTTCTTATTTGGTCCATTTCCATTACACACACCAGCGTATCCTTTTATATTCATACCTGCGATATTTGTAATCCCACTGGTCCCCACCTTGCAGATGTATACGTGCATCCACGCACCATTTTTACACCTTGTTTTTATTTTCATCCTTATATTTATTTTCATACTTATTTTTATATTTATTTTAATTTGTATATTTATTTTAATTTTTATTTATATTTATTTGTATCTATTTTTATTTTCATTATCATTTATTATTATTTTTTATAATTATATTGCATTTTTCTTTTTCTATTTTTTACCTTGCTGTTTTTTACAATTTTGTATTTTGCTGTCATTGACTTTACTGTACACATGCATCTGCATACAGTTGTTTGTGCCATGCTGTTTTATCCACTTCATGTTGCCCCCCCCCCCCTTTGTTTTAGTGCGCCCATGTTCACTTAACACTCTACAAATTTTATGGGAATTCATATACCACACCCCCATCCTTTCCCCATCTCCCGCCCCCCATTTTAATTTTCATTCTTAATTATCTTTTTCACTGGCTCCGCCTGTGCCATTCTGCCCCATAGTGCCACCCAGGCATGATGCTTCTGACGCTGGCCACTTCCTGTTCCCACCCCTACATTAGTATCCAACTAGTCTCTGTCTAAACAGCTTAAAAAAAGAGCGCCGCTGTTCACGCCATCCACAGCCTGCATGCTCGTGAAACGCATTGCATTCCGGTGATGTCATCACCCTCTGCCTGAACTTCTGCGCTCTCCAAGCCTCGTGTTGAGGATGAACTCCACAGCAGCCGGCCGAACACCATCGATCGGTGTACGAGGATACATCTCAGGATGCACACAGACAGGAGCGAAGAAGGGTCTGACCAGACCGAGGACTACCCCAAGTGGATCACATTGAAAATAAGCTGGGAGACTACTCACTGGCTCATAGTGAGGTGGTTGACGCCCATGACAATCTGGCGGAAGAAATTCGCAATATGAAAATCAAAATGGCAGGCCTCGAGGACCGATCCTGCTGGAATAATGTGAAATTTAGAGGTATTCCAGAGACAGTCCCCTCAGCGGAGCTCTGACCATTTTTGCAAAAAATGATCGCTGAACTGCTCCCAGCGACTAAATCCCAGGAATTAGTAATTGAATCAGTCATTGATAGGGCTCATCGTCTCCCAAAACTGTCATATCTGCCAGAATGTGTACCTAGGGATGTGATAGCAAAGATTCACTACTTCCACATGTATTTTTTTCGCAAGCACAACTCATTGCCGGAACCCTATTTAGAAATCTCCTTATATACAGATCTTTCACAGACAACCATACAAGCCCATAAAAATCTGATTGCCATTACGAAAGTCCTGCAAAACAACAACATTCCTTATAAATGTAAGTTTCTGACTAAACTGTTAATTGAGAAAAATAACAAGACTTCACTTATATCCACCCTGGAAGATGGTTTAGAGCTTGTGAAGTCCTGGGGACTTCTTCCGCAGGATGAAGAAGACATCACGGATCCGCCAGCCCACAACTGAGACCTCAGAGAAAGGCAAGTGAATCCTAACAAATGACCTAGGACATAATTTTATGTCCTGCCTCATACGCCTTAATGGCATTCAATCACTTAAAAGATCTTTGCACCCTCCTCAAGGTTTAACCTGTACAAGTTCTTATTAAGTTCTTGGTAATCCTGACCCCACCTTATCTCCTACCAGGATCCTGTCCAGTTGAACTTTATAACCCCCATCTTTTATGTGTACGGGAGTTGCCCATACCCTGAACTTCTTCACTAACAGATATGTATGGGACTACAACATTTCAATTATTCATTTTTTTTCATTCTTTTGTCGTTCCTGTTTGTTAGATTTTCTACCAGCATCATATTCACCTTGACCATATTTCTGAAACTTATAAGCTAAATAATCTCCCTATCAACTATGTTACTTAAGCTTCTATCTTTAAATGCCAAAGAGCTTAATAGCCCCTTAAAATGAAGGGCACTATGGAAGGAAGCAAATAATTACCAATGTGACATTTTATGTTTACAGGAGTCTCATTTCCTGGAAGCGAATCCACCCAGCTGTACTCATAAAAGCTTTCCCTACATATACCGAGCTAATTATAAGAAAAAGAAAAAGGGGGGCTTTGGTGGCAATAAGAGACACAATCTCCTTTAAATTGCATACCTCTCTGCTGGATGAAGGAGGTAGATTTATCATTCTGGTTGTGGAACTTAAGGAACTTAATGGAGACCTTTATACCCTGCTAGTTATCTGTACCCCCAAAAGCAACAAATCAGGTTCATTAGAAGAACACTAGCCAAAGCACGCTCAATCCAAAAGGGACAATTATTACTTTGTGGGGACTTCAACACCCCTATGGACCCAATCAAGGAACAATCAAGGAACCCAGCCCGGAAAACAGGACCTAAACAATTTCTACTTCAGGAAGACCTTCATGATCCGTGGCGCTATCATCATACAAGTGAAAAAGACTATATTTTCTTTTCTATTTCCCATAATACTTACTCCAGAATTGACTGTTTTCTTACAGACAAAAACCTTCTACAGAAAGCAGTAAAAGCACAAATTTACAATATATCATGGTCCGACCATGCACCAATCTCTTTAGAGATCTCAGAAGGGCGTACAGGTAAAAATGTGTCATTATGGAGGAATAATACCTATGTTTTATCTCACCCAGGTTATGTATCAGAACTGAAGACACAACTGGAGGAATTCTTCTCATTTACCGTGGGCTCCTCCAGCAGTGTCTTTAATCTATGGGGCACTCATAAGGCCTTCAGCAGGGGAATATTGATGCAATTGGCTTTAAGAGAAAGAAAAAAGAGAATTTTACATATATCATAACTCCTTGCTTATATTACTCAACTGGAGAGCCACCATAAAAAATCTCCCCAAAATTCAACATTATTACAACTCACACAACTTTGAGATGAACTCAAAGAGGCTTTAATAGCAGACCGTGACAAATTCATCAGAGGTCTAAATTTGGTATCTTATTCACAAAAAATAAAAGTAGGGAAAGGACTGTCTATCTAACTCAAACAAAAAAGAGCTAGAGAGAGAGAGAATAGCCCAACTTCAACACCATAAGATATGTAAAACTGTTCTCAACCCATCAGAAATAGCTCAAGCATTCAGGGATTACTACGCCTCATTGTATAATTTGAAAGATGACCATACTACCCAACCTAACACAGAAGTAAACTCTACCTTCCTGAAAAAAACTGAATTTACCAGTCCTCGATAACACATTATTAAGCCATCTTAACTGCCCTTTAGAGGAACAAGAAATTCTAAATGTTATTGCAGCCCTACCCCTTAATAAATCAACTGGAATAGATGGCCTTTCCCCTGAATATTATAAAACCCTTGCCAATTTTAAGCCCTCACTTGGTCACTTGGAAACAACGCTGTTTCCGTAGGAAAATTCCTAAAGGAAATGCTGGAAGCAGTAATTGTAACCCTCCCTAAACCTGTAAAAGAACCTAATCAACCACAGAATTTTAGGCCAATATCTTTTTTGAACTCGGATTTAAAAATATATTCCAAAATATTAGCAAACAGACTGTTCGAACTAACTCCACACCTTCACGGTCCAGAACAGGCTGGTTTTGTGAAGGGGAGGCAAGCTCCTGATGGTACAAGGAAAGTGATTGACCTGATACAGGCCCGAACTGTGACAAAAAATAGGCCAAGGCATTTTAGACTGAGCAGCCCAGGGGGGGTTTCGGCAGCCGAGCCGAGACTGATCAGAGCCGTGGCCACCGTGCCAGAGAGAAGGGGACCGTTGCGGGTCCTGGCTCTCTTGATGTGCCGACAAGTGTCACTCAAGTGCGGCTTCAAGGCTCGCACGCACCCACCCCCTCCTACAGCTCGCACAGTTCTCAAATCGCCTGTCTCTGGTGGCCCACCCCCCACTTAGTACGCCCCTGGCAGAACATCAGCGGCCGGTGTTAGAACACCGGTCCTGCATGTCAGAGCCCGCGGCCGACTCTGCATGTCCAAGACATGCAGCCCAGCGGACCGGTGGCCCCCGGCCCACTGGGCAAATGCCCAGTCTGCCCTATGGCCAGTCCGGGCCTGACCTGATATATCAAGCTGAGGCCTGTCGAGTGCCTTCTCTCCTCCTTGCGTTGGATGCGAAGAAGGCATTTGACAACGTCCACTGGGAATACCTTTCACAGGTCCTGACTAAGTTTGGACTCTTGGGGACAATACACTCAGCCATCATGACTTTATATTATAATCCCTCAGCAAGAGTATATGTGGATGGCACCTTGTCTGGGCCATTCAATCTTTCTAATGGAACCAGACAGGGCTACCGCCTGTCTCTGATTATATTTACCTTAGCTATCCAACCCTTTGCTGAAGCCATCAGAGCTAATTCTCTCATTCAGGGGCTGCAAGTTGAAAAATGTGACCATAAAATAGGGCTCTTCGCCAATGACATTATTCTGTCATTATCAAATCCTTCCACTTCCCTGATTAGAACCCAACAATTGATTGAAGACTTTAGGAAAGTGTCCTATTACAATTACAACTCAATTCTAGTAAAGGTCAGAATCTCGCCATGGGACTGTCCCCAAACCAAATAAATCACTTAAAAGAGAAACTTTCCCTACTCATGGGGGGCAAAGTCAATAACATATTTAAGAATTCAACTATCCTTTGCAGTTAGCTCACTATGAATCTTCAAAACTTTGCTTCCTTATTAACTAATATCTCTGAAACATTTGGAAAAAATACAGCTCTCATGGGTGGGTAGAGCAGCTGCCTTTAAAATGCAAATATTACCAACAAAAATCAAACAGAGAGCCAAGCACAAAAAAGTAAAACCAAGGAGCCAATATGAATTTGTCAAACCTATTAACCTTCTATGAGGAGGCGAGTTTCCATCTAGATGAAGGAAGGCCCGTAGATGTGATGTATCTGGATTTTGCAAAAGCATTTGACACAGTTCCCCATAAATGTTTACTGTACAAAATAAGGGACCATGGGGTGAGCACATGGATTGAAAAATGGCTACAAGGGCGAGTTCAGAGGATGGTGATAAATGGGGAGTACTCGGAATGGTCAGGGGAGAGTAGTGGGGTCCCCAGGGTTCTGTGCTAGGACCAATCCTATTTATTTTGTTCTTAAACGACCTGGAGGATGGGGTAAACAGTTCAATCTCTATTTGTGGACGATGCTAAGCTAAGCAGGTCAAAAACTTCTCCACAGGATGTGGAAACCTTTCAAAAAGATCTGAACAAATTAATGAGGTGGGCAACTACATGTCAAATTATTGTGTTTAATGTAAAAAAATGTAAAATAATGCATTTTGGGTGGCAAAAATAAGAATGCAATCTATACACTGGGGGGAAAACCTCTGGGGGAATCTACGATAGAAAAGGACCTGGGGGTCCTAGTAGATGATAGGCTCAGCAATGGCATGCAATGCCAGGCTGATGCTAACAAAGCAAACAGAATATTGGCATGCATTAAAAAAAGGATCAACTCCAGAGATAAAACGATAATTCTCCTGTTCTGCAAGACTCTGGTCTGGCCACAACTAGAGTATGCTGTCCAGTTCTGGGCACCAGTCATCAGGAAGGATGTACTGGAAATGGAACGAGTACAAAGAAGGGCAACAAAGCTAATAAAGGGTCTGGAGGATATTGTTTATGAAGAAAGGTTACGAGCACTGAACTTATTCTCTCTGGAGAAGAGACGCTTGAGAGGGGATATGATTTCAATTTACAGATACCGTACTGGTGACCCCACAATAGTGATAAAACTTTTTAATGAAAGGGAATTTAACAAGACACATGGCCACTTAGTACGAATCCGAAATACAAATTTTTATGCATACAAATTCTGTACGAAATACGAAATTCCGTTTTCAAATTTCGGATCCAAATTCATACCGAACATTTGTAGTTGTTACGAAAAGTTTACGAACCTAAAAGTTAAAAACCCAGGAAGTCAGCACAGGGATGGTGGGAACCCCTCATAATGGGCACAGCGGGTGTACAGACCTGGGAACTCACCACAGGGATGGTGGGAAACCTATGGGAATTTCTATGCTTACAAATTTTATACGAAATACGAAATTTTGTTAACGA
Organism: Lithobates clamitans; assembly: GCA_037952925.1. Taxonomy (NCBI): domain Eukaryota; kingdom Metazoa; phylum Chordata; class Amphibia; order Anura; family Ranidae; genus Lithobates; species Lithobates clamitans. The sequence continues at coordinate 40,047 of JBBGZY010002515.1, read as the reverse complement.
ATTTCGTATCCAAATTCTGTTACAGCAGAAACGTGACTGGTGTTTTGTTCACCAGTCAGAGGAAGTCAGCACAGCACGGGGATGGTGGGAACCCCTTATAATGATAAATTCATTATAACGATAATTTGTTATTTTTATGAAAAGTTAACAAACCTAAAAGGTTAAAAACCCAGGAAGTCAGCACAACACAGGGATGTGGGAGCCCCTCATAATGATAAATTCATCATAACGAACTTTCATTTTTTGTAAAAAGTTTACGAATCTAATGAAAATTCGTATTTCGTACGAATCCGAATCGAATTTCAGACACGAATTACGAATTAATTTTCGTACGAAACGAAACAGAACAAAACTAAACTAATTTATTGATGGTGCACATGTCTACAATGTAATACTGACATATAATCAAACACATAGGTTGGACTTGATGGACTTGTGTCTTTTTTCAACCCCGCCTACTATGAATTAGATAGTCACGCTGAACCGCTGCTTCCACACTCAGATGACCAAATGAGAGAGGACAACAAAATTGGGGAGCGCAGATGCAGAAAGTGGCAAAAAATCTGATGCTGCTTAAATGCTAATGTAATTTGTTATATGTGGGCCCGGACCATACGCACGTTGCATACCAGGGTAGGCGAACATCACAGTTTTATACAAATAACACAGTGTGCCAAATCATTTCTCCCAACAACATGGGAGAGATTTGAAAGCCATGACTGTTCTAGCGATCAGACATATCCCCAAGGGTTCCCTTACAGATAACAAGAGATTCCCGTTATGTAAAGGGTAAACAATGTGAATTTACAAATGTAATTCTCTTTCTTCCCATGGGTTAAATGAGGAATTGGACACCCATACCCTCATCGATTTATAATTTATAATCAGCCTGTTGGTTCCTTGTTCCTGAAGATTTAATCATATTTCTATGTGTTGTTGGTGGTTAATGATTTGTCAATACAGTATGTGTCATTTTGCGCTTCATTTTTTATTTTACTTTAGTATTTATTTTATATATTTTTAATCATATTACATTCAGTGTTATTGTTATTGATAAATTGTATTTTAGTTCATTTGATGAATTATCAATCTATTTGCACAATAATGAATTAATATTTATGATTTCTATCTATAAATGTTTCTCAATGATTTTATCTGTTATGATATCCATGTGTTGGATTATTGGTGGTGGATGGATTGGTTGTTCCACCTCGTGACTATATAATACCTGTCCTATGCCGGATTTTGAGCATTTAATCTGAGGAAGGGGTTAAACCCCGAAACATGTAATCCAACACTCAACACTCAAGCTCTGGTACCACTTTGTCATCCTGACATCTTGCACATCTCCTGCTCTGATCCACATGACTCATTGTTCTTTACTGACGTCTGTCTGCCCGTGGTTGGAGTGTGCGACGCAGCCAGGGAGGGGCTCTGTGGTGTCCAGACACTAGGGATGAGCCGAACACCCCCGGATCGGTTCGCACCAGAACCTGCGAACGGACCGAAAGTTTGCACGAACGTTAGAACCCCATTGACGTCTATGGGACTCGAATGTTTGAAATTAAAAGTGCTCATTTTAAAGGCTAATTTGCATGGTATTGTCCTAAAAAGGGTTTGGGGACCCGGGTCCTACCCCAGGGGACATGTATCAATGCAAAAAAAACTTTTAAAAACGGCCGTTTTTTTCGGGAGCAGTGATTTTAATGATGCCTAAAGTAAAAAAAAAAAAGTGAAATATTCCTTTAAATATCGTACCTGGGGGGTGTCTATAGTATGCCTGTAAAGTGGTGCGTGTTTCCCGTGTTTAGTACAGTCCCTACACCAAATGTCATTTTTAAAGGAAAAAATCTCATTTAAAACTGCTTGCGGGTTTAATGTAATGTCCGGTCCTGGCAATATGGATGAAAATCAGTGAGACAAACGGCATGGGTACCCCCCAGTCCATTACCAGGCCCTTTGGGTCTTGTATGGATATTAAGGGGAACCCTGCACCCAAATTAAAATAAGGAAAGGTGTGGGGCCACCAGGCCCTATATACTCTGAACAGCAGTATACAGGTGGTGCAAACAAGACAGGGACTGTAGGTTTGTTGTTAAGTAGAATCTCATATGAATGGATGGTGCCGCACTAATCCTGTTGTGTGAACCTCAGGTGGTTAAAATAAAATAGACTAAAAGTGTATAAATGGCCTATAAAGCCAGTGATGTATTCATGCAAGTGATATAGCTCACTGCACAGAATTAAGTTAATAATAAAAATAATTATTAAAGATGTGGGTGTAAACAAATTGACAACCTAAAAAACTGAGATTAAAATATCAATCCTAGATGACCATAACAGTGGCAAGTTCAACATAAGTGACAAGAAACAATATTAAATACGGCAGCGTGAATTATGCTAAATAATTATCAATCACAAATTAGCAAAGTGCATTGTGCAAGACACTGTGCAACATAAATAACTACTTCATATAATGGCTTATGGTGTTAAACAACAAACATTCCATAAAGTGCAAGTGTGCAGACAAAAAGTATATAAATAAAAAATAAAAACACTCCTTAACTAAGTATTAATGAAAAAGTGAGTGTCCCAAAAAAATTGATGAAAAACAGAGGAAAAACACACAAGAAAAACGTCCTTATTCTTGATAATATCGGTGACAATAAGGTGCTGGCATGCGCATGTAGCAGTTAAAGTGCCTGGTGACTCAGAATCTCATGCAGCTTCGTGTGCAAACACTACAGTGGGTAGTGGCCCCTTACCTCATAGTAATGGGGCAACAGCATATGACCAAACTGGCTCTTTATCTTTTCCACCTAGCGGCTCCTATGTATTCCTCACCGTCCCGGGGCAAGGTTCCCTCAGATGTGATGCAGGGGGGTGTTTAAAGTAGAATAAAAAGGAGCCCAATAGTGTAATTCCGTATTTATAATTAACTGGTTTATTAAGCAAAGAAAGCAGGTACTCACATTAACAAATAAATGATACAGTGTTTGTGTCCGACGAGCGGAGAGCTCGTAGCCTTCTCTCAGTGTGTCCAGCCTATCCCGTCCCTACGTGTGACGTCACACCACACGTCAGACGGTGCATGCAGCTGTTCCACTTCTAGCCACCTCCATATCCGATAGCGCAGGAATACCTTTATTAAACAATTAAGTGGAATCTGTTTGTCATTTTGAACGCGTAGATTTTTAACGTGTTTAGCTCCAGCCAAAAAATCTTTTTTAAGCTTTTTGGAAAACATAGGGAAGGGTTATCATCCCTGTGACATTTGTTTTGCTTTCTTTCCTCCTCTTTAGAAGATTTCACCTCACTTTTTGTCCCAATGACAAATGTTTTTTGAGAATTTGGGTTTTCTTGTGGAACAAGGATTGGAAAGCATCAGTGGAAAGGAGAAATGTTTTTCCCATATTAACTCTTACAGGAGAGAATTTCCCTTCCTAGGGGTAGATTTCATCTCACTTCCTGTTGTCTCCTTCCCTTTGCAAGTAGGAGTCGTTTGTAAGTTAGATGTTTGAAAGTAGGGGCCTGCCCTATATACTCAGCAGAAATTTGGGCCTTAGGTGTTGTTGTGGCCACAACAACGTAAGCTCTCACAGGGCCCTGCTGTGAAATATTAGATCAAGAATTGTAATTACATGCCCCTGTTGAACAGGGGCAGAAAAACTGGGTCTTTGGTGGTGGTGGTGGTGGTGGTGGTGCTGGTGCCACAATACTGTAAGTCCTCACTTGCTCTTGGTGGGTGCAGAAACGGGCCCTGCTGTGAAATATTAGATCAAGAATTGTAATTACATGCCCCTGTTGAACAGGGGTAGAAAAATTGGACCTTTGGTGTTAGTGGTGGTGGTGCTGGTGCCACAACACTGCAACCCCTCACAGACACTCTAGTTGGAACGCAGGAACGAGCCCTGCTGCAAAGTATTGCATCAAAAATAGTAATTACACGCCCCTGTTAAACAGGGGCAGAAAAATCGGGCCTTAGGCACTGGTGCTGGTGCCACAACACTGCAACCCCTCACAAACACTCTAGTTGGGACGCAGGAACGAGCCCTGCTGCAAAGTATTGCAACAAAAATTGTAATTACATGCCCCTGTTAAACAGGGGCAGAAAAATTGGGCCTTAGGCACTGGTGCTGGTGCCACAACACTGCAACTCCTCACAGACACTCTAGTTGGAACGCAGGAACGAGCCCTGCTGCAAAGTATTACATCAAAAATTGTAATTACACGCCCCTGTTAAACAGGGGCTGAAAAATTGTGCCTTAGGCACTGGTGGTGGTGCTCAGAACCAAAAATGTTCTTACAAGCTATCAGCGTGATGATTGAGGAGGAAGAGGATAATTACTCAGGGATAGTCACTCAGCATCAGCATAGGCAGTCTTTGAAGGGATCTGAGATTTCACAAAAAATTATTCGGTTACATCAGCATCAGGTGCTTATCCAAGACTGATTCATTTTTATGAAGGTCAGTCGATCGACCAAGTCGGTGGACAGACGCACCCTGTGATCGGTTACCACGCCTCCAGCAGCACTTAATGTGCGTTCCGAAAGAACGCTGGATGCAGGACAGGCCAGTAGCTCAATTGCATACTGTGCAAGCTCTGGTCAAGTGATCCATCCTCAAGACCCAGTAACCCAGATGATTTTCGGTGGGAAAGGTGTCCAAGTCTGATCTTGCCCCTAGGTATTCCTGCACCATGTAAAACAGACGCTGGTGATGGTTGCTGGAACCGATCATACCTTGGGGCTGCAGACCAAAAAATTGTCTGAACGCATCGGTCAGATGACCACCTTCTCCACCGCTCCTTCTTTGACTGACCGAAGCCTCAGCAACACGTTGTCCAGAAACAGGAGTTTGTAACCTCCCAGTCTTTGGGAACGCGTTGCACAGACCTTTCTGCAAGGCCTCCCGAAGATGTTTCATCCTCTGCTCCCTCTGTGATGGCAAGATAAGGTCCGCAACCTTACCCTTGTAACGTGGATCAAGGAGGGTTGCCAGCCAGTATTGGTCCTTCTCCTTGATACCACGAATACGAGGATCCTTACGCAGGCTTTGCAGGATCAGGGAGGCCATGCAGCGTAGGTTTGCTGAGGCATTCGGTCCGGAGTCCTCTGGGTCACTAAGGACGACATGGTCCGCAGCCACCTCCTCCCAGCCACGTACAAGTCCATGTGTTTCTTGGGACTGATCACTTAAAGACTGCTGCTGATGCTGAGTGCCAGGCTCCACCTCCATACTGACACAATCTTCCTCCTCCTCCTCCTCCTCGTCCTCTTCCTGTGTGATCGGTGGGCACACAGGAACACTGTCTGGATAAAGGGGGCCTTGAGAGCTAAGGAAGTCCTCCTCTTTCTGCCTCTGTTCTGCCTCAAGTGCCCTGTCCATTATTCCACGCAGCGTGTGCTCCAACAGGTGTACAAGGGGGCAGTGTCACTGATGCATGCACTGTCACTGCTCACCATCCTTGTGGCCTCCTCAAATGGTGACAGGACAGTGCATGCATCCCTGATCATGGCCCACTGGCATGGGGAAAAAAAACAAGGTCCCCTGACCCTGTCCTGGTGCCATAGTCGCACAGGTACTCATTGATGGACCTATGCTGCGTGTGCAGCCGCTGCAGCATGGCCAACATTGAGTTCCACCTGGTGGGCATGTCACAGATTAGGCAGTTCTTGGGCAGGTTAAACTCCTTTTGGAGGTCCGTCAGCCGAGCACTGGCATTATATGACCGGCGGAAATGCACACAGACTTTCCTGGCCTGCCTCAGGACATCCTGTAAGCCCGGGTACCTGCCCAGGAACCCCTGCACCACCAAGTTAAGGACGTGAGCCAAACAGAGCACATGGGTCATTTGTCCCTGTCGGAGGGCAGAGAGGAGGTTGGTGCCATTGTCGCAAACCACCATTCCAGCCTTAAGTTGGCGTGGCGTCAACCACCTCTGAACCTGCCCCTGCAGAGCTGACAGAACCTCTGCCCCAGTGTGGCTCCTGTCCCCCAAGCACACCAGCTCAAGCACCGCATGGAATCTTTTGGCCTGCGTACTTGCGTAGCCCCTTGAATGGCTACGGAGCACCGCTGGTTCCGAGGACAAAGCACAGGAAGAGGCCATGGAGGAAGAAGAAGAGGAGGGAGTGGAGGAGAGAGGTGTGTCACAATCATTAGCATTTTGGAGGCGTGGTGGCGGAACAACCTCCAACACTACTGCACCTTGTCCTGCATCCTTCCCAGCTGCCAGCAGAGTCACCCAATGCGCCGTGAAACTTAGGTAATGTCCCTGTCCATGCCTGCTGGACAATGAGTCAGCGGTAATATGCACCTTACCGCTGACCGCCCTGTCCAGCTAGGCATGGACATTGCCTTCCACATGCCGTTAGAGAGCCGGAATCGCCTTCCGTGAGAAAAAGTGGTGTTTGGGTACCTGCCACTGAGGAACCGCACATTCCACAAACTCACGGAAGGGGGCAGAATCTACCAACTGAAAAGGCAGCAGTTGAAGTGCTAGCAATTTTGCCAAGCTAGCATTCAACCGCTGGGCATGTGGATGACTGGGAGCAAAATTATTTCAGCGGTGCAGCAGCTGGGGCAGGGAAATTTGCCTGGTACAATCTGACGTCGGTGTACCAAAAGCAGATTGCCCACAAGTACTTGGCTGTGATACACCTAATTCTACACCTTCATTCCTCTCAGTGCAGGTCTCAGAGAGGACATAAGGTATAGTGGGGTTGAAAATCTCAGCTGATGAGGAGCAAGGAGAGGTCCTCTTTGTTCTTTGGTGTGGGTCTTTTAGATACGCTTGCCAACGAACTGCATGGCAGGTCAACATATGTCTGGTCAAGCATGTGGTAACCAAGTGGGAGATGTTTTGGCCACGCAAAATACGCTTGAGACATATGTTGCAAATAGCAGCGGTGCGATCTGATGCACTTGTCTCAAAAAAGGCCCACACCAAAGAACTTTTTGAATAACGCGCAGAGACTGCAGCGCCCTGCACATGTGGAACTTTGGGGTGTGATGCAGTCAATGTGCTGCCCTTAGGCTGGCCCCTGGAGGGCACCCTGCCTCGTTGGTGATGTGCCGCCTCCTCCTCCTCCTCCTCTCTCCTATCAGGCACCCACGTTGAGTCAGTGACCTCATCATCCCCTCCCTCCTCATCACTGGAGCAAACCTGGCAGTATGCTGCAGCAGGGGGAGCATGACTGCCAGATTGCTGTCCTTCTTGGGCACCCCCTCTGTCCGTGCTCATGTTACTGCCTTCAACGAGCTCAGTATCATCATCAGAGCCTTCCAAACGCTGGGCATCCTCCTGGAGCATGTACCCAACACTGTGGTCAAACAGTTCGAGGGACTCCTCAGGAGGACATGGTGGGGCTAGGAAAGGAGTCACTGATGACATTGAGCCGAGGGAAGAGGCCGCTGCTTTGCCAGACAAAGTACCCTGGGCATGGGTGAGAGAGGATGAGGAGGATGAGGACGGCTTGGTAATCCACTCGACCAAGTCTTCCGCATGTTGCGGCTCAACACGGCCAGCTGCCGACAAAAAGGCCAAGCGTGTCCCACGGCCACGTGCTGATGAGGATGCACCGTCTCCACGACCAGCACTAGACACAGAGCCTGCTTGCCCTCTCTTATTGGCTTGTGACTGTCTGCCTCTCCTTTTTGGCCTTCCAGACATACTAATGGACTGTAGCTGCACTAAGCTGGGATATATCTATATATATATATATATATATATATATATATATATATATATATACTGATACTGCAGCTAGCAAAATCAACTGCCTGCCTGTAGTATGAGAACACCGCCAACCTTCTACAGGTAGCTTTAGCTGAACACTGAGGTGGACGCACTCCATTAACTTGTAGGTTTAGCTGAACACTGTGAACAGGACGCACCCCACTAACTTGTAGGTTTAGCTGAACACTGTGAGCAGGACGCACCCCACTAACTTGTAGGTTTAGCTGAACACTGTGAGCAGGACACACTGCACTAACTGTAAATAGTCTAGCTGCCTGACTGTGGTACTAATAGGATCAAAAGAACAACAGTAATTTTCTTCAGGTAGTTGTATATACTGTAACAAGACAAGCCTGCCTGTCAGTAAGAAGATAACAGGAACGGATCTAGCTGAACACTGTGAGCAGGACGCACTGCACTAAACTTGTAGGTTTAGCTGAACACTGTGAGCAGGACGCACCCCACTAACTTGTAGGTTTAGCTGAACACTGTGAGCAGGACGCACCCCACTAACTTGTAAGTTTAGCTGAACACTGTGAGGTTGATGCACCACACTAACTTGTAGGTTTAGCTGAACACTGAGCAGGACGCACCCCACTAACTTGTAGGTTTAGCTGAACACTGTGAGCAGGACGCACTGCACTAACTGTAAATAGTCTAACTGCCTGACTGTGGTACTAATAGGATCAAAAGAACACCAGTAATTTTCTTCAGGTAGCTGTATATACTGTAACAAGACAAGTCTGCCTGTCAGTAAGAAGATAACAGGAACGTTTCTAGCTGAACACTGTGAGCAGGACGCACCCCACTAACTTGTAGGTTTAGCTGAACACTGTGAGCAGGACACACCCCACTAACTTGTAGGTTTAGCTGAACACTGTGAGGTGGACGCACCACACTAACTTGTAGGTTTAGCTGAACACTGTGAGCAGGATGCACCCCACTAACTTGTAGGTTTAGCTGAACACTGTGAGCAGGACGCACTGCACTAACTGTAAATAGTCTAGCTGCCTGACTGTGGTACTAATAGGATCAAAAGAACACCAGTCATTTTCTTCAGGTAGCTGTATATACTGTAACAAGACAAGCCTGCCTGTCAGTAAGAAGATAACAGGAATGGATCTAGCTGAACACTGGGAGCAGGACGCACCCCACTAACTTGTAGGTTTAGCTGAACACCGTGAGCAGGACGCACCCCACTAACTTGTAGGTTTAGCTGAACACTGTGAGCAGGACGCACCCCACTAACTTGTAGGTTTAGCTGAACACTGTGAGCAGGACGCACCCCACTAACTTGTAGGTTTAGCTGAACACTGTGAGGTGGACGCACCACACTAACTTGTAGGTTTAGCTGAACACTGTGAGCAAGACGCACCCCACTAACTTGTAGGTTTAGCTGAACACTGTGAGCAGGACGCACCCCACTAACTTGTAGTTTTAGCTGAACACTGTGAGCAGGATGCACTGCACTAACTGTAAATAGTCTAGCTGCCTGACTGTGGTACTAATAGGATCAAAAGAAAACCAGCAATTTTCTTCAGGTAGCTGTATATACTGTAACAAGACAAGTCTGCCTGTCAGTAAGAAGATAACAGGAACGGATCTAGCTGAACACTGAGCAGGACACACTGCACTAACTGTAAATAGTCTAGCTGCCTGACTGTGGTACTAATAGGATCAAAAGAACACAAGCAATTTTCTTCAGGTAGCTGTATATACTGTAACAAGACAAGCCTGCCTGTCAGTAAGAAGATAGTAGGAACAGATCTAGCTGAACATTGTGAGCAGGACGCACTGCACTAACTGTAAATAGTCTAGCTGCCTGACTGTGGTACTAATAGGATCAAAAGAACACCAGTAATTTTCTTCAGGTAGCTGTATATACTGTAACAAGACAAGCCTGCCTGTCAGTAAGAAGATAACAGGAACAGATCTAGCTGAACACTGTGAGCAGGACGCACCCCACTAACTTGTAGGTTTAGCTGAACACTGTGAGCAGGACACACCCCACTAATTTGTAGGTTTAGCTGAACACTGTGAGGTGGACGCACCACACTAACTTGTAGGTTAAGCTGAACACTGTGAGCAGGATGCACCCCACTAACTTGTAGGTTTAGCTGAACACTGTGAGCAGGACGCACTGCACTAACTGTAAATAGTCTAGCTGCCTGACTGTGGTACTAATAGGATCAAAAGAACACCAGTAATTTTCTTCAGGTAGCTGTATATACTGTAACAAGACAAGCCTGCCTGTCAGTAAGAAGATAACAGGAACGGATCTAGCTGAACACTGTGAGCAGGACGCACTGCACTAAACTTGTAGGTTTAGCTGAACACTGTGAGCAGGACGCACCCCACTAACTTGTAGGTTTAGCTGAACACTGTGAGCAGGACGCACCCCACTAACTTGTAGGTTTAGCTGAACACTGTGAGGTGGACGCACCACACTAACTTGTAGGTTTAGCTGAACACTGAGCAGGACGCACCCCACTAACTTGTAGGTTTAGCTGAACACTGTGAGCAGGACGCACTGCACTAACTGTAAATAGTCTAGCTGCCTGACTTTGGTACTAATAGGATCAAAAGAACACCAGTAATTTTCTTCAGGTAGCTATAAATACTGTAACAAGTAACAAGTAATAAGACAAGCCTGCCTGTCAGTAGGAAGATAACAAGAACGGATCTAGCTAAACTGAATACAGTGTATATATATATATATGCAACACCTGGGATGCATATATAATTACACAATACACTGTAAGTGCAGCTAACTGACTGACCGTTCTGCCTAATCTATCTAACTCAAATCAAATGTCACTGTCTGTCTCTCTCTCTCAATGAACGCCGGAACACACACTACACAGGGCCGCCGTGTAGGCGGCCTTATATAGTGTGGGGCGTGTACTAAATCCCCTGAGCCATAATTGGCCAAAGCCTCCTTGGCATTGGCCAATTACGGCTCTCTGTTCAGGCGGCGCTGTGATTGGCCAAGCATGCGGGTCATAGTGCATGCTTGGCCAATCATCAGCCAGCAATGCACTGTGATGCCGCAGTGAATTATGGGCCGTGACGCACCACACGAATTTGGCGCAAATGGCCCATATCGTTCGCAATTCGGCGAACGACCGAACAGCTGATGTTCGACTCGAACACGAAGCTCATCCCTACCAGACACCCTGAAGCATAGCCTCGTTTTCACCGCTCCTCCAGTATCCATCTCCTGGTCTCATTGGTTGTTGCAGTGGCTCCATTATTCACTCCCTGGATGTACAGTGATCGTGTACCCCGGATTTGTGCCAAGCCTTCCTCTTCTTTGCAATTGCCCAGCGCTCGGGTTACAGCCATCGCTTCCAGTACCTAGAAGGTTTCCATGTGGCTCCCCACCATTGGCCAGAAGCCCCTTCCCCCTACAGCCTCCACGGAAGCAGGACAGCCATCCCTTTACCACCTTTGACTCTATTACCAGCACAATTACAGTGAGTTTTGTTGCCTTGACTGTTATCCCCATTTGTACTGTGTGGTTATATTACTTCCCAGCAATAAACTTTTTTATGGATTTTATTTCCAGTAGATTTTTTGCCAAATACTCCCAAAGATACTGTATATGTTCAGGACTCTTTCAATCCCCATCCCCAATGCTTTGTTTACCAAATGCAATTCTCTTTTGCACAAATACATTTGGCAAAGCAAAAACCCTAGAATTGCCCTCACCTCCCTGAAAATGGTGAGAAGCAATGAAGGAAAATGTTTACCAGACCTTCAGGGTTATTACAATGCATCCATACTGGACCAACTCATATATTGGATCAAACCAACAGAGAACAGACTATGGGTTAATATGGAACAAACCTTTATAAAACAGCAAGACTTTCTGGCCCTTTTCATATTGTCTCTCATGTCTCCTTTACATAAATACAAATGTGCCTCACTCCACAATATTAGCTACCATAAAAGCCTGGCGCACCCTACTATCCTATACAGGAACTATACACAAGTTAGAAATCTCAGTTAAAGCATATGAGTGGCTAATCTCTGGTTTTATTACACTTGACTGCCAAAAATGGGGTATAAACTTTCTAAAGAACCTAAAACAAAGCAGTCTACTTAAAGATGTTTACAGTGCTATGCAAATTTGACATTTCCATTCTGCCACTAAATGTAGTGAAACCATAGGGATTCCTGACCCCGTATGGCAGTTCCTCCAGGGCAAATCACACAAACCGATTCAAGGAATCTCTCTTTTACTCCATCTTAACTGGTCCCTCCCTAATGGCCAAGACATCCGATATGTGCAAATGGGAAAAAGACTTGGCAAGGGATATCTCCTTGCAACAATGGCAAAAAGCTATACAACTAAGTTTCCAAATTTCTATATGTACTGACCACTGGGAAATTTTCCAAAAGATTTACCACAGGTAGTACATAACACCATACAGGTTGTCCAAAATATTCAAAAACTCCACAAACAAATCAGATTAGAGGGGGAAGAAGTATATGGATTATGGCGGTGCCAAGAGAAACAGGATACAATACTTGAGAATAAAAATTATATTTATTTAACAAAATTCAATAAAATTAGACATAACAATCACATAGACAAGGTGTGCGGAAAAATTCTAAAATCAATTCTGTAGCAAAAAATATTTCACATCACTTGGCCTGATGATTGTGACGGCCAGTTCAGTGAGTGGGTATTCAGATGCCCGACATGTTTCGCCAGTATTGGCTTCTTCAAGGACAGTTGTTTGATACCTAAAGCGCTACAGAGTTTTCTATGAAGAGAGATATAACAATCAATGAATGTTTTAGAACAATTGATACATTAAAGTACAAAATAATATATATATCTCCATATGTTTGCCAGCCGTCAGGGCAGACTATCCCCCACCACCCAGAGGGGCCCCAAAGAGCCCACCCACACCACAGGGTGCCAAAAAAGCCCCAACCAGGCTGTCCAAAGATGGTAAAATACCTGCAATTCACCAGGGATGGATGCTACATGCCTCCGGAGCAAGGCCTCAAAAACAGAGATCACAGTAAATGGCTGCAGGGGACAATAAGAGGGACCTGACGGAGAATATGCCTAAAGAAATATATATAAACAAATTATGTACATATGGCGGGGCCCGAGGACCACACATCAATTTAAAGTGAGAAATTTCATATTGGACTAACATAGTCTCTAATTTACTTACAATTAAGCTATTCAAATTGGGAGACAGGACACCGGAAAACAGCCAATATTAGGAATGGTTCATTATAGGATGAAAGACGTGGAAGGTGTCACTGGAAAATGGTAGAAAAAAGGGGGGAGGAAGAAGGGGAAGACATTTATATGCCAGGTAATACTATCCAAAAGTACAAGTCTGAAAACGCTAATTGCGATTCAGCTCTAGCCAATGACAAATCAAAGCATAAACGGATTTACACTCACCAGTAGTATACTCAAGGGTGGAAAACTATGGCTAAAAAGAAAGACCTGCAGCCGATAGAAGCACCAATCGGGACAAGCTAAGAGACAAAAAATACTGTCAGTTTGGTGTAAACGGGATCCATAGGAGAATGAGGGGAGACAGCCAACAAGGCAAAGAAGTGCTTACCCAATCGTGTTACAGTTAGTGTGACCGTGTCCTGTGATTCCCTGGCGTGTCTAGTGGCCTGGGATGCCGGCGCTCTTATGTCCCCCTCACACGAGCGGCGTCTGACGTCACCGCGCGTGTGAGCGGACAAAAAGGCCACTGCGCATGCGCCGCCCGCAACTCCATCCAGTCCTACAAGGTCCAGAAGGCACAGCGGTGGTGTCCATGGTGATGTGAGAATATATCACAGACACTGCGCAGTATACAAACGCCGCAATTGGCGGCGCGATACCTGGGAGGTGGAAGTTGGTCCAATGCGCAGTGGCAGGGGCGGGCAAAGGACGAACCAATGCCCTTGGGTGTCCATACAGCTAGAGTGTATCTCATGTAAAGGGGCTAGTAACACCAGAGACAGCACCAAAGCCATCCTGGAATAGAGAAACCGTGGACAATTGGCCGCGACGGGTGACAGTCTAGAAAGGGGGAGAAAGGCAACCAAGGGGGCAAGGTGTGACTGAGACATAATAGGGGCGGGGATGGGTGGGAACAGACCAGGGATGAATAGGCTCAAACCCAGAAACAAAAGAGGCGCCCGCACACAAGGCATGGGAAGGAAGAAAAAAAGTGGGGAGAACATAGTCACTGGCATGTGCCCACACAGGTCACCCGGACAGCTCGCAAATTGATACACGCGTCAATAACAAAGTATTTTCATCAGCGTAAAAAACAGTTATTAGCATGACAAAATAAAATAATATATACACAATTGAAAACACTAAGAGCATCATAATGGTGCTTAATAAGTCTATCTATTTCTGTTAAATTGGTAATTGGAAAATTATATACAGATAGAAAGGAAGGGAGGGGGTGCCGTAACTTGATCCATCAGGACCGATCTCTAAAGTGGGAAGGAACTGTCTAGGGAGGAATGTAAAAAATTACAAAAGAAGATAGTGGAGATAAATAGAGAACTAATCATAATTATAAGGTGGGCTGTGTCAATCCTTGGGGAAAGAGGGGAGGGGGGGGGGGAAGAATGGAGAACAGGGATGGGGGTAAAAGGGGGGGGGAGGGAGGGGAAGGAAGGGAGAGAGGGGGAGGGATAAAAGGGGAGAAAAACAGCCAACCTATAGAAACGGCTTGAAACTGATGCCTTCGTTAGGCCCTGGATGTCTAGTGGCATCCAAGGTATGTATCCACTTGGTTTCCAATTGGAGTAGTTTTTGGTCAATATCTCCACCCCTAACATGTGTAGGGATATGCTCCAATGCTGTAAATCCCACAACATGGGGATTAAAGTCATGGTGTATTGCTATATGTCGATTGATAGATGTAGAAATCTTACCTTTATATAAAGGTTTGATGTGATCACGGATCCTGACACAGAACTGACGTTTAGTTTTGCTGACATAGAAACTGCCACATATACAAGTAGCAAGATAAACTATGCCGGTAGTTTGGCAAGTGACTTTATGTTTGATTTTGTGTCTTTGGCCATTTGGAAGTGGTTTTTCCCGTACATCATAAATTAACTCACACATGTCACAGTGGCCACATGGAAATGTGCCAACCACTGTTGAAGAAAATTCTAGTTTGGGTGCATGGTGGCTCACTATGACTTTATCCCGTAGCGAGGGGGAACGGCGGTAGGTAATTTGAGGTTGAGATTGAATATATTTTTTTATGGTGTGATCTGCTGTAAGAAGGGGCCAGTATTTATTGAGAATATTCCTTACCTCATTATGATGTTGGGAAAATTGGGTAATAAGTCGGACCGGCTGAGAGGCGTCCTTCTTTTTGATGGAATACAACAGTTTTTTCCGATCTAATTTTTTTACTTTGTTGAAAGCCTGTTTCAACAATTTTTGGCTGTATCCTCTTCTTTTTTAAGCTTACGAAAGATTAAAAAGAAGAGGATACAGCCAAAAATTGTTGTGGCCTTTTTGTCCGCTCACACGCGCGGTGACGTCAGACGCCGCTCGTGTGAGGGGGACATAAGAGCGCCGGCATCCCAGGCCACTAGACACGCCAGGGAATCACAGGACACGGTCACACTAACTGTAACACGATCGGGTAAGCACTTCTTTGCCTTGTTGGCTGTCTCCCCTCACTCTCCTATGGATCCCGTTTACACCAAGCTGACAGTATTTTTTGTCTCTTAGCTTGTCCCGATTGGTGCTTCTATCGGCTGCAGGTCTTTCTTTTTAGCCATAGTTTTTCACCCTTGACTATACTACTGGTGAGTGTAAATCCATTTATGCTTTGATTTGTCATTGGCTACAGCTGAATCGCAATTAGCGTTTTCAGACTTGTACTTTTGGATAGTATTACCTGGCATATAAATGTCTTCCCCTTCTTCCTCCCCCCTTTTTTCTACCATTTTCCAGTGACACCTTCCACATCTTTCATCCTATAATGAACCATTCCTAATATTGGCTGTTTTCCGGTGTCCTGTCTCTCAATTTGAATAGCTTAATTGTAAGTAAATTAGAGACTATGTTAGTCCAATATGAAATTTCTCACTTTAAATTGATGTGTGGTCCTCGGGCCCCGCCATATGTACATAATTTGTTTATATATATTTCTTTAGGCATATTCTCCGTCAGGTCCCTCTTATTGTCCCCTGCAGCCATTTACTGTGATCTCTGTTTTTGAGGCCTTGCTCCGGAGGCATGTAGCATCCATCCCTGGTGAATTGCAGGTATTTTACCATCTTTGGACAGCCTGGTTGGGGCTTTTTTGGCACCCTGTGGTGTGGGTGGGCTCTTTGGGGCCCCTCTGGGTGGTGGGGGATAGTCTGCCCTGACGGCTGGCAAACATATGGAGATATATATATTATTTTGTACTTTAATGTATCAATTGTTCTAAAACATTCATTGATTGTTATATCTCTCTTCATAGAAAACTCTGTAGCGCTTTAGGTATCAAACAACTGTCCTTGAATATTTGAAACAAAAAAAAAAATAAAAAATTGGAAATAAAATGTATTTATACATTTTTTTTATATACTCTCGCCAGTCAGTATCCCTGATTGCCACACAATAGTCATATGATGATGCTGATGACAATGTGAAAAATGCAAATTTGATTTAATCTCTTCATTTTCCAAAAATTGTGACCAAAAAATGCAAGAAACTGGCCATGCATCTTACTAAATACCACAGACTGTCTACTTTATAAAAAAACATAATTGGGGGGTATTTGCACTTTCCTGGCCTTTTAGGGCTTGAGAAAATGAGAAAGGCTGTCAGTACATCAGGATTGATCAATTTTTAAATATTTATATCGTAGTTTGTAGATACACAGACTACATAACATACACCAATTTGGGTTATTTTTACCAAAAGAAATGTAGCATACTACATATTGGCCTAGATTATGAAGAAAGATTATTTGTTTGCAAAATATAAACTAAGAAAAACATGTTTTTTCTCAAACTTTTCAGTATTTTTTGTTTATATAGCAAATAAAAACCCCTAAAATCCATACTGTACCAGACCCTTATCCGAGCCCGCATCCTGGCAGGCCACAGGAAAAGAGGGGGGAAGAGAGAGCGCCGCCCCCTCCTGAACCGTACAAGGCCACATGCCCTCAACATGGGGAGGAGGCTTTGGGGTCCTCAGATATCGCTGGCCTTTACTCTTATATCAGCAACACTAGAATGGAGCCCATTTTTCCTACTGTTCCAGATACTCTGGGTCACACCTACATTATGCTCCCTGTGTTCCTGTTGGACCCTACTATCACAGCTTCCGGACCAGGCATTCCTTCTGGCCCTAGCACCCCAGCGGTGTGTTTGTTTCACACTAAGCAGATATGTATCATGCATCCGCCCCTGATGATTGGATAGATCCCATGAAACGCATCGGGCTTAACCTAGATGCAATGCATACATACCTACATGGTTTTTGGATCCAGGCAATATCGTGGATTACAACTGTTATATTATAGTGATTTTTTATTATGGAGGATAATACTATTGTATATTCTATGCATACTTTTAACATGTAAATGATTTGGATACATGAATTGTTATATTATGTGCCATTATTGCATGTATTGTCTGCCAAGTACCTACTTAATCATGGCAAACAAATAAATACTTGTTCATGTTTTACTTTGACTCCTTCGATTAGCCACAATATACACACCTCAAGTCCCGACCCTCTTTCTTTATGTACTTGAATAAGGATGGAGATGCATGTTACCATGCGTCTCATTTAAAGTCCCAAAAGCCCCCTCTATTGCACCTTGTCCCTATGTTGATGGGGACAAGGGCATCATCCCACAACATCGGGCTTAACCTAAATGCAATGCATACATACCTACATGGTTTTTGGATCCAGGCAATATGGTGGATTATAACTGTTATATTATAGTGATTTGTATTATTATGGAGGATAATACTATTGTATATTCTATGCATACTTTTAACATGTAAATGATTTGGATACATGATTTGTTATATTGTGTGTCATTATTGCATGTATTGTCTGCCAAGTACCTACTTAATCATGGCAAACAAATAAATACTTGTTCATGTTTTACTTTGACTCCTTCGATTAGCCACAATATATACACCTCAAGTCCCGACCCTCTTTCTTTATGTACTTGAATAGGGATGGAGATGCCTGTTACCATGCATCTCATTTAAAGTCCCAAAAGCCCCCTCTATTGCACCTTGTCCCATGTTGATGGGGACAAGGGCCTTGTCCCCACAACCCTTGCCCAGTGCTTGTGGGGGTCTGCAGGTGGGGGGCTTATCAGAATCTGGAAGCACTGTGGGCACAGATTGGGCATTCATTTAAACATGTGGATGGCCATGGTGTACATACCTGGCCATCCACATGTTTCCCCCTTCCCTGCTAATCCTAGTGGCATCCCTGGTGGTCCAGTGTGGTCATCTGAGGGTAGCTGCACTGATAAACAATCAGCGCAGACCCCTCCTGTCAGGAGTGCCGCCGATCGGCTCTCCTCTACTCTCGTCTCGTCAGACACAAGTGAGGAAAAGCTGATCAAGGGCTCTTCCTATTTACATCATGATCAGCCATGATTGGACATGGCTGATGACGTGGTAAAAAGCTTTCACCGGAGGCTCTTTATCGAGATCGATGTAGCAGTGTGTCAGACTGACAAACCGCTCCACTGATCGCCGCACGGGGCGGCTGTTATCCTGAAGGATGTCATATGACGCCCAGTCAGGATAACGGAGTCACCGCCCGGCCATCACTTTGCTATGTGTTATCTTCGTACTCAGCAGAAGCAACAGAATGTATTGTTGGGTGTAATTCCACATATACCCATGGCATGTTTGAGCAATATATCATTTGGTGACAACTTTGTGCAAAAAAATAAAAATGTTTCTCATTTTCCTGAAACTTCTGTCAAAATATAAAATATTAAGTGGACTCAACATGCCTCTCAGCATATAGCTTGAGGTGTCTACTTTCCAAAATGGGGTAATTTTTTGGGGGGAGGGGTTGTGCTATCTTGGCATTTCATGCCCCCCAAAACTGATAGGTAGTGAGGAGTGAAATCAAAAATTTACGCCCTTAGAAATCCTAAAGGTGGCGATTGGTTTTCGGGGTTCTGTACGCGGCTAGGCTCCCAAAAAGTTTCACACATTTGGTCTCTCCGTACTCAGAAGAAGAAGCAGAATATATTTTTGGGTGTAATATACCATGTACCCATGGTATGTGTGAGCAATATATCATTTAGTGACAACCCTATGTAAAAATAATATACCATGTACCCATGGTATGTGTGAGCAATATATCATTTAGTGACAACCCTATGTAAAAAACAAATTGTAATTTTACCGAAACCTGTGGCAAAACATAAAATGTTCCATTAGCTCAACATGCCTCTCAGAAAATAGCTTGGGGTGTCTACTTTCCAAAAAGGGGTCATTTGGGGGGGGTTTGAACTGTCCTGGAATTTTATGCACAACATTAGAAGCTTATATCACACATCACCCACTCTATCCACTTGAAGACAAAGTTTTCTGATGCTTTTTGTTTACATGAAAAAAAAAAAATACTAGAAAATTACGTTGAACCCCCAAACATTATATATTTTTTTAAAGCAAAGGCCCTACAGATTAAAATGGTGCATGTTGCCTTTTTTTTCTCCACACAGTATTTGCAAAGCGATTTTTCAAAAGCAATTGTTTGGGAAAAAAGATAATCTTATGCCGAGTACATAGATACCAAACACGACATGCTGAAAAATTGCGCCCAACCGTGCAATGGCGACAAACTACCTACATATTTAAAAGCCTTTACAGGTTACCACTTTAGAATTACAGAGGTGGTCTACTGCAAAAATTACTACCCTTGATCTGATGTTTGTGGTGATATCTCACATGCATGGTACAATTGCTGTTTACATAGGACACAAGACTGACGCTTGCGTTCGCCTTTGCACGCCTTTAACTGTGGTGGTAAAATCACCTCCTACAGTGCTGGAGTCACTGATTTATGTATCGTGAGAGCAAATGCTGTTGCTGTCAAGATCAATAAATCAGTGCTGCAGCTGAATAGCATACTTGAAAAAAATGGTAACAAGAAAACATTAATTCAATAAAACAACTTTTTTTATTGAAATATAACAAAAGAGTAAAAAAAAACATGCAGAAGCATGGGGGCAATCCACTCCTAATGTTAGGGGCGAATCGCCCTTCCACCCCTGCTTTGGCATATTTGCTCTTTTTTTAGCTGTGGTAGTGAAGTCACCTCTTACAGCGCTGGAGTCGCCAATTTACGTATCATGAGAGCAAACGCTGTTGCTGTCAAGATACATAAATCAGCGCTGTAGCTGAATAGCATACCTACAAAGAAAATAATGATTAACAATAAAACACAGTAAACAGTAAAGCATAAAAGAATGACATACCTGCAAAGCAAATATGATAAAACATAGTAACAATAAAACATTGCAGTTAAGCATAAAATGCAGTAAAACAGAGAAGATAGAGAGAGAGAGGAATATATATATTACATTTTTTGTAACTGTAAAGGCTCCAGGTTCGAGTCTCTAAAAATGCAATGGCCTCTTTGGGGACCCTGTAAAAGTGTGCCCTAGGACTGTGCAGTACTGTACCCTATACTAATACTTCACTAGTGTGTGGTAGTGTTGGAAACATTCACTGATGCAGAGACCAGTTTGGCCAAGACAGGAGAGACAATAAAAGTGGGTGTCAGGCCTGTATCCGTGTTTCCTACAGACAGGTCATCTTCTTTGGGGTGTTCGTTAGGTAGGGGTACCAGGGAGGACATGCGGAAAATGCCTCTCATGCAGCCAGCTCGCTGCATTTGCATTGGGAAAAGGGGGAACAGCTTGTCTGGAAACAGAAGAGCTGTGATGACCTCTTCCTGGAATTTAAGGAAGGATCCAGTTCGTCCTGATGCTTTGTATAGCACAAAAGCGTTCATCGGAGCCAATTGAATTAGATATACAGACACTTTTTTGTATCAGCGTCTGGCTCTAGGGGCAATTAAGTATGGCGTCATCAACTGGCCATTGAAGTTCACCCTTCCATATGAAGGTTGTATTCGTGGACACAGATGGGCTTCACAACAACAACAGTCACCTTTGGAATTTTGACTGTCGTATATGCGTGAAGGGAGGACAGAACGAAAACATTCTGATTATCCGTCCACTTCACTGCGAGTAAATTATAACATCTCAAGCAGGCTTTCTCCTCCTGTCTAGGTCGGGATTCTACAAGCCATTGGGGGAAGCCCCTGCAATTAGATTGCACGGTGCCACATGTGCCAGTTCCACAATCAAAAAGGTGACTGAAAAGTGGCATGCTTATGCAATAATTGTCCACGTACAAGTGGTACCCATTTCTGAATAAGAGTGACACCAAGTCCCAAACAATCTTGCCAGCACTCCCTATGTAGTCTGGGCAGTTGTGGGGCTCCAAGTTTTCTGATGTAAACCATAAAACTATATATATAGCCTGTTGCCCTGTCATAGAGCTTATACAACTTGACCCCATATCTGGCACTCTTGGTGGGGAGATACTGTTTTAAAAACAAGCGGCCAGAAAAAGTAATCAGGGACATATCAACACAGACAACTTAATTGGGAGTAAACAAGGCTGCAAACTGTTGGTTGAAGTGGTTTACGAGGGGAAAAAATTTGTGGAGCTGATCAAATCCAGGGTCACCCCGAGGACGTCAGAGTTCATTGTTGTTGAAATACATAAACCACAAGATCTGCTCATATCTTGCCCTGGTCATGGAAGCAGAGAACACAGGCATATGATGCATTGGGTCAGTGGACCAATATGACCACAACTCACTCTTTTTAGTTATGCCCATGAGGAGGGATAGGCCCAGAAAAGTCTTAAATTCAGAAACCGTAATATGTTTCCAATCTATCCCCTGGCAAGGGTCAACTGGGGATTAGCAGCAATGAATTGACCAGCATACAAATTGCTTTGGTCCACAATAGATCTATAGAGATCTTCTGTGAAAAACAGCGAATAAAAATCAAGTGACGTAAAATCAACTGTTTCCACCTGAATTCCGGGTTGGCCAGTGAGAGGGGGAAGTACGGGCACTGCAGAAGGTGGGCTCCCAACTAGTATTGGCAAATTCAGCAGGAAGGGCACTATGGGTGCTACGGGCCTGTCTTTGTCTTCTTGGTGGCTGTGGGACACTACTTGTACTAGCCATTGCACCAGCTTGAACTGCACTTATGGGACTCACCACGTCCCCACGTGATACTGCAGTGCTTGTTTGTCTATGACCAGGGTGTACTAGGCCGCTGGTGCTTGCAAGTTCACCAGTAGGATGAGCGGCACTAGTACCAACTCTCTGCTCCATACAAGAGCCCTGCGGTTGTTGCAACTCAACAACAGAAGAACAGGGTCGGGTACGCCTGACCTTAGCAGGGACCACTACTCCATCCTCAGAGCTATCTGTCAGGGTGCCACTGCTGTATACTGGTTTGTATACTGAGCCTGAATCTGACACTGAGGTGGCTTTCCCTTCGCTCTCATATGTCATGCACAACAATGTGTAGGCCTCTTCACTAGTGTGCCTTTGATTGGACATTTTGTTCTCTAAATTTATAGGTACAGCTAGTGTGACTCACAGGAAAAAAAGAGCACCTGATTGTCAGAGCAGCCCCCCAAAAAATTGTTAACGTTTGCAGGGATCAGGCCTGACTCTGCAAACGCTGCAGTTATGTGTGTTATGTTTTGTAAGTGACAGTGATCGATTGATACTGCACTTGGGTGGGCTGGGCTGGGCTGGGCGGAGGGGCTAAACGCAGGTGCTGGCAGGTATCTGGGCTTATCCTGCCAACGTTGAGTTTTTGGGAACACTAAACTACTGGGGACGCTAATAGATCTGATCAGATCAAAGATATTGGGGGTGATTTACCAAGAAGAAGGCAAGGCACCAGTTCAAACATTAATTGGTGCACTGGAAAAATCATTACTATAAGATCGCACTGAGATGGTATAGGAGCCCAGTAGCTTTAAATATAATCAATAAAGGAAATACAGACTTATGCTGGAGATGTAAAATAGAAAGAGGATTGATGGAACATATATGGTACGGATGTCATCTGGTGAGAGGATTCTGGAACAAGATATTCGAGATTTACTACAAAGTATAAGGAGTAGAGGAGACCCCAAGTATGGAAATCTCGTTATTATCTTTGACATCAAAAATAAAAAAAAAACAATCCAAACAGATATCATCCATCACATGACATCCGCAGCCAGAACACTAATAGCAAGAAATTGGAAAGAAACAAGGAGTCCAGCAATAGCGGAATGGATATGTGAAATGAATAAAATTCAATATATGGAAAACCAGATAAGAGATGAAGGGTTTATAATAAACCAAATACCAGAAGTTTGGCAAAAATGGGATGAGTTTTGGTCATCAAGAGAAATGTTAGAATTTCTATAAATGGAAGGAACAGGCGTTTTTTTTTTTTCTCTTCTTGTTGTTTTGTTTGGTTGTTTGTATGAAAGTGGTATGAATGCATTATAGGTACGAATATGGTGGTAACGGGGAGGGTAGAAATAGAGAAAATGAGCGATAATGATTAAGTTTGTTTATTAATTTATGGATTGGCATATTAAAATATCATTATATGTACCTTTTGTATAAAGGATATGATGTAAAGTTGGTAATGTTTAATTGGTATATATTGGTATTAATTACTGTTTTATATAAAAAAAATTGAGTGAAAATCTAAAGAGAGATTGAAAACAGAAAAATGCATATACCGTCCTTAAACCCTGGTGTATAAAAAAGTCCAATAAAGTGACAATGTGCTCCTTCAAATTGTTCTGTGCTTCTTGGAAAACAGTGCCCCATAAGAAATGCACTCACTGCTATTCTTATGGGGCACTGTTTTCCATGCATTACTTGGATTGAGCATGCATCTGCAAAACAAAATTATTAACAAAACACATTAAACATAAAAATTTGCTACAAATTTTATTGGTCAACAAAACAGGACTTGGAAAGATTTAAACATTTAGTAGTCACAGCAGTTTAAGGAAGATTTTGCAAAATAATGCAGCACAGACAATGAAATCAAAGCAAAACTAACAACCTACAAACAACAGATTGACATAAAAAATAATTCAGTGAAAAATACCACCCCCCCCACACCAAAAAAAACAAAAACAAAAAGTAAAATATACTTGCTCTAAAACACATCTGTTTTGCAAAGACATAACAAACAAAATACAAAGAAAATACATGTGTTACAACTTCTATGAGGACACCCAAATGTACTCTTGCCACAGACACCATCAAGCAATCTTGCCTCTTTTCAGGGCAAGGTAAAGAATTCTATTTGCAAGCTTTACACACCATAGGTTTGTGTGCTAATGAGGCAGTTGAAAACACATCCACAGTTCATGAAACACACAAAATGCAAGTTCACCCAATGTAGAGACAGAACTTCAAAGTGGGTACACCTGTTAAGGATGTCCTTAAATTACTAACCCAAAAACACACACTCTGAGCATGCCCAGAAAAATCCAAGTGCTGTTCACACACAAAAAGCACAAAAAAAACCCAGAGTTCCTGAGCATGCCCAGACCAACACAAATGCATTTCACACACCAAAAGCCACAGCAAAAAAACAGTCCCTGAGCATGCCCAGAACAACCCAAATGCAGCTTGCACAAAATAAGCCCCCCCTGTCCAAAATTAGGCACATCATCTAGCATGCTATAAAATTACAGTTGTGACAAACACCCCCGGTCCACGGGGGCAAACAAAGAGCCTAACATGAGCAAAAGTTATACAACAAATACCATTGCAGTCTATGGGAACTGACTTGTTAATTTTGCAAGTCCCCACTTTGCTGGCTTATATTCTAATTATTGGTAGGGTTGAGCCGAACACCCCCCAGTTCAGTTCACAGCAGAACATGCGAACAGGCAAAAAATTTCTTCGAACACACGAACACCATTAAAGTCTATGGGACATGAACGTGAAAAATCAAAAGTGCTAATTTTAATAGTTAATATGCAAGTTATTTTCATAAAAAGTGTTTGGGGACCTGGGTCTTGCCCCAAGGGACATGTATCAATGCAGAATTTTTTTTTTTCTAAAAGCGGCCGTTTTTTCGGGAGCAATGATTTTAATAATGCTTAAAGTGAAACAATAAAAGGGAAATATTCCTTTAAATTTCATACCTGGGGGGGTGTCTATAGTATACCTGTAAAGTGGTGCATTTTTCCCATGTTTAGAACAGTCCCTGCACAAAATGACATTTCTAAAAGGAAAAAAAATCATTTAAAACTACTCGCGGCTATAATGAATTGTCGGTTCTCTGCAATACAGATAAAAGTCATTGAAAAAAACGTCATGGGGGTCCCCCAAAATCCATACCAGGTCCTTTGGGTCAGGTATGAATATTAAGGGGAACCCTGAACCAAAATTAAAAAAAAAATTGTGTGGGGGTCCCCCCAAATTCCATACCAGGCCCTTCAGGTCTGGTAGGGATATTAAGGGGTACCCTGCGCCAAATCTTTTTTTAAAATGGCATAGGGGTCCCACTTAAAATCCATATGGTATGAATCCATATGGTATGAATTTTAAGGGGAACCCCGTGCCAAAATAAAAAATGGCGTGGGGTCCCCCCAAAAGTCCATAACAGACCCTTATCCGATTACGCAACCTGGCAGGCTGCAGAAGAAGAGGAGGGATGAGAGCACCCCCCTCCTGAACCATACCAGGCCACATGCCCTCAACATGGGGAGGGTGCTTTGGGGTAGCCCTCCATGTTGATGGGGACAATGGCCTCATTCCCACAACACTTGCCCAGTGGTTGTGGGGGTCTGCAGGCGGGGGGCTTATCAGAATTTGGAAGCCCCCTTTAACAAGGGGACCCCCAGATCCAGCCCCCCGTTTGAAATGTAATGGGTACATTGTACACCTACCATTTCACAAAAAAGTGTCAAAATGTTAAAAAACCACAAGACACATCTTGGGACAAGTCCTTTATTAAAAAATAAAAATGTCCCACGAAGCCCATTCATCTTCTTCTCTCGCTCTGCCAACAGACCAAAAAAAAATATCCGCCTCCATGGGAGGCACCCGCCTTATGACTCTTCAGCGCGATTATAGTTCTTTTATAATTAAGGGCCGGGCCACACGGCGACATACCCAGATAACCCGCCCTTCTCTGACGCACAGGGACTTCCCAATGGCTTCCCGGTGGCACCAGAGGGGGCGGGGCCACTTGTTTATGTACCCGGGTGACCCTGCCCCCTCTGACGCCACGAGGAAGCCATTGGGAAGTCCCCCGAGTACATCACCATGTGGCCCGCCCTCAGTTATAAAAGAATTGTCATTGCGCTGAAGCATTATAAGGAAGGTGCCTCCCATGGACTCCCAAGGACTTATCCTAAGATGTGTCTTGTGTTTTTATTAACATTTTTACACTTTTATGACGACATGATAGGGGTACAATGTACCCATTAACATTTCAAACAGGGGGGCTGGGATCTGGGGTCCCCTTGTTAAAGGGGGCTTCCAGAGTTTGATAAGCCCCCCGCCCGCAGACCACCACAACCAACGGCGCCAACCAAAGTGCCCTCCCCATGTTGAGGGCATGTGGTCTGGTATGGTTCAGGAGGGGGGGCGCTCTCTTGCCCCCCTCTTTTCCTGTGGCCTGCCAGGTTCCGTGCTCAGATAAGGGTCTGGTATGTATTTTTGGGGGACCCCCAGGCCATTTTTTTTATTTCTGGCGTGGGGTTCCCCTTAAAATCCATACCAGATCTGAAGGGTCTGGTATGGATTTTGAGGGGGACCCCTACACCTTTTTAAAAAAAAAATTGGCGCAGGGTTCCCCTTAATATCCATACCAGACCTGAAGGGATATCCTGTTATGGAATTTGGGGGGACCCCCACGCAATTGTGTTTTAAATTTTGGTTCGGGGTTCCCCTTAATATTCATATCAGACCCAAAGGGCCTGGTATGGATTTTTGGGGGGACCCCCATGCCCATGCCCTTTTTTTCAATGACTTTTATCTGTATTTCCGAGACCCGACAATTCATTATAGCCGCAAGTAGTTTTAAATGACTTTTTTCCTTTAGAAATGTCATTTATGAAAGGACTGTTCTAAACACGGGAAAAATTTGCCACTTTACAGGCATACTATAGACACCCCCAGGTACGGAATTTAAAGGAGATTTCACTTTTATTTCACTTTAAGCATTATTAAAATCACTGCTCCTGAAAAAAAATGGCCGTTTTTAAAACTTTTTTTTTACATTGATACATGTCCCCTGGGGCACTTTTCATGACAATACCAAGCATATAAGCCTTTAAAATTAACACTTTTGATTTTCCCATAGACTTTTAAAGGGTGTTCCCCGGCTTTCGAATTTGCCGCGAACACCCCAAATTGTTGGCTGTTTGGCGAACAGGCAAACATCCGATGTTCGAGTCGAACTTACATTCGACTCGAACATTGGGCTCATCCCTAGTTATTTGCCTTAAAATGGGTATGGGGGCCCAGGTCCCACACTGAGGGACATATATCAATGTCACCAATTTGGACAACCCCAAAAATGAAACAAGCAGAAGTGCCTTTAAAAATGCTAAATTTCTTAAAAGCTAGTAACTTGAGGGGGGCTTACTCTGCCTGTAAAGTGGTGCATCTGTAGCATGTATCCAAAATGCTGCTTCAAAGATGTACGGCTTTAGAGAAAACTTACAAATCTACATTGCAGCTGCAAGATTTTAACCCAAAACAAAAAATAGCCTGCCCCAATACAACAAGGCCATTTGGGTCTGTTAAGGCTTAAATGAGGACCCCCATGTGAAAAATACCACCCCAAATGAAAAAAATATTGTGCCCCTCCCACACACTAACAAACCCCTAGCCAAACACACAGTGAGCCAGCCCATGAAAGGGGGGTGGATGCTTGGGGGCAGGAGGGTCTTGGGCACCCCAAAAGTTACCACCTTGTTACCATATTCAGGGGGACAAGGGCCTCTTCCACTCAACCCTAGGCTGGGGTTGTGAAGGGCTGCAGGCAGGGGGCTTTACGGAATGTGAAAAGCCCCTTTAAACTAGTGGGTACAAGGTTCTTTGGGGTTTGTATTGGGCTGAGCCCAACATTCCCCAAAGGCAGCCAGCTATGTTGAGTGCATGTGGCCTTGTATGGTTGAGGAGGGGGTTGGGCGATCGCTCTTCTCGCCCCTTTCCTAGCTGGCCCTGTTGTATGCTCTGAAAAAGGATGTGGTTTGTATTGGTGAAAGCAGGTCACAGCCTTTGGAGAATAGAGTGTGGAGTTTCCCTTTAAAAGCAAAAGCTAGCCCAATGAAATCATATGCATTAAAGGGGAAGGTGAAATGCCCTTTTAGGAGGAGCTAGAGGAGCGAGAGTCTTTTTACATCATTTTAACCACCCACGTCAATTCTGACATTTCTTTCCTACGTGTAAAAATCATATTTTTTTGCTAGAAAATTACATAGAACCCCCAAACATTATAGAACCCCTAACTTTTTATCTTGCACGGTATTTGCGCAGCAATTTTTGGAACGCTTTTTTGGAAAAAAAAAACAGCTTTTTGCTTAAAAAAAACATAGTCCATTTTTTTTTGCATGTGAAAGATTCATTTACGCTGCGTAAATAGATGCCCAACATGTCACGCTTCAAAATTGCACATGCTCGTGGAATGGCGCCAAACTTCAGTACTTAAAAATACAGAGGAGGTCTAGTGCTAGAATTATTGCTCTCACTCTTATGCCCTGTACACACGGTCGGACATTGATCGGACATTCCGACAACAAAATCCATGGATTTTTTCCGACAGATGTTGGCTCAAACTTGTCTTGCATACACACGGTCACACAAAGTTGTCGGAAAATCCGATCGTTCTAAACTCGGTGACGTAAAACACGTACGTCGGGACTATAAACGGGGCAGTAGCCAATAGCTTTCGTCTCTTAATTTATTCTGAGCATGCGTGGCACTTTGTGCATCGGATTTGTGTACACACAATCGGAATTTCCGACAACGGAGGTCCTATCACATATTTTCCGTTGGAAAATCCGGCCGTGTGTACAGGGCATAACAGTCGCGGTGATACCTCACATGTGTGGTTTGAACACCTTTTTCAAATGTGGGTGGGACTTAGGTATGCGTTCGCTTCTGCGTGCTAGCACATGGGGCCAGAGGCGCTTTCAATTTTTTTTTATTGTTAATTTTACTTTTTTTATTTAGTTTGACACTTTTGAAAAAAAAAATGTTTGGATCACTTTTATTCCTATTACAAGGAATTAGGGATGAGCTTCGTGTTTGAGTCAAACCCATGTTCAACTCGAACATCGTGTTTGACCGTTCGTCGAATTGCGAACGATATGGGCTATTCGCGCCAAATTCGTGTGGCACGTCACGGCCCATAATTCACTGCAGCATCGCAGTGCATTGCTGGCTGATGATTGGCCAAGCATGCAATATGACCCACATGCTTGGCCAATCACAGCGCCGTCAGTAGAGAGAGCTGTAATTGGCCAAAGCCAGGGTGGCTTTGGCCAATTATGGCTCAGGGGGTTTAGAACACGCCCCACACTGTATAAGGCCGCCTGCACGGCGGCCCTGTGTATTGTGTTCCGGCGTGCTGAGAGATAGAGAGATAGACAGAGAGACAGTGTAATTTCATTTGAGTTAGATAAATTAGGCAGGACAGTCAGTCAGTCAGCTGCACTTACAGTGTATTGTGTATATATATATATGCATCCCAGGTGTTGTATGTATATACATATACACACCACACACTGTATTCAGTTTAGCTAGATCCGTTCCTGTTATCTTCCTAC
The DNA here is from genome assembly GCA_037952925.1 of Lithobates clamitans. Taxonomy (NCBI): domain Eukaryota; kingdom Metazoa; phylum Chordata; class Amphibia; order Anura; family Ranidae; genus Lithobates; species Lithobates clamitans. The sequence goes on along the minus strand of JBBGZY010002515.1, from coordinate 10,399 downwards.
TGACAGGCAGGCTTGCCTTGTTACAGTATTTACAGCTACCTGAAGAAAATTGCTGATGTTCTTTTAAATCCTATTAGTACCACAGTCAGGCAGCTAGACTAATTGCAGTTAGTGTAGTGCGTCCTCCGAACAGTGTTCATCTAAAGCTACAAGTTAGTGTAGTGCTTCCTCCTCACAGTGTTCAGCTAAAGCTACAAGTTAGTGTAGTGCGTCCTCCTCACAGTGTTCAGCTAAAGCTACAAGTTAGTGTAGTGTGTCCTCCTCACAGTGTTCAGCTAAAGCTACAGGTTAGTTTAGTGTGACCTCTGCACAGTGTTCAGCTAAAGCTACAAGTTAGTGTAGTGCACCCTCCTCACAGTGTTCAGCTAAAGCTACAAGTTAGTGTAGTGCGACCTCTGCACAGTGTTCAGCTAAAGCTACAAGTTAGTGTAGTGTGTCATCCTCACAGTGTTCAGCTAAAGCTACAAGTTAGTGTAGTGCTTCCTCCTCACAGTGTTCAGCTAAAGCTACAAGTTAGTGTAGTGCGTCCTCCTCACAGTGTTCAGCTAAAGCTACAAGTTAGTGTAGTGCGTCCTCCTCACAGTGTTCAGCTAAAGCTACAGGTTAGTTTAGTGTGACCTCTGCACAGTGTTCAGCTAAAGCTACAAATTAGTGTAGTGCACCCTCCTCACAGTGTTCAGCTAAAGCTACAAGTTAGTGTAGTGCGACCTCTGCACAGTGTTCACTAAAGCTACAAGTTAGTGTAGTGTGTCATCCTCACAGTGTTCAGCTAAAGCTACAAGTTAGTGTAGTGCACCCTCCTCACAATGTTCAGCTAAAGCTACAAGTTAGTGTAGTGCGACCTCTGCACAGTGTTCAGCTAAAGCTACAAGTTAGTGTAGTGTGTCATCCTCACAGTGTTCAGCTAAAGCTACAAGTTAGTGTAGTGCGACCTCTGCACAGTGTTCAGCTAAAGCTACAAGTTAGTTTAGTGCGACCTTTGCACAGTGTTCAGCTAAAGCTACCTGTAGAAGGTTGGTGGTGTTTTCCTGATCCTATCACTACCACAGGCAGCTAAATTATTTACACGTTAGTGTAGTGCGACCTCTGCACAGTGTTCAGCTAAAGCTACCTGTAGAAGGTTGGTCGTGTTCTCATACTGTAGGCAGGCAGTTGATTTTGCTAGCTGCAGTATCAGTATATATATCTGGAAGGCCAACAAGGAGAGGCAGACAGTCACAAGCCAATAAAAGAGGGAAAGCAGGCTCTGTGTCTAGAGGCAACGGTGCTGGTCGTGGAGACGGTGCATCATCAGCAAGTGGCTGTGGGACACGCTTGGCCTTTTTTTCGGCAGCTGGCCGTGTTGTGCCGCAACATGCGGAAGACTTGGTCGAGTGGATGACCAAGCCGTCCTCATCCTCCCTCACCCGTGCTCAAGGTACTTTGTCTGGCAAAGCAGCTGCCAATGCGGCCTCTTCCCTCGGCTCAATGGCATCAGTGACTCCTTCCCTAGCCCCACCATGTCCTCCTGAGGAGTCCCTCGAACTGTTTGACCACAGTGTTGGGTACATGCTCAGGGCCGGACTGGGAATGAAAACCAGCCCTGGAAAAAATGTCATACCAGCCCCATAGCATTATTATACCAGCCCAACAGCATAACGTCATTATTTTCTTGTTCATAAAATGGAAAACCATGCATTTTAAAGCACATTTAAAGAGTGCATTATATATAGATAAGACACATATAAAAGCTAGGGCTTTATATATATATATATATATATATATATATATATATATATATATATATATATATATATATATATATATAAGCAAATTACAGTTAAACGTGGTAAAAGTGGAACAATCATCAAGAACAATCCACTTATTGCTATGGTGATATATATTGCCAGAATAAGGAATAATCAAAGAACTTTACTTCAAAGTATGGAAGACGTAAACATGTTCAAAACTTTATTAACGTAACATAAATAAATTACTCACAAAGACACAAAAATAGTAGTAGTTAATTACTACACATAAAAAAAAAGTGCAAAATGTTTTACTTAACAGTAATTAAATATTGTAACAGTTACAATAAACCGTTTGAGATAAAAAATAGTGCAAATATGTTGCTGTTAATTCTGTAGCAGTACAAAATGCGCAAAAACTTTTAGAATTTCGACAAGTCGGAATACCTTGAAAACATATTGTTAACTTGCTTTCCAGTCCAAGTTTAGGAATTAAAAAACGTTTCAGATGTACCAATGTAATGGCAAGCAACTCAACAGTTTTCAAAAAGTAATGTTCAAACATTACTCAAAAAAAGTGCTTTAAAAACAAGTAAACGACTTTAACAGTAGATAAAAAAAAAGTGCTCATTAACTTTTAGGAGGTTGCAATGTGCAAACTATCTTCTAAAGTTTTAGAGGATAAAATATGCAAAAACCTGTTTGTAAACATTGTTAACAAATAACTAATCTAGTCAAAATTTAGAAAAATAGAGATCAACCAGCACTGTAATCCTCAGACATGCTTGTAATGTTATGTAAGCAACATCCCTTGTAGCAAGCTGCTTTTTGAAGCCAGAACATCAATGATGGTTTCATTGCTTAGTCCAATCAAGGCCTCTTTTTCCATGGACATGAGCATAAATGCCTCCAAATGTGGTTGGGAGTGGGAATTTTGAAGTCTGTTCAAGATATATTTCAGTTTTGAAAATGACCTTTCACATGCTACTTGAGAAGAGGAAAGTGTCAGTGTCAATTTGTATGCATTAAAAAGTGAACTATACGTCAGACTGTATAAGTTGTAACGCAGTAACACATTGTAGCAGCATGCTATACAGTTCTTACAAGTCTTGCACTTTCCATTTTGATCACCAACAGTTGAGTATGGTTGTTCCTCAGTTTCAGTGATAAGATGAGAATGGATGGCGTCTTCATCTTGACCTTCATTGTTAGCATGAGTATATTCTTCATCAAGAGACATTTTCAATCTTTGCCATTTTGATGAAAAATCAAGTAGCTCACTTTGCAGTTTCTCTTTAGTTGCCATGGAGTCAAATTTAATTACAAGACTGCTCAGTCGTTCTAATGCATTGTTGGGAAGGTGTAGCAAAATGTCTTCAAAATTTCTGGGATCCAAACATGCCAAATCTGCAAATAGCTGACCACGTTTTGTAAATCGGCTCTGCAGACTATTAATAATCTTGTCTAAGGTCACTTTGTATACCTCCACCCTGAACTGATCACTTGCCAACAAGATTGGTTCGTCTACTGCAAGCTCACCAGCCATTCTTTTCTTTCGTTGTATTCTTTTAGTTGGTGGAAAGTCTTCCTCAATCATAACTTGGCAATCAGTTGTCTCCAACTTGCCATTTGCCCAGACTGCAAACTTCTTTGCAGCATCTATAATCATTTCAGAATCATGATCATGTGCTTGTAGGTTGTCAACGGTTTCTGACACCATTCGGTATGCCTGCAGTATATCCATACCCTGTGTTTGCAGGTACAAGGATAGTGGAGTGGTATTCTTGAAAATAAATAAGTACAGCTGTGCTGTTATACATGTTTTGAATTTCTTGAGGGAGTCTAAGAAAGTTCCAGCCTTGTATCTTATGTCAGCATTAAAATGATCAGAACATGATATCGCTGCCATGGTCTGGATCAAATTTACATACAAAGCTCTACTTGGATCATTAAATGAACCAAACACCTTTGTAAGTGCTGCATCTGTGGACCACCATCTTGTTTCTCCAATCACAGAAAGTGATCGGAATCTTTCTTCCTGAGACTTATCCCGCCATACATTCATCCGGAGGTAAGATTCACGGATAAACACAGCACATGAATTTAAAAGGCCGAACAATGATATTGCCTGAACAGATATCTTTGTGACATCCATCATCACCAGATTTAGTACATGTGCATAACACCAAACATGAATCTGGCCAGGTGCTTTTTTACTCAGCCATGTGCTGAATCCGTTGTACTGCCCCTGCATATTAGAAGCTCCATCTGTTGAGTTCCCAACACAGTTTGTAACGTCAATTTCCATGGATTCCAATACATCGCAAACCAGTTCACACAAAGCCTTCCCTGTCGTGCATGTGCAATTTACCACAGCAACTAGACGTTCATGGACCACATCCGTGACATATCTAATTATAATTGAACACTGGTCTGAGACATTTATATCCTGCGTTGTATCTAGCTGAATTGAGAACATGCCAGCATCTCTGATCTCTTGGGCAATACCTTTTTTTTAAAGTGTTGAAATTACACAGATGATATTGTTCACTGTCGTTTTAGAAATTAGTGTAACAAAGCCGCCACGTCCTTTGCTACTCGTTGCACCTTGATGCTTCTTTTTACTTTTTTTAATAACTGTATCAAGGTGATTTTTCAGCAAGGGATCAAACTTGCTTAGGAGTAGCAAAATCTCAAGGAAGTTTCCATGGTCCAAATTTTTATCTTCTAAAGTATATGCTGCTTCAGCTGTTGCCCTATAGCTTAGACCTCTTTTTCCAATCAGCTTGATGGTGTCAATCACTCTCTCTAGGATGGCACGTTTTCTCTTCACTTCCTCCTTTCTGGCTGTTGTTTGTTTCTCAAAGAAATGACTAGATATGTCCATATTCTTTGATCTCATTAAGAAGGATTCAGAGCTATTATTGTGGAGGTTGCTTTTTTCGTGCTCTTCAATTCTCTGATACATATGTTTTTCATCAAAGCAACCATCAATAAAAGCACTGATGTCTGTCTTTCTACTGAAAGCAAGACACACCATGCAGAAAAAAACACCATGTCCATGTGAATAGGTCAACCAGTGACGCTTCTTTCCATCCCTCCTCTCATATAACTTTTTCAAATTAAAAGAATGGAAATCTGGTTGACATGGATGAAACCGGAAGAATGAATCCAAATTTTCTGATTTTGGTCTGATAAACCACATTTTATCATCAACTGTGTCAGGTATGCCCTCATTAATGCCCACTACGTCTGGAATCTCTTCTGCTGCTAATGATTCATCCACAATTTGTTCTTCCAATTCTTCATCAGTTTCTAGCTCAATAGGAGGTCCAATACTGCGTTGAATATCTTCACCTGCATCAGTATCCATATCCACTTGTACAGTGCTAGGTATTGCTGTGCTACAGCTAGCACCACTGCCTTTAGGTGGAGATGCAGGTGGTAAGTCATGCTTTGTTGCCACTATCTTAAACATGCTACTGACTTTTTGATACTGGTTTGCATCTTTTTCTAAGAGTTTTTTTTTTTTTTCACGTTCTTTTTCTGCTCCTCCTTTCTGTTTTCTTTTACCTTCACCCTTCTTATCCATTTCAAACACTAAAAAAAAATAAAAATACATGTTTCCTAAATCTCTCCTAGATCAAAACACGCTGTCAGCAAACAGCAAAAACATCTAATAACTAATTCCCTAACTGGACATATTTCCAAATCCACCAATTTTTACATGACAGTAACTGTAATTTGACGGTTTCCTGGGCACTGTCCCCTTTTAAAACCCTGTGCTCCCAATCCTCACCCCAGCAGCATGTACTATCAAATATTCATAATATGCTTTACGCGTACTCCTCCCACATATCTGGGGAAGTATGCCAAGCCTGGGACAGGGGATTGCAAATGGACCAAACAGAGGATCAGTGGGAGCGCATTTTCACTTTTGCCCACAAAGGCATCACTAAATGTCTCGATCCAGGAGAATAACTATAAGACCCTCAATAGATGTTATCACACACCTGTTATGCTTAATAAATACCACCCAGACACCCCCAACACTTGCTGGAGAAGCTCCAGGGAACCTGGATCACTACACATATTTGGTGGTCATGTTCACTAATACAACCTTTCTGGTCACAGGTTCACAAAATAACGTCACTAATCTCCACCTACTCCCTGGAACACACTCCGGCCCAGTTTATCCTCCATCACTTCACTACACCTGTACAGTCTTACCGTAAGTCCCTGGTTATCAGGGTGGATAAATATCAATGATTTTTTAAAAAAAAGATTTGTTTGATTTGTATCACATTTATCTTAATAAAATGCTTTTGGAGTAAAAATCTAAAAGATAGTTTTCTATTTAAAGTGGAGGTCCACCCTGAAAAAAAAATGCATCAAAAAATACCTAAAAAATGGAGGAAAAGAAAAAAAAAATTTTTTTACTTACGTGAAATGGCTGTTGCTAGACAGTCTTCCTAATCTGCCTCTTCCTACACCGTGGTGATCTTCAGTCTTCTGCTCCCCGCGTTGTCTTCTGGGGAATGGGGCGCTGTGTTATGGGAACTGTGTGTGTCCCACAACACATCGCGTCCCATTCACAAAGCGCCGCACCGCTCGCGCATGCGCAGTAGGAAACTGGCAGTGAAGCCGCAAGGCTCCATTGCCTGTTTCCCTTACCTAGGATGGATGGCGGTGCCGGGACCCAAGAGCCGAGGGATGGGTCGGCCTCGGGCAGCCGACATCGCGGGCACCCAGGACAGGTAAGTACTTATTTAAAGTCAGCAGCTACAGTGTTAGCAGCTGCTGACTTTAATTTTTTTTTTCCAGGGGCGGAATCCCGCTTTAAGAGGAAATAGGAAAAAAAAAAAAAGAGGCTGTATATTCTGCAATATTTTCATTTTTGGTAAACTCATTCAATGAATCCAAACTCTGCAAGTTGAGATAACATGCACTGCATTGATGTCACAGTAACCATGAGCAAAATTCAGGAATATTACTTATCCCATTGTTTTGCATATCTATATACACTACAAACTGTATGATTGAATCGGTTCTGATATCGCTGTTTTACCAACCTGACAGCTTATTATTCTAAATAGGAAACCTTCATTTTGTTTGCAAATATCAAAGATTCTAACTACCAGCAAAAATGGTTCCTTACATTTAAAGAGCACCTGTCATTTCAGATCCATCATGCCAGCGCCTGTTAGGGGGCATCCACTCGCCTTCTGCCGCCACGTCCCTCACCTTGTTGTGTCAGCGCCGCATCACCAACCGTCCCATTAAAGTGAATGAGACTGTCGGTGAGTCAACAGCGGGTCAGAGGAGGAGCCGCTGCAGGACAGAAATGACAGTTGCTCTTTAACCACATCCCACCCGGCCACTGTACATATACGGCCGGGTGGGCGCTTCATCCTTCTGAGTGGACGTTCAGGAACGTCCCTCAGAAGGAGGGGGATCCTGTGCTTGCGTGCCCGCGCAGCGGCGCGATTCTGATGTGCTTGTGTCACCTGGACACGGCGCATCTCCGATCGGCAGAAGGGCTCTGTGATTGGCTCTCCTGATCACATGACGGCTGTGTGGAATCACAGCCATCATGTGATGTAAATAGAGAGCCGTTTTCTAGGCAATTGTCTCTCCTCTCCTCACACGGAAGTTGTTGGAGAGGAGAGCGGATCTCTGCAGCCGGCCAGTGATCAGTGAGAATGAGCTGTTTTTTACAGCTTTTTACACATTGATCACCAGCCTACTGTCCCCACACATGTCCCAACACAATGTAAACACACAAAGTCCCCGAAACACTGTCCCCACACATATGTCCCCACACAGTAAAAACACCTGTCCCCCACATATGTAACAATAAAATCATATGTCCCAATGATCATCTGCGTACATATGTCCGTGATCACACAAACCAATTATTATACACTTAACATGATTTTTTTACCAAAGACATGTAGCAGAATACATTTTGGCTTACATTTATGACAAAATTAGATTTTATTGGATTTCTTTTAAAATAGAAAGAAGAAAATATTGTTTTTTTTTCCAAATTTCCGCTTATATAGCAAAAAATAAAAAACTGAGTCGTGAATAAATACCACCAAAAGAAAGCTCTATTTGTGTGAACAGCGTTGCATGACCGCGCAATTGTCATTGAAAGTGTGACAGCGCTGAAAGCTGGAAATTGGCCTGGGAAGGAAGGGGGTGAAAGTGCCCAGTAATGCACACAAAAAATAAAACAAATTGCCTGCACACCACTCTGTCCCTTAATGCCCACCTCCTTTTTATAGGGCACACAGTGTATAGGAATGTATAATATAAAACATGGTGGTATTTCCCCACCCAGGGGAAATACAACTGGGCAGTGGCGGTGCGTCCATTGCACCCATCGATCTTCAATAGACAGATTCATGCATTGCATGAATCTATCTATTGTCGCTGCTGCCGCCCCCTATTCAGGTGTCCGGCACCCTTGTAGGGCATCGGGCATGTGAATTACAGCGGCGGGGGTGTTTTTAGAAGTGCCTGATTAGAGCCGCCAGCTCTAATAGGCTTCCAAATTGGTAAACAGCGGGCACACTGCTGTGCGTTCGCTGCTTACACAGTGCTGTGTTAGGAAATCAAATAAATCGCTTCCCTAACACTGACCCGCCTCTCAGCCAATCAGGTGCACTGGGTCTGGTTACCTGTCACCTGATTGGCTGAAGCGACAGGCGCTGTGATTGGATGCCTATCGGAGGGAGCGTGGAGCAACGCGCTGACCTGAGACAGGTAAGTGCGGGGCGGGGGGGACACTGGCAGGATTTAATGGGCAAACTGGTGGCAATTGATGGGGCAAACTGGCGGCAATTGATGGTTACAGTGGCTGCGTTTGATGGGCACAGTGGCTGCGTTTGATGGGCACAGTGGCGGCAATTTATGGGTACAGTGGCTGCGTTTGATGGGCACAGTGGCGGCAATTTATGGGTACAGTGGCTGCGTTTGATGGGCACAGTGGCGGCAATTTATGGGTACAGTGGCTGCATTTGATGGGCACAGTGGCTGTGTTTAATGGGCACAGTGGTGGCAATTTATGGGTACAGTGGCTGCGTTTGATGGTACAGTGGCTGCGTTTGATGGTACAGTGGCAGCGTTTAATGGGCACAGTGGCTGCAATTGATGGGTACAGTGGCTGCATTTGATGGTACAGTGGCTGCGTGTGATGGTACAGTGGCAGCGTTTAATGGGCACAGTGGTGGCAATTTATGGGTACAGTAGCTGCGTTTGATGGTACAGTGGCTGCATGTGATGGTACAGTGGCAGCGTTTTAATGGGCACAGTGGTGGCAATTTATGGGTACAGTGGCTGCGTTTGATGGTACAGTGGCAGCGTTTAATGGGCACAGTGGCTGCAATTGATGGGTACAGTGGCTGCATTTGATGGTACAGTGGCTGCGTGTGATGGTACAGTGGCAGCGTTTAATGGGCACAGTGGTGGCAATTTATGGGTACAGTGGCTGCGTGTGATGGTACAGTGGCTGCGTGTGATAGTACAGTGGCAGCGTTTAATGGGCACAGTGGTGGCAATTTATGGGTACAGTGGCTGCGTTTGATGGTACAGTGGCTGCGTTTGATGGTACAGTGGCAGCATTTAATGGGCACAGTGGTGGCAATTTATGGGTACAGTGGCTGCGTTTGATGGTACAGTGGCTGCGTGTGATGGTACAGTGGCAGCGTTTAATGGGCACAGTGGTGGCAATTTATGGGTACAGTGGCTGCGTTTGATGGTACAGTGGCTGCGTTTGATGGTACAGTGGCTGCGTTTGATGGGCACAGTGGCTGCAATTGATGGGTACAGTGGCTGCGTTTGATGGTACAGTGGCTGCGTTCGATGGTACAGTGGCAGCGTTTAATGGGCACAGTGGTGGCAATTTATGGGTACAGTGGCTGCGTTTGATGGTACAGTGGCTGCGTTTGATGGTACAGTGGCTGCGTTTGATGGTACAGTGGCTGCGTTTGATGGGCACAGTGGCTGCGTTTGATGGGTACAGTGGCTGCGTTTGATGGTACAGTGGCTGCGTTCGATGGTACAGTGGCAGCGTTTAATAGGCACAGTGGTGGCAATTTATGGGTACAGTGGGCGGCTGTGTTTGATGGTACAGTGGCTGCGTTTGATGGTACAGTGGCTGCGTTTAATGGGCACAGTGGTGGCAATTGATGGGTACAGCGGCTGCGTTTGATGGTACAGTGGCTGCGTTTGATGGTACAGTGGCTGCGTTTTATGGGCACAGTGGTGGAAATTTATGGGTACAGTGGCTGCATTTGATGGTACAGTGGCTGCGTTTGATGGTACAGTGGCAGCGTTTAATGGGCACAGTGGTGGCAATTGATGGGTATAGTGGTGGCAATTTATGGGTACAGTGGGCGGCTGTGTTTGATGGTACAGTGGTGGCAATTGATGGGTACGGCACAGTGTTGGCAATCTATGGGCACAGTGGCAGCATTTGGTATACATGGTATATAGCTTTTCAAAGTTACATGGGGGAGAGAGAGAGAGAGAGAGAGAGAGAGAGAGAGAGAGAGAGAGAGAGAGAGAGAGAGAGAGAGTACAGTGGCTGCGTTTGATGGTACAGTGGCTGCGTTTGATGGTACAGTGGCTGCGTTTGATGGGCACAGTGGCTGCAATTGATGGGT